>CM069441.1:54584007-54958572 GCA_035610835.1 Ophiura sarsii
CTTGCAACGTTTAAAAAGTTTTCAAATTCATTTTGGTTTTGAAAACAAAATGTCTTCTTTCCACTATTGCAGTCTTTTTGACTCACCCTGTACTTCAATCATAGCCAAAATAAAAATAAAGTTTCAAATTTCCGCGGGCTACGCGCGCATTACTTTAGTAAAGACAATCTTGTCAGTTTAATTCCAGCCCTCGCCCCCAATATCAAACCTAGTTACACCACTGGGGGACAAACGAAAAAGCAAAAAGAAAAGGGTGGGGAGAAGGGGGTGGGTGGGGTGGTACAACAAGGCGGGAGGGGGGGGGGGGGGGGCATGCGAGGGACATAAGAACGTTTGAAGTTAATTGGAAGTTGGTCGGGATACATACGCGTGATCAGGTACCGGTATTGCTTTGGGTGTATATTTTTGCTTTAATCGCATTCTGTGAAAATGCAGTTTCATTTGATTTGCATACACTGTACTATGTAGAGCCAGACAAGAACATCCAGGCCTTTTGTGACCAAATTGTTCTCAGTGTTGTTGGATCATTTTGGCCCAAAATGCAGATCCTTCTGACACTATAGCCCTTGATATCATTGATGTCTATCATTTCTTGACCATCAAACAATATTTGATGTGTGGTTCATAGATATTGACCAAATGAAAATATTTGGGGGGGAACATGAATTTGTTTCTACTAGTCAGGGGGGAACCTGAAATTTTAAAAACTTGAGATGGGGGGGAACTTGAAAAAAAGGGTTCAAAAACACTGAAATCCTCCATCCCCCCCCCCCCCCCCCCCCCCCCCCGGCGTAAAAAATGAACACTCCCTTAGTATAAGCTC
This sequence comes from Ophiura sarsii, assembly GCA_035610835.1. NCBI lineage: Eukaryota > Metazoa > Echinodermata > Ophiuroidea > Amphilepidida > Ophiuridae > Ophiura > Ophiura sarsii. The sequence goes on from CM069441.1 coordinate 54,584,831, forward strand.
AGTTAGTATAAAACATTTCATGATTTCGAGCCAAAGGATAATGGCATAATGACAAATCAATTGATAGCTGTGCTTCAAATTATTTGTTATTTGTAATATTTGTTATTCAAAATCATAACATTTAATGGTGAAATTGAAATGAAACTTTAAGGCAAACTGACAATGCAAAATATTTAGAATTTGAAATTGTAAAATGCGATTTGTGTCTGCTTGTACCTGTTATACAAGCTGGACTGAGCCAACTTGTCAAGTTTGTGTTTCTCTAAAATAATTGTGAACATAAATGGGCTGCTGCTTTACCTGATAAAAGGTTGATTTCTAAGGGAAGGTATTTAGCCTCTCAAAGATGTTCAGGTATGACAGACAATGAACCAGACTGATCAATTGGGCTATTCCATTTGAAATCCATACACCCTCTATATGGAAGACAAGGCTTTAATCTTCCCACTGTGAGTGTGAATTTCAAATGAATTTACCAGAATGGGTAACTCCATCAGTCAAATTGAGATTTTGATGATTGAAGTTCCCTGCTTACCTTAATAAATCAGATATACAGGGTGTCTCAAAAAAAACCGTGCACGTGTTTACCCAGCTTATTGACCATGAACTTATGAAATTTGGTGTAACAACTGTAGGCCTATACATATTGATAGCCATAACGGTTAGCTTTTTTATTTCATCTGATTTGGTTTTGTCAATCTTGAGATATGACCAATGAACTAAAGCTACCTAAAGTCGACGTTGTGCCACTTTACAGTTTGCAATGAATAGAAAGGGTTACTCCGGAGAGGGGGTTGTTACCATCGGGGTTACCACCCTCTAAAAAAATCCAATCCGAAATGCAGAGTATGCTTATTTTGGTACCATGTTATAGCTAGCTTCCCTCTGTCCATACATACTAAAACAAGTACAAACATTCCATGCATGACGTCACAATGACGTCACCAAACATGGCCGACCTCAAATCCCGCCGTATTCGCTGGACAGTGAAATATCATAGAAATCTTCGCCAAAAAAGTTCTAAATATAAAAATTTCACACGTTTTTTGCTTATAAGTGATGGAAATGGTGTTTCTAACATTGGCCCATGCTAAAATATTTCAAGAACACACAATAAAAATATTTTTCAAAATGGCGATTTAAAAAAAATTGTAAGGTGGCAACCACCCCCCTACTATCGGACTTTGACGGCATACCCTACCCCCGGGTAAGGTGGCAGCCTCAATTTGTTTTCGTCAAAATGAGCGCAAGGAATGTAAAAGCGATCACCTAGACTCCCTAGGTCACTGTTTTTTGCGTTCTAGCGCAATCGGCGATCACCCTCCCTTAAGAGGACGAGGGTTTTAATGCTTTTTCCGTAAAAGTAGCACAACTTCGATTTTAGGTAGCTTTAGTTAATTGATCATATCTTAGGATTGACAAAACCAAATTAGTTGAAATAAATGGCATATAAAAGCTAAGTGTTTGGTCTATCAATATGTATACAATTGTTACACCAAATTCTAGAATTTCATGGTCAATAAGTTGGGTAAACACGTGCACGGTTTTTTATGAGACACCCTGTACATGTACTTTCAAAAGTTCCAAATTGCAGAAATGCTATAATTTATTCACTATTTGAATACTTTGTCATTTTCTGTTTTATTGTCTTATAACGACGGAACAGATGACCAATGACTGTAAAAGTGGACACTTTCACACTACATTATGTTTTCACTTTGAATCAGCTACCAGCTCCGCAAATATAATAACACACGAAGGTATTTCTATTCCATATATGTCTATGTGATGAATCATGAAACTATGAATGGTGAATTTAAAAACACGCAAAATGGTTAAAAATCTGCAAAGCTTGAAAAATAAATCCCATGAAAATTATCACTTCAGGGTTCTACTGTCCGACATACCATACATGTGACATGTATCAAGTCAAACTGAGCTAGAAAAGAAACTTGTTATTCTCTTGATAAAAATAAACAATATTTGTTCTGTGTACCCATTACTAAGCAAAATGTGAATGATCAAAATATTGCATAGTAAAGGGTATGGGGTTATACGGTATACCTGCTTTATAAAGATGTTCATATCATTGGAGTATACCTACTTTAAAAGGGTTCCTTCTCAGGCAGGGAATTTTGTCGTTGTTAAAAAAAGTTTTCTTTAGTAGCTCATTTCATAAAACACTATAGTTCAGTTATTTTTTGTCTAAAAACATTTCATAGATTTGGTCCAGGATGTACAAACTATAAAAAATGAGGTAAAATGGCTAACAAACCTGAAATATGCACAGCTTACAGGAAACAAACTTGTTGGTTAGCCTTATTTGAATATTCTTACATTTTTATTGACTGTATTGACCTAACATTATCACAACATTGAGATAAAACTGATACTGGGTGTTAACAGGAAAGTGTAAGACCACTACAGTTTACACATCAGAATTACAAGTTAGAAACTATTCAGTCTCAGTTTCAAAATAATAAACAGTTGAAGGAAACCAACTTGGTTTGCCTTTGAACCCGGGGCCTTTACTTTCACCATGGACTTTCACCGTGATATCGATATAGAGTTTTAATATACTCCATATTTTTATCACATACTTCATTACTCCGAAATACAAAAGAAACATCTGGCCGGAGTTTCCTTAGAGTAACGAGGCGTTCATCGTAGTGTGGAGGGGCGTAGTCATCATGATTATACTCCTCATCGTCAAATTCTACTCTTCTCAACTTCGGCATTAGCCGAATTACCTCAATGAGGGCGTCCATGATGCTTGTGCCACATGTGGAGTCTGTTGATGGCAGCATTAATGTTTCTAGTTGAGGAAGCCCGGGCAGTTTTTTCACGTGCGATCCCTCCAATATGTTTTCAGACCAGGTCAAACTAAGTTCCTTCAACTTGCGCAGATTGTCCACGATATCTTGTGCAAAATTGGTGGGTAAGTGATCCACAGCAGTCAGCCAAAGACATTCCAACTCCGTCATTCCCATCAGGGCCATGAAGGCACTCGAGGACAGTCCATCTTTCAATTCCCATACCTTTAATTGCCGTAACGTTTTTAAAGTTGCAATCTGCTTCATGGCTCGGTTAGAATCAGGTGCTTGGTTGATGTCTAGCCATTCAATGTTTGGAAAATGCTCTTGTGTGAATGATGTATACCAGCCTTCTGGGTAACCATCCTTGATTCCATCCATGAAAATAGTCAATGACATCAAAGAAGATGGCAACAGCGCAAAATTGCAATGTCTGAATTCGCCTTCGGAAAGTTTTAACCATTTCAAATTTGGGCAGTGATTTGTTAAGTACTTAAGTAAACAATTATCCATTTGTGAAATGTGAAGTTCCTTCAGAGATGCTCCAACATAAGTGCTGAAGAATGAGTTGAGAGACAGTCGAATCTTTCGGGCCAGTGTCATCTCCAGCAAATGTATATTCCGCCAGAGGATCTGTCTTTTCGCCACTTTGTTCCAATGTGTGCATACCCTGAAATAAAAATTAAGACCAAGATGGTAAAGTTAGACACTATACAGTCTATACTCCATATAATACAAAGTGTCCCAGAATGATTTCTACTGGAAAAGGTACATTTATTTAGCCATGAATACCATCGTTATCGGTCAGAGTGATCTATGAACCAGAAACCATACTAAAATTATCTACCTGATGGAATTGGGCTAGAACAAAGCTATACATGTATTGCGTTGGGATTTATACTCTCAGATGTGGGAAACTACACAGAAAAGCATTAAAAAGCATCAATCTCCAGTATTCTAGAGAATTGAAAGTGCTTCACTGCATGGGGGTCACTCAGCACATGTATCCGCATTCAAGTGTGTGGTCTAGTGGTTAGACCGCAGGTCTCACGATGCAAAGGTTGTGAGTTCGAGCCCCACTACGGCCAACATGTTTGTATCCTTGGGCAAGGTACTTAGTCTCAATTGCCTCGTGGTTCAGAAGTCACGTAGAAATGGTGGTCTCGTGCATCGGAAGAGCAAAAATCCGAGCACGTTAAAAAGTCACAGATTCCTTTGTAAAGAGTAGGGGATCATCCCGGTCTGTGTACACAAAAACTCATGTCCCTAGGTCTCAGGGGCACTGTACCGCTAATGCCCGAGATAGGGCGCTGTGTACAGTATAACAGTATGTATGTATCCAAGTAAAATGTTGAAAAGGGTCCTGATTTCACTACATGACGTTGTTGAAAGTCTTTCTGATAAAGGGTAATTCCCATTGACATTTTCCTCTTTATATCAATATAATAACAACCTGGATGCATCATAATTAGGTCAAAAATAAATAAATGTTGTGTTGCCCTCAGCGGCCGACAAAAATCTGGGTAGCATTTTTTTAAATTTTAATTTAAGATTTAAATTTTACCCAATTTGTCAAAATATTACTATTTTCTGCTTGAAATGATTCAGTTTGCTTGAATAGATTGGTTTTAAACTATTATCACACTAGAAACATTAGTCAAATTGACATTCACCAATGTCGTCTTGTCATGAACCACGGACTGTCAGTAATATATGTCAGCAAAATAAAAGGGAAATTGACCGACCAACCCGACTTCAAGAGTTTTGGCACTTGAGGGCAAACACACACAAAAAAAGGTCAGGGATCGGTCAGTTGATATCATGTTCTTGAGGAAGTTAAATCCTGTGGAAGTGAAATGATACTGATCACTATCTTGTTGTAAAGTGAAACAATTTCTAGATCTAAAAAACTCACATTGCAGCACGGCACTTGTCTTCAATGTCCAAGAAATAGAAAATATTGGTGATGGCTATATCTGGGAGGTGGATGATAGTAAGTTTGGTTTCCATCTTGAATTGCAAAAAGAACCGCGGTCAATTATCTTGCTGAAGGCTGTAGGTTATCTATAATTCAAAGGAGAAAATTTCATCACATTCTTGGACATTTATCAAAATCAAATTACATTTAAGGTAGCTATATCGACTACGGCGTCATGCTCAGATTTGCTTCAAAATGATACATGATGTGTATATTGATAAGATAAACTCACATGCTGATTTTGTTGTCTTGAAAAAAAAACATAGACTTAATGTGTGTTAGGTTCTGACACGTTGCCAAGTTTCCCCAAATTGCTTCTTTCCCAAAACTCATTCTATTTATAAATTATTCGTTAATCCTTTGAATACTTAGCCTACATGGCCTATTTGAGGATATTGCCCATATTTGGGGGGCGGGGGTGTTGTGGCATTATGCACATAATTGCAACCCCTATCCCTGGGTACCCGGGGATGGCCGAGACTTGTGCCGGAGATGTATTTTTAAAATGTTAAATTCCCCGGCAAAGTCCCTAACGGGCGGAGCATAAATCTTGAGTAGGGCCTAAATCCCTTGACAAGTCGCGGCCCCCTATGGGCCGGACATCGATACAATCCCCAGGGTTTTCTTGGGCTAAATGCCTGACCCTTGACTTGGCTAATATATTGCAGAGTATGGTTACTCAAGATCCTATCATCATGCTTTATCATGTTCGTAGCGCGAGCTGCATGCATACATTGGTTCAAAATTCGACAGACATAGGCTACTATTTCACGGTCTTCGATGAATTGCAGAGCTCTGAATGGATTTGATAACATTATAAAATGCTTCCAAAGTTAGTAGGCATATGAGTGTTCAATTGCAAATAGGCCTAGCAATGTGGTTTGCATGTTGGCAATTGTTACAGAACCTTTAACCCTTTTCCAAAATAATAAAATTAAAAATATATCAACTGAGCCGTTGAAATGGTTGAAAATGAAAAAGCCAAGGTAAATCACGGCCAAACACCAGCCCTTAGGCCTTGCTCGGCTAAACTCCCCGCCTAAATTTCTGACACTTTGTAGTCTTTAACTCAAGCAAATTGATACAACAAGTCCCGGCTACATGATGACATGGTCCCGATTATCCCCGGGTACCCAGGGGCTGGGTTGCAATTGATACTGATAGGTGCATTATTTATTTATTTATTTATTTGAACATACGCTTTTAAAACAGCGGCACCCGTCTACCCGACGATGCGTTCATATACAGAAAATCACAAGAATAATACACAATTAATTAATACACAAATTACAAAGTGTTACCATGAGATAGATATACACCTAGCACATAAAGTCCCTGACCAGGTGCTTTGAGGTTCGCTAATTCAAAATATATAATCGGTACAAAAAATCTGAGATATACATTAAATGAGCAAATTTCTTTTCCGCAGTTTGATACCTCATTCAACAAAATCGAATGGATACTTTTAAAGTTATGGCGATTTCAATGACCGCGCATGCAACAGAAAAGTTGCACTAGGTATAGGAATCATTGATTTGTGTGTGATTACTGTCATAACTGTGTGCTATCTGAACGAGACAGATGAATGGGTCTGGAGTGATAACCGCAATGTGCGGGACAAAGGGTGTATCTGGCTGTGAAGAATACAAGTCTTAGCTGATTAGCTGTGAGTTTTTTCAGTGCGTAATCACACACAAATCAATGATTTCCTATACCTAGTGCAACTTTTCTGTTGCATGCGCGGTCATTGAAATCGCCATAACTTTAAAAGTATCCATTCGATTTTGTTGAATGAGGTATCAAACTGCGGAGAAGAAATTTGCTCATTCAATGTATATCTCAGATTTTTGGTACAGATTATCTATTTTGAATTAGCTAACTTCAAAGCACCTGGTCAGGGATTTTATGTGCTAGGTGTACACATTATATACAGACACAAAGTCAATCATACAAAATTGATCTGAAATTATGTCAGGCACACGTGGAAAATGGCACTATACATGAACAAATATAATTCAATCGTCATTGACATTGTTTGCGCATTTCGTCTCTAATCGTGCCTTCCATGCAAGCTTGGAGAAGGACTTACAAAATTTGTCAAATACATGATAGAAGTCATTAACATTGCTTATATTACAAAATGTGGTGTATGTACTACCTAGCATTAATTTATATTTCACATCAAGATCGCTAGAGATAAATAGCACCCATACATGTACATCAATACCATTTAAAGGGACATTAAGTGGTGTTGAAAATTTTAAATGTTTAAAAATTTACTTCAGAATTCAAGATGAACATTAAAAATTGCCATTACTGTTGTTTCTACTAACAAAAACACAGCAAAACTTGATTAAAACAATATCATCGCTATTTATTGAAAAACGCCCTCTATGCAAATATGGTTCGCGTTATGTATCACGCGTACTGCAGGGGGATACTGTCGGACGTAAAATGCTCGTCTCGGCTGTACGAGCATTTTTGAATCGACGTTTTCTTGTACAAAGATAGGGATGTTCATATCATTGACTATAGAGGGCGACTTTTTTTTTGAAAAAAGTTGACCAAAATATGTAGAAAACTCCATGTTTACCTCTTTTAAATCCAGCGGAAAAGTACGAAACAAGCTGGGTGTATTCACTGATGTCTAAATAACCCCACACAAGCAACTGGACATCATGAAAGTAAACCCTTTTTTACCTAAAATAATTTAAAATGTGCATGACTTGCCCAGTTTTCAGCAATATGAGGCAAACTACTTTTGGTTATAACTTTTTTATTATTCAGCCTGCAGACAAGGTTGAACCATCATTTTTTATTGTAAAGTACTTTGTTTCCATGTATTCCATTTTCAAAGAGATAATTTTATTTTCAAAATTTTATGAACATGCCTAACAAAGAGGGCTGATTTTTCTTAATCCTTATAGGTGTAAGTTCATACATGTAATACAAATACAATTATAAAAATATACTAATCCCAGTTTTTATCATAATTGAGGGCGCAGCCTCCAACACATCTCTTAGTGTCCCTTTAAGTCAATTAGAGCCTTTTCTAGATTATTATATTCATTAGTTCTTATAGCATTAAGTGACATGCAAGTGAAAAGAAAGTGTTTTGTATCCTCAATACCATTATTACAAAATTGACAGGTGCCACTATCATTAGGCCATATGGTAATGAAAGTCTTAGATTTGCGTCCACCGCCCGTATGGTCCAAAACCTCCCGCATGAAAAACTCATTATTTGAGAAAAATTTCATTATTCGCGTAAAAACATAAAAACCTCAACCGCTTTTTAAATTTAGAGTACAAAGTGAGTAAATGGACCACTGATAAGGCCATGGTAATGAAAGTCTAAGATTTGTGTCCGGACATTTTTCAAATCACACGCGGCAGTTTTTCATTATTCATTATTCATTATTTTATCCAAGCATGGTCGATGGTGTGTATTTACATGAAATGATGAACGTGACTGTTGGTAACTTCAGGTAAGCATCGCCGGCGGGTGGATGTAGCGATATCACACAACGCTCAATCCATCGTCTGTATTGCCAACACAGAAAACATCTTCATTTTATCCATCCCATCAGAATTCAAGATGAACATTAAAAATGGCCATTACTGTTGTTTCTACTAGCAAAAACATAGCAAAACTTGATTAAAACAATATCATCGCTATTTATTGAAAAACGCCCTCTATGCAAATATTGTTCGCACTATGTATCACGCATACTGCAGGGGGATACTGTCGGACGTAAAATGCTCGTCCCGCGGGACGAGCATTTTTTGAATCAACGTTTTCTTGTACATAGAGGGCTGCTTTTTTCTTAATCCTTATACGTGTAAGTTCATACATGTAATACAATTATAAAAATATACTAATCCCAGTTTTTATCATAATTGAGGGCGCATCCTCCAACACATCTCTTAGTGCCCCTTTAAGTGGTGTTGAAAATTTTAAATGTTTAAAAAATTTACTTCAGAATTCAAGATGAACATTAAAAATTGCCAACATTGTTGTTTCTACTAACAAAAACACAGCAAAACTTGATTAAAACAATATCATCGCTATTTATTGAAAAACGCCCTCTATGCAAATATGGTTTGCGTTATGTATCACGCGTACTGCAGGGGGATACTGTCGGACGTAAAATGCTGTACGAGCATTTTTGAATCGATGTTTTCTTGTACAAAGAGAGCTGATTTTTCTTAATCCTTATAGGTGTAAGTTCATAAATGTAATACAATTATAAAAATATACTAATCCCAGTTTTTATCATAATTGAGGGCGCAGCCTCCAACACATCTCTTAGTGCTCTTAGTGCCCCTTTAAAATCAAACTCAATGAATGACATGACATTTCCCGGGACATTTCCACATTGAAATACGTGTAAAAATGCCATATTTCAAGACACCTTTTCTACCCTCCGGTTACATTTATGCATTTGTGGCATACATGTGCATTTGTGGCATACATGTGACCATTTTCAGAAAGGTCTAAGCTTTTGCCTCGTTTCACTATACTCTATGTTTGGCTTCCTCTGGACAGTGAAGTGTCAACCCTTTTTTATGAAATTTATCAAGCACTGTAACTTTTAAACTGTTCAGAAATACTTTGGAGGGATGGGGCTGGGCAAAATGAGGGGGGTGGGCCAAAAAAGTTTGAAGTTGCCCAAAGGGTGGACCAAAAAGATGTTGATACATAAAGGGGGGGTAAACAAGTTTGGCTAAATGGATAGTATAACGCCTGGGTGGACACAAAAAAAGTGCGCGCTGACACTACCCTTTTTGGTGCCAAATTTATCAAGCACTATGTGATGTAGGCCTACATAAAAGTATACATTTTCTTAAATGAAATGAGTCAGAGAATCCATTTTTTGGTACCAAATTTCACTAAAAATAACATTTTTGCCCAAAAATCACTTTTTTGGCGCCAAAACAATTTCAGACGACCTCAACAAAATCTGTTTTGGGTAAAAAATTCAAAAATGTCACCAAAATCATCTAAAGTCAATTTTCTAGGATAATCTTTTTTTGTTGCTTCGCTTGTGTATACGCTAGTAGCGCCTCGAGTAGGCGTGTGCGTTATGTGCTGCAATTAGTAGAACTAGCGGCGTATCCTCGCTACACTTGAGTCCCCGCTAGATGGTCATGCCACATTACCTACCTCTTTGATCGTTCCACAACTTTTGAGATTAATGATGTTTTCTTTAGGACAGCTGGGCTCAAGACCCTTAAAGGGACATTAAAGGTATATTATGTGATCTTTCCAGGAAACGCCCTCAACATCGAAAAAAAAATTGAAAGCAGATTTTCTTGCAGATTTACATTTCTGATCATAAATTGTACATACATTCCAAGTTACAGGGCGATACGATTCTTAATTACTTCAAAATCATGGTTTTAGAGTGAAAATAAACTGTCGGATCGACGATTTTTGTCCGACAACTTATTTTACTCATCTAGTCTAAATTCACTCTAAAACCATGAATTTGAGGTATTTAGGAATCGTATCGCTCTGTAACTTGGAATGTATGTCCGATTTATGATCAGAAATGTAAATCTGCAAGAAAATCTACTTTCTAAAAAAAACCATGAATAGAGGGCGCTCTCTGGAAAAGAAAACATAATATGCCTTTAAGTGGTGTTGACAATTATAAATGTTTAAAAATTTACTTCAGAAATCAAGATGAACATTAAAAATTGCCATTATTATTGTTTCTACTAACAAAAACACAGCAAAACTTGATTAAAACAATACCATCGCTATTTATTGAAAAACGCCCTCTATGCAAATATGGTTCCCGTTATGTATCACACGTACTGCAGGGGGATACTGTCGGACGTAATGCTGATCTGCCGGAGATCAGCATTTTTGAATCGACGTTTTGTTGTACAAAGAGGACTTATTTTTCTTAATCCTTTGGGAGTGTTCAGAAATACTTTGGTGGGGGGGTTGGCCAAACAATTTTTGTCAGGGTCTAAACTTTTTTGACCCCCACTTTACAAATTGACAAACTTTTCTGACCCCCCCCCCCCCCCCCCCCCCCTTTAACAGGGTGAAAAACCTTTTTGACCCCCTACTGTCAGAAAGTTCTATGACGCGTACAGTCAGAACTGTATACGGTATAGCTGGATTCACTTAATAAAACATATCTTTCAAGCCTACGAATTGTATTTTTCAGTGATTTGTATTTATCATGTTATAACCTTTTTAAAAACGGTTTCTTTTTTCCAATTGTAGAAAGTTACTCTTAGTATACAACGAAAAATTTGGTCAACTTGCTAGTACAAAATGCAAAAATTTGTATCCTGTTGTTGATCATCTTTACCAATAGTTCTGAAGTAAAAATTGTGGACACTGGTTAGTCACATTTTGTATAACAAATTCTGCTGTCTGCACGTTGTTTTCACAAAGACACGCGCGGAGCGCGCAGAAATATGGTCAACTGCGTTCAAAATCACGTGTAGCGCGCGGAAATGTGTATTTAACCCTGTTGACGATCACCCAAATCTATATCATTTGTTATAGAAATATTAATACTGCAGTATTTTCTTGCGCGTAGCGCAGAACATTTTGGTATTTTTCTTGTTAACGACTACCTATTTGGCCTAACTTTTTTGACCCCCCTCTTGAGTAGGTAAAACTTTTTAGTCCCCCCCTTTTTGATATAACCCTTTATGTCTCTATATAAATCACATTGTTTAATTGCACAAATATAGTTTTATTCTAAAGTTACACATGCATTATATTTTTCAAAGAATTCTGTATTTGTAAAAAGAAATTGTATTTTCTTGTAAATAGTCTTGAAGGTTAGTAAGATAAAAATTCCTTTAAAAAGGAAAGGAGGCAGTCATATAAATTTAAAGAAACAGACAGCAGAATGTGATATAGGTAACACAAAATGTGGTTATGTCAAAAGTTTTATTTATCAATATAACATGAATGGAAATCTCTAACTAATGTTAATAATACTATAAAAAGTCAGGAATATGTGATGAGTAAAAACATTAAAGGCTTTTGGAAGCAAGTATGTCACATCGTAGAGGTGGTTGATCACGTTGGCATTTTAGCACAGATAAATTAGTCATAACTTGTTACTTGGTGACTGACAGTCTAATGGAGAAATTGTAACTTTGTCAATTCCCCAAGAGAACTGGGTGTGGCTAGAAACTCAAAGTGGTAGCTTGCCTTTAAAAGGTACTTTTTGTATATGCTTAAAGTTTAGTATGTGATCTTATAAGCATATTTTGTTTTTAAAGGAAGTAGATTGTTTTGTTGATTTACATTGCTGATAAAAAGCGTGAATATATTCTAGACAAATTATATATATGAGCCTTAAACTTGAAAAATGCGTGTTTTTATGCTTTTTAACTCTGAACATCAAACGAAGTGCATTTGTTAAAGATTGTCTACAACCAAGTTAACAAAAAGTGTGACTTTTTAGGAAAGTTAATTAAGGCAAAGTTATATGAACAACTGTAATATGTACTTATCGTTACTGTTAAAATAATGCATACGGATGTAAACAATAACATTTTTTATATACAGAACATGCTAAGCTAAATAGAAATACACAAGTTTACTATGATTGTATGTAAATACATCAATATGTTAGATGTGTGTACATGAACATGAACATCAATAGGTAGCCTATATCACATTTGCTACACACAGTGTGCACACACTCCAGTGAATTTACTTGTTTTCAGGCAAAACTCAATGGACTGGTTTGAAAAAACAAAATATTTTTAAAATGTATACTTTTCACCACTAATTAGATGATTGATCTCTTTCTGAATCTGAAGTTTTTATGCCTTGCCTGAAAATCACACGCTTGGGTCCCATTGACAGCCCACACTAAGCAAATGCAGCTCAGCAATGAAATGAATATAAAAACAATATGCGTAAGAGACATTATTTGGATGTAATTTACGAAAGTGTTGCATACATCAATACATTAAGCAAAAGGATTCATGTAGCACTATCAATAGAAACACTATTTTTTCCATTTACATGAGAAGATTGATGAATGAAAACCCTCGTGACCCTGCCCAGGGACGCTAATCGATAGCGGCACTGAATGTCAAACGTCCAATCAGCTACACGTAACCCATGCGTGCTAGAGTATAAATCAATCAATTACGACACCGATTGAAGTATTATACATCACACGTTTAGCAAAGTATCCACCTGCCCATGCGTGCTAGAATATCAATATCAATAAATTACGTCACCGACTGAAGTATTATCGATCACATGTTTCGCACAGTATAGCATATTTAATAAAGGACACATTTTGCGGGACATTTTTATGAGGTTATACTTCACTAATACACTATGTTGACAATATAGACACCATGGCATTTTAACCTCACACATTTTTAAACCATACACTTTTTAAATTAAAATGAATACTTGAATACAGTCCAATGAATATTTGATACACAGTGAATTTGTACAACAATATTTCCATGGGACAAAATCGTGAACAAATAACATCGCAAAATATACCGTTTAATTAATTCAACATCTTTTAAAATCGGAATTTGGTAACTTTAATTCTAGCCAACCGATTTCCACCATTCAAACGGGAAACTATATCAATAAAGCCACGTTCTTTTCATATTTTGTATATAAACTTTCCTAAAACAATAAAACCGTTTAATCTTTTAATGCATTTCGTCTTACCCAGTCAGTCAAGATGTGATTATTGCTGGTCATGAATTAGTCGCAGCTGTGTAAACAACTGATATCTGATCAGATATGCAGTGTTGCCACATCACATCACAAATGTCGCCTAAAACATCTCATCCAAAGCCAAAATGTAGCCCAATTCCAAGAATATGATACAAACCCCGTTTATGAAACTCGCTAAACAGGTTTTAAGTGAAAAGGGTCAGCGACTCTCGTTGTTGATAGGTGTTCGCTACAACAGAGAGGATCTGTTATTATGTATTGTGACATGGTAAAACGTACGGGATTTATTGTCAAATGTAAACTGTACGTAAGATGTCGTTTTCCCATTTGGTAATTTCCTACCCCTAAAGGAGGCGGGCTCAATAGCCCTGCCTCCAAAAAAACAGTTTATATCAATGATCGTTTTTTTCAATGTTCTTCTCTGATTTATTCTAAAAGAAAATGTTTGCTTGCCTGCCTTTTGGTGATTCAGCATGGACTGAAATGATGACGAAAATTTTGGTATTTTTCTTGTTAACGACTACCTATTTGGCCTAACTGTTTTGACCCCCCCCCCCCTCTTGAGTAGGTAAAACTTTTTAGTCCCCCCCCCCCCTTTTTTGAGACTTCAAACTTTTTAGACCCCCCCCCCCCCCCGTTTTGGCCAACCCCCCCCCCCCCCCCCCCCACCTAAGTATTTCTGAACACTCCCTTATACTATAGTTATAGGTGCAAGTTCATACATGTAATACAATTGTAAAATATACAAATCCCAGTTTTTATCATTTGTATAATTGAGGACGCTGCCTCCACCACATCTCTTAATGCCCCTTTAAAGGCATATTATGTGATCTTTTCCAGGGAGCGCCCTCTATTCATAATTTTTTAGAGGGTAGATTTTCTTGCAGATTTACATTTCTGATCATAAATCGTACATACATTCCAAGTTACAGAGCGATACGATTCCTAATTGCCTCAAAATCATGGTTTTAAAGTGAATTTAGACTAGAGTAAAATAAGTTGTCGGACATCCAACAGTTTATTTCACTCTAAAACCATGGTTTTAAAGTAATTAAGAATCCTATCGCCCTGTAACTTGGAATGTATGTACGCTTTATGATCAGAAATGTAAATCTGCAAGACAATTTGTTTCGATGTTGAGGGCGTTTACTGGAAAAGATCACATAATATACCTTTAATTTTGCTTGTTTATTTACTTATTGAGCAGCCCTAGTGGCCCCCAGCCAAACGGCCCATGGGGCGATTACCCAAACGCCCCCATGGCCAGTCAGTTCGCCTCTGATTCAACTTTTATAACGTAGTTCCAAATTGGTGAGCCTCTTTACAGCAGCACATTGATATAAAAGAGGGTGCATTTGCATGAACTCAACAGGTTTGCATTTTGCATCATGTAATATGCATCATAAAAGTATGACCACACTTTGCCTAGATCTTTATACACTTTTGTGTGAAGAGATAAAAACAAATAGTTGTGATCGAATTGAAACTGGCTAAACTAGAATGCCCAAGTCTTTGATAAATCTTCATATAATGTATTGTAATAATATAATCAATCGTTATTTGAAATGTTTTTTGGAAAATGTCACACAAAAATAGACCATTTTACCACATTCCACTTTCAAGCATAACACATTTTTATTTGTACTTAACTATCGTATTTATGATATATTGGGGGGAAAAATCAAGTGTATGTATGGAAAATCAGCAAGATAGTAAAAGATTGGTGGAAGAGAGCCCCCAAGAGTATCTACATGTATCTATTAACCTTCCTCTGGACAGTGACGTGACAGTGACGAACTTATGCCTGTGTGTACTAGTATATATACGCCAGCGCCTTGAGAGTGCGCACACACAGGTTTATTAACTGCGATCAATGAATGACGCAGTGACGTCACTGTCTCATGGTAGGGAAAATAGACTAGCTTCTTGTTTTTTAACATAAATCAAATGTAAGCTTTTAAGCTTTTAACTGTATGTATGTAGATATGACAAAGATTTGTATAATTGATGACTGTAATGATTTTACTGTTAAGATTGTTTTATTTTTTATAACCAACCATATTATAGGCCTACAATTTAGTTCTAACTTCAAGTAATATGCACATAACTTATTTAATGGTGCTCTCATCACTCGTGTGAAATTGAAAATAAACTGGCAATACAAAATATTGAGAATTTGAAATTGTCAAATGCGATTCGTGTCTGCTTGTTCCTGTTATACAAACTGGACTGAGCCAAATTGTCAAGTTTGTGTTTCTCTAAAATAATTGTGAACATAAATGGGCCGCTCCTTTACCTCATAAAAGGTTGATTTCAAAGGGCCGTTATTTAGCCTCAAAGATGTTCAGGTACGACAGACAATGAACCAGAATTATCTGATTGGGCTATTCTATTTGAAATCCATACACCCTCTACGGTATATGGAAGACATTGCCTTAATCTTCCCACAGCGAGTGTAGATTTAGCATGGATTTATCAGAATGGGTTTACCAGAATGGGTTTACCAGAATGGGTTTACCAGAATGGGTTTACCTGAATGGGTAACTCCATTTGAAATTTACACTCCCTGTGTAGAAGATTAATTTATGTCTTCCATAGGGCTTGTAGGGATTTCACCTGTAATAGCCCTTTATCACATTTTTAATTGTACAAACATAATTTCAATCTTTTGAAATTATATTAGGCCTATATTATATCTTTTTCAAGGAATTGTGTGTATATGTAAGGACAATCAAGTAGAACTATCTGATTGTGCTATTCCGTTTGAAATACATACTCCCGCATGTAAGATATTGCCTTTTTAAAGGCAAAACATCTTCCCACGGGGATTCTGAATTTCAAATGGATTTACCTGAATGGGCAACTTCATTTGAAATTCTTTTAGAGGAAATTGTTTAAAAGATAAGGTTATGCTTTCAAGCGGTGTATGGATTTGAACTGATATAACCCTTTATGTCTCTATATAAATCACATTGTTTAATTGCACAAATATAGTTTTATTCTAAAGTTACACATGCATTATATTTTTCAAAGAACTGTATTTGTAAAAAAAAATTGTATTTTCTTGTAAATAGTCCTGAAGGTTAGTAAGAAAAAACAGTTTATATCAATGATCGGTTTTTTTTCAATATGTTCTTCTCTGATTTATTCTAAAAGAAAATGTTTGCTTGCCTGCCTTTTGGTGATTCAGCATGGACTGAAATGATGACGTCCTCTATAATTGACACCGATTGACAAAACTACATGCAGTATTTTACTGTACCTTTTTATGAAAATGGGAATAAATGAAATATAAAATTCAGAATTATGCCATTGTTTTGAAATGTAATTTTGGCTGATCAAATCAAACAGAACTGGGTGGGGTGGGGGGCGGTCAAATTGAGATTTTTATTTAGATTGATTGAAGTTCCCAGCTAACCTTTATACACCAGATATACTTTCAAAAGTTCCAAATTGCAGATATGCTATAATTTATTCACTATTTGAATACTTTGTCATTTTCTGTTTTATTGTCTTAATAACGACGGAACAGACGACCAATGACTGTAAAAGTGGACACTTTCACACTACATTATGTTTTCACTTTGAATCAGCTACCAGCTCCGCAAATATAATAACACACGAAGGTATTTCTATTCCATATAGGTCTATGTGATGAATCATGAAACTATGAATGGTGAATTTAAAAACACGCAAAATGGTTAAAAATCTGCCAAGCTTGAAAAATTAATCCCATGAAAATTACCACTTCAGGGTTCTGTCTGACATACCATACATGTGACACGTATCAAGTCAAACTGAGCTAGAAAAGAAACTTGTAATTCTCTTGATAAAAATAAACAATATTTGTTCTGTACCCATTACTAATCAAAATGTGAATGTCAAAATATTGCATATAATAGTAAAGGGTATGGGATAACACCTGCTTTATAGGCCTAAAGATGTTCATATCATTAGAGAATACCTTCTCATGCAGGGAATTTTGTTGTTACTAAAAAAGTTATTAAAGGTATTATAGTATGTGATCTTTCCAGGGGACGCCCTCAATCCTCGAAGAAGAAAAAATTGGAATCAGATTTTCTTGCAGATTTACTTTTCTGATCATAAATCATAAATAAGTTACAGAGCGATACGATGGATGATTCCTAATAACCTAAAAATCATGGTTTTAGAGTGAATTTAGAGTAAAATTTGAAAAAATAGATTGTACCGCTCGGTACAATCTATTTTCAAACCATGATTTTGAAATAATTAGGAATCGTATCGATCTGTTACTTAGAAGATCTTTATGATTTCATCATCATCATCATCATCATTGAGTATACTCGCACAATGTATCCCTGGAACCTAGGAATACAAACTTGTAACTGTACAGGTAACAGACCCGGGATGATCCTTCTCTTTACGATGAGGTCTGCAACTATTTAACATGTTCAGGGCGAGCGTCTGAATACACGGAACCAACGGCTTTACGCGACTCTTCGAAACCACAGCGCAACTGACATTCACTGTATAGACCTGCACGTTGTACACAGTGAATGGGGTAGAGGAGAAATTCTACAATTAAATCGATCATCAGCTAACCACGGAAAGAAGATCCGATAAACTAACCTAACTGAATTAAGACTTGATTGTAGAATTTCCGACCTAGATAGGAACTTTTTTGGATGAACAAAGAATCCTGGTTTCAAGGCGACTTGAACCCAAAATCCTGTGATTGAAAGAATATTCCCGACTGACGATAAGCGCGCTAGACCGCTCGGCCACCTCTACCTCTATTTGTGATTTATGATCAAATGCAAATCTGCAAGAAAATCTGCTTTCATAGTAAAAATCAATGATAGAGGGCGCTACTTGAAAAAGATCACATAATATGCCTTTAAGTAGCTCAGTTCATAAAAACATTACAGTTATTTTTTGTCTAAAAACATTTCAAGATGTACAAACTATAAAAATTTGGTAAAATGGCTAACAAACCTGAAATATGCACAGCTTACAGGAAACACACTTGTTGGTTAGCCTTATTTGAATATTCTTAATACATTTTGATTGTATTGACCTAACATTATCACAACATTGAGATATAACTGAAACCGGGTATTAACAGGATCAGAATTACAAGTTGGAAACTATTCAGTCTCGGTTTTCAAAATAATAAACAGTTGAAGGAAACCAACTTGGTTTGCCTTTGAATGAACCCAGTGCCTTAACTTGTAAACAAAGATGTTATGTCATCTATTTGGCCGATGTCCTGTTAATCCATTTTTATTCATGGACTTCCATCATAATACTGATATCGAGTTTTAATATACTCCATATTTTTATCACATACATCCTCACTCCGAAATATGAACGAAACATCTGGCCGGAGTTTCATTAGAGTAACGAGGCGTTCATCGTAGTGTGGAGGGGCGAACTCATCAAAACTTTGATCCTCATCATCAAATTCTACTCTTCTCAACTTCGGCATAAACCGAATTACCTCAATGAGGGCGTCCATGACGTTTGTGGAGGATGTTGATGACAGCATTAATGTTTCAAGTTGAGGAAGCCCGGGCAGTTTTTTCACGTGCGATCCCTCCAATATGTGATCCAACCAGGTCAAACTAAGTTGCTTCAAGTTCCGCAGATTGTCCACAATATCTTGTGTAAAATTAGTGGGTAAGTGATCCACACCATTCAGCCAAAGACATTCCAACTCTGTCATTCCCATCAGGGCCATGAAGGCACTCGAGGACAGTCCATCTTTCGATTCCTTCACCTTTAATTGCCGTAACGTTTTTAAAGTTACAATTTGTTTCATGGCTCGGTTGGAATCGGGTGCTTGCCAGATATCTAGCCGTTCAATGTTTGGAAAATGGTCTTGTGTGAATGATGTATACCAGCCTTCTGGGTAATAATAATAATAATCCTCGGTTCCAAGCATGCAAAAAGTCAATGACGTCAAAGAAGATGGCAACAGCGCAAAATTGCATTGTCTGAATTCGCCCTCGTAAAGTTCTAACAATTTCAAATTTGGGCAGTGATTTGTTAAGTACTTAAGTAAACAATTATCCATTTCTGAAATGTGAAGTTCCTTCAGAGATGCCCCGACATAAGTGTTGAAGAATGAGACGAGGGACAGTCGAATCTTTTGGGACAGTGTCATCTCCATCAAATTTATATTCCGCCAGAGGATCTGTCTTTTCGCCACTTTGTTCCAATGTGTGCATACCCTGAAATAAAAATCAAGACCAAGATGGTAAGGTTAGACACTACACAATTTACACTCCATACAATACAGGGTGTCCCAGAATGATTTCTACCGGAAAAAGTACATTTATTTAGCCATGAATACCATTGTTATTGGTCAAAGTGATTATGATTTTAACATCTACATCTGAGGAATTTTAGACAGAATGACAGAAAATATGGACTCTTGAACAAATTATAAATTTCAAGTTTGACTGCAATTTCCTTTTTTGAAACTCATAACATAATTGATCAAGTTCTGCACAAAGCTCAATTTAAATTATATATACCTAGGTAATTTTCTGTCCTATTTTGATTTCCACTACAAAATTAAAAGATATCAACTGTTGGTGATGTTTCATGAAGCAGTATTTGAACGGGTGAAGGAAATGTTCTGTTTGAGTGATTGATATCATACTTTCTTATAAAGCAGCCGTTTTGAAGTTTGAAGTGAGCTTTATCAATTGATAAACTTAGTCAGTTATGGAGGCCAAATCACTATCCAGAAAGCTTAAAGAAAGACTGTTCATACATGTAGCTACTGTAGAATCAGTCCTCTATAGATGTGAGGCATGGACAGTCACCCCAAAGATTAGTAAACATCTGGACGGATGTTACACTAGAACAGTGGCGTCGCGGGGGGAGGGGTGCCCCCCCCAGCTTAAATTCCTAGACCACTGCTAAGAACAGTGTTCAACATCAACTGGAGACAGCATGTGACAAATGAGGACCTGTACGCGGATGTGCCCAAAGTCTCGAGTAAGATCAGAGAGCGTAGAGCAAGATTTGCAGGACACTGCTTCAGAGGGTCTAATGAGCTTGTCTCCAAACTCATACATTGGATACCAAAACATGGAGTAAGAAAGCATGGTAAACCAGCCCTAAACTACAGGGTGTCCCAAAAGTCTATGCACGTTTTTGAAGAGTCATATCTCATAAAATATAAATCATATGGTATAAATTTAACCATATTTTGATAGACGAGATTTGGGAAATTAATTTGATACCAAACACAACCCTATTGGTGAACCCACAACATTATAAAACTGGTTGAAAGTCATTGGCTGTGTGCCAGACCAATCCATACCAAGTACCACACATTGTTGATAAAGGTGTGCATAAATTAACGGTATGAAAGCAACGTTGCGCATTAGTCACAGTTCACTGCTTACCTTGCAACATTAATGTTATTTAATACCAAACTCGGTCACTCACAACATAAATAAGCGTAGTAGACAACATTGCATAGCAAAAGTCTTCATTCAAGATGGTTTACAGCATAGATAAGCGAATACAAATTGTATGGTTCTACGCTGAAACACATTCAGTTCAACTTCTCAACAAAAGTTCAGAAAACATTTCAAAGTGAAACGCGCACCAGGAAGAATCCATTCTGAAGTTGGTGGATACATTTTTGAACACAGGAACATATTCTAAATGGGTAAAACAACCTTCGATGAGGCCTTCAATCAGCATTGAAATAATCCGCTAAGTTTAAATTTTAACATGTTTGACAGCTGTGTGATGTGTGTGTTCACTTTTCTGTTACGTTATTCAATTGTTTAGGTCTGTGTTTTTGCATTAGCACACGTCTCTGTATACATGGAAAACATTTAAATTAGATTTCAATATAGAAACGAAAATTATGTGTGATATAGTTTGTTATTATGATGATATCACTGTAATGTAAAATTTTAAATATTACAATTGACGGATCACTTTCCGTGTAACCAACTCTACCCTGTAACCAACTCTACCCGTATTTTTGTTAATCGCAATAGGTATGGATTTATGAACTTTATTCCTCCGAAGTATAAAATTACATTTTTGCAGTAATACATATTTTACTTCTTGGGTGGCATTACAAACAGATGTTACTCCAATGTTTGGTATCAAAATTATTTCCCACATCTTTTTTTTCACCAAATGTTTTCACAAATTTGGCCGAAAATCTGTCTAAATTTTTTTTCACAAATTCTTTAAAAAAAAAATCCAGATTTTTGCAGATTTTGGTAACATTTTAGGCTTAAAAAAAAACCAAAACAGACCCACCGACCATACTTGACAGGTACGTCCGCCCGTAAAACAGGGTTTGTTTTTTTCGTCACCTAACTTTGCAGTTATCTCAAGTGCAGATGATGAAATATCACACATAATTGGATAAAATCTTAAATTGTGTATGATGTATCAGTCTCATTATATCTGATAAAGAGTTTGTGTAATAATACAACTTGCTTCTACATCTTACTATTGCATGAGACAATTTTCAGAATTAACAATAATTATATTGTGTGCTTTTTGGAAGGAAAATCCTGAGACTATTAACAAATGTGGAATGCCAAATAGTGACAACAAACTTTTTATGACATTACATTAAAGTTCTAATACATTAAAATCCTACGCACATGGACCCGCCGGCCCGTATAGGCAAGCCATCAGCTTCACATTAGGCACTCTAGTATGTAACAAATACAACATCACTCTCTCTAGGGTTACAGGTACAATACATTTGACTCATTGATGTTGAACGTCTTCTGGGTTTTTTCCGAATTGGCTCTACTAAGGCCAAATTAAAAAAATTGTTTGTCTCAAAGCTCCCGCGCGCGTTGGTAAATTCATGCGCGTTAGATTTTCAAAAATATTGAAATTCTCTTTTTTTTCTCTTTTTTAATTTTAGGCCAAATAAAAAAAAAACTAGTTTCTCGTCCCAACTTTTTGAAAAATGGAGGATGAGGGCAGTTTTTTTTCTTTCTTTTTTTCTTTCCAAAATGGCGGATCCAAGATGGCGGATGCCCCTTTTTCCAAAACTGGTTTCGCTTTTTCCAACATGGCGGAAATGTTTTTGCTTCAAAATGGCCGCCACTTTTCTAAGACTAGCTTTATAACCTTAAAATGAGTACATTTCGCCTGTTGTGTTGTTTTTTGATTGTAACACAGGTTTTTTTAAAATATTGACACGTTCTCCATTAACAACATCAGTGTGATCTTGAAATTAAAAAAAATTATTAAAAAAAATTAAAAAATTTTTTTAAAAAAATAAATAAATAAAAAAAATTAAAAAAAAATTTAAAAAAAAATTTAAAAAAAAAAAAAAAATTGCGATGCGGCAGCCAAAACGGATGCGCGCGGGGACGAGAAACTACTATATTTTTTTATTTGGCCTTATTTCTAAAAAAACCCGCAAAATATCCCCACGTTTGACACCGATTTGTTCAGATTGTGTGTTAAACATTAAATTATTTATAGATCAAGCAATTTGGGGCTCTTTCACAGAATCTCAGTTTGAAAAAAAATCTTGAAAAAAAAAAAAATCTTGAAAAAAAACCGCATTCCGCATTAGTTTTACAACAGGAGAGGAGCTTTGAGACAAACAATTTTTTTAATTTGGCCTAAGTAATAATTTATGTGAATTTCCCCCTAAAGATCACATAAATAAGAAAACACCTGAATGGGACCAAATTCAATCTGTAACTGTCCTGAAATGTCCTGAAATTGTCAAAATTCAGGAAAATCTCCTTTGGATTGACTTTGCTAGTCCCCCATGAACAGTATGTAGTATTTTGATGAATTAAATCAAGTATGGTACCTAGAGTAGATTCATAATATTGCGCTGAAGCAACACATACCGTACTCAAATTAGTCATGTAGTATTTTACTTGTGCCTTTTTAAGAAAATGGGTATCAATAAAATCTAAAATTCAGAATTATGCCATTGTTTTGAAACATAATTTGGCCTCATTATACGGTAAATCAAACAGAACTGGGGTGGGGGGCAGGTCAAATTTCGATGGACATTGAAGTTCCCTGATGAGTAATGCTGCTTATTACCTTTTTAAATCAGATATTCATTTCTAAAGTTCCAAATTGCAGAAATGATATAATTTGTTCATTATTTGGATACTTTGCCATTTTCTCTGTTTTATAATGACGGAACAAGTTACTGTAAAAGTGCACATTTTCACACTACCGGGTGGTTCAAATAAAAGATGACCCAAGTTCAAAGTAATTTTTCAACCACATTAAAATTTTCAGAGAATGTGTGTTTACTTAATCCTAATCAGCAGTAAGTTTTGAAATTATACTGAAAAGATGGCACGTTTAGCTTGTTTGGTTCTTCAGATATGGTTAGGGCTGTTATCGAGATCTTTTTTTCATGTCGACATGTTGCTATTTTTGAATCTCGATATCGACATGATGTCGACATATTATGATCCAAATACCAAGCCAATTGTTGCCGCAAATTAAGGTCCGCGATAGTATAGAATATTACCGCAGATCGAGAATATCGCTAAGTAAATGTACACAACTTTTACTTGCCCGATTATGCCCGAATGACATTGCGATATTTTTAAGACTTGGACAATGGTATTGATGGGTCAGATTTCTTGCCGATTATGTCGTTTTATGCCATCATTATTTCGACAATCAATAGCAAACTACACAATCGTGTGGCGGTCGCCATTTTCGGGAGTTTCCCTTGACCAAAATCATCATCACGCATGCGTTGTGAACTTGTGATCGTGGGAAAAACCCATTTACAATTTTTCATTCATACATTTTTTTCTGTATTGTTTCAAGCCCGAGACACGCACGCACGCAAGGCAATCTGCCAAATATTTCCCCCATTTCCAAATCACGTTTTTTTCAAGAGAAATAAACATACCTATACAAATTTAAATCATTAGAAAGCTTAAAAGTCTCCTCTTTCATATCATGTATAAATCTTCTAGAAACACCAATTTTTGTTGTGATGACGATTTTATGAATGAACCGAGGGATATCCCATTCCGAAAACCGAAGCGTATGTTTCTTGTAAACATCGGAGAAAACGGCCTGGCGATTGGCGAGTTTATACCACGTGGCTCAACTTCGGCGTTCGTTCAGGGCTTCCGGAAACTATGGACGGGTTGCCGTACTGAAAAAGCAAGGGTTGGTTATGCCTGGTGACCTTTTACACCACACTCTCAGCTGGTCGAGAACTGAATTTTTTTTTTGTCAATTATATCGACATCCCAATGTTGATATCGACATGTCGAGATAATAGCTGATGTCGACATAATGTCGACATCGGCCATGTCGATGACAGCCCTAGATATGGTTCATTACAGAAAACATGTACATAACTGACTTGTCCACAGGAGCATCATTTAGTTTTTGTCTTCAACAAAACAGACAGCTCTAGTTTCAGAATTGAAAAGCCCGCCCTGACAAAGTATCCCAATCTCTATGCTTATGTGCCATTCACATTCAACAATGAAACATAGAAATATGTATACATGTAGGTAGGTAATGTCAAGCACCAGACAGATGTTTCAGATGTCTCCTTTTTCTCCTATTTTTACAATTCGTGACCAATCGTGTGTAAGTCCACTTTGTGCATTCCATCTCTACTAAAGGACGCTCCCGTGGCCGAGGCAGTTTTGTGCATGTTTTCTGTAATGAACCATCTGAAGAACCCACCAAGATAAATGTACCATTTCATCAGGATAATTTCAAAACTTACTACTGATCAAGACTAAGTAAACAGAAATTCTCTGAAACTTTAAATGTGGTTGAAAAATTACCTTGAACTTGGGTCAACTTTTCTTTGAACCACCCGGTACATGTACATGTGACACATGAAGTCAAACTGAGCTACAAAAGAAACTTACCACTTTAGGGTTCTTTTGTCTCTTATACCATACATGCGACACGTAAAGCTGAGCTACAAAAGAAACTTGTAATTCTCTTGATAAGAATAAACAATATTTGTTCTGTACCCATTACGACATGTAAGCAAAATGTGAATAATCAAAATATTGCATATAATAGTAAAGGTTATGGGGTTATACTTGCTTAATATAAAGATGTTCATATCATTGGAGTATACCTACTTTAAAAGTGTTCCTTCTCATTTGTCGTTGCTAAAAAAAATCTTTAGTAGCTCAGTTCATAAAAACACTATAGTTCATTTATTTTTTGTCTAAAAACATTTCATAGATTTGGTCCAGGATGTACAAACTATAAAGAATGTGGTAAAATGGCTAACAAACCTGAAATATGCACAGCTTACAGGAAACACACTTGTTGGTTACAATGTAGCCTTATTTGAATATTCTTACATTTTTATTGACTGTATTGACCTAACATTATCACAATATTGAGATCAATCTGATACTGGGTTTTAACAGGAATGTTTAAGACCACTACAGTCTACACATCAGAATTCCAAGTTAAAAACTATTCATTCTCAGTTTCAAAATAATAAACAGTTGAAAGAAACCAACTTGGTTTGCCTTTGAACCTGGGGCCTTTACTTGTAAACAAAGATGTCATGTCGTCTATTTGGCTGATTTCATGCGAATCCATTTTCATTCATGGACTTGCACTGTGATATCGATATCGACGTTTAATATACTCCATATTTTTATCACATACATCATCACTCCGAAATACGAAAGAAACATCTGGACGGAGTTTCCTTAGAGTAACGAGGCGTTCATCGTAGTGTGGAGGGGCGTAGTCATCATGCTTATACTCCTCATCGTCAAATTCTACTCTTCTCAACTTCGGCATAAGCCGAATTACCTCAATGAGGGCGTCCATGATGCTTGTGCCACATGTGGAGTCTGTTGATGGCAGCATTAATGTTTCAAGTTGAGGAAGCCCGGGCAGTTTTTTCACGTGCGATCCCTCCAATATGTTCTCTAACCAGGTCAAACTAAGTTGCTTCAACTTGCGCAGATTGTCCACAATATCTTGTGTAAAATTGGTGGGTAAGTGATCCACAGCAGTCAGCCAAAGACATTCCAACTCCGTCATTCCCATCAGGGCCTTGAAGGCACTCGAGGACAGTCCATCTTTCAATTCCCATACCTTTAAATGCCGTAAAGTTTTTAAAGTTGCAATTTGTTTCATGGCTCGGTTAGAATCGGGTGCTTGGCTGATGTCTAGCCGTTCAATGTTTGGAAAATGCTCTTGTGTGAATGTTGTATACCAGCCTTTTGGGTAACCATCTTGGATTGCATCCATGAAAATAGTCAATGACGTCAAAGAAGATGGCAACAGCGCAAAATCACAAAGTCTGAATTCGCCTTCGGAAAGTTTTAACCATTTCAAATTTGGGCAGTGATTTGTTAAGTACTTAAGTAAACAATTATCCATTTGTGAAATGTGAAGTTCCTTCAGAGATGCTCCAACATAAGTGCTGAAGAATGAGTTGAGAGACAGTCGAATCTTTCGGGCCAGTGTCATCTCCAGCAAATGTATATTCCGCCAGAGGATCTGTCTTTTCGCCACTTTGTTCCAATGTGTGCATACCCTGAAATAAAAATTAAGACCAAGATGGTAAAGTTAGACACTATACTCCATATAATACAAAGTGTCCCAGAATGATTTCTACTGGAAAAGGTACATTTATTTAGCCATGAATACCATCGTTAGGCCAAACAAAAAAATAGGTTTGTCTCAAAGCTTGCGCGCGCATTGGTTTTGAAATGCCAAAAATACCGCATCTAAAATGCAGGAAATTGTCAAATCAATTTGTTTTTTCCCTACAAATTTTTATTTCAAGTGTTTATTAAAAATATCGGCAGATTTTCCTTTTCTCAAACTTTTACATGACTCAGTTCTTTAAAAAATGCTGCACAATTGTTCTTTACACAACTACATCACAATATTCATTTTAAATAGAACAAAACAATATCAGAAAGTGTTAACGGTTGCAAAATAGTATGAGTAAAAATTGACACACAAATAAAAAAAATAAAAAATGGAAGACAAAAAACCGCGCGCGTCACCCGATTTTGAAGCCTTCGCATGCTTTGAGACAAACCTTTTTTTTTGTTGGCCTTATCGGTCAGAGTGATCTATGAACCAGAAACCATACTAAAATTATCTACCTGATGGAATTGGGCTAGAACAAAGCTATACATGTATTGTGTTGGGATTTATACTCTCAGATGTGGGAAACTACACAGAAAAGCATTAAAAAGCATCAATCTCCAGTATTCTAGAGAATTGAAAGTGTTTCACTGCATGGGGTCACTCAGCACATGTATCCGCATCTAAGTAAAATGTTGAAAAGGGTCCTGATTTCACTACATGACGTTGTTGAAGTCTTTCTGATAAAGGGTAATTCCCATTGACATTTTCCTCTTTATATCAATATAATAACAACCTGGACAGTGGCGTAGCTCAGGGGGGGGCAGGGGGGGCAAATGCCCCCCCTGACGAAAAAAACCGATTTGTGCCCCCGCCCCCCCCCCCCCCCCCACCAGCCTAAAAAAAAAAAGGGGTGAGAAAAAAAGGAAATAGGAAAAAATTGAGAAAAAAGACCGAGGTTATTAGCCAAATAGAAGGCAAAATTGTACATGTAGTACATTTACTATGTGATTTTTTGTGACCGAGCGATTTTTTTTTGGACTGTGCGAAATTTTTTGACCTCACCCCCCCCCCCCCCCACAACATTTCACGAGGTAAGTCACTAGAAAAAAAATTGGGGCAACCTTTTACAAAAATTTTAGAAATCTTGCCCCCCCTGAAAAAAATCCTAGCTACGCCACTGAACCTGGATGCATCATAATTAGGTCAAAAATAAATAAATTTTGTGTTGCCCTCAGCGACCGACAAAAATCTGGGTAGCATTTTTTTAATTTTTATTTAAGATTTAAATTTTACCCAATTTGTCAAAATATTACTATTTTCTGCTTGAAATGATTCAGTTTGCTTGAATAGATTGGTTTTAAACTATTATCACACTAGAAACATTAGTCAAATTGACATTCACCAATGTCGTCTTGTCATGAACCACAGACTTTCAGTAATATTTGTCAGCAAAATAAAAGGGAAATCGACCGACCAACCCGACTTCAAGATTTTTGGCACTTGAGGGCAAACACAACAAAAAAAGTTCAGGGATCGGTCAGTTGATATCACGCTCTTGTGGAAGTGAAATGATTATTCACTATCCTGTGGAAGTGAAATGATACTGATCACTATCTTGTTGTAAAGTGAAACAATTTCTAGATCTAAAAAACTCACATTGCAGCACGGCACTTGTCTTCAATGTCCAAGAAATAGAAAATATTGGTGATGGCTATATCTGGGAGGTGGTTGATAGTAAGTTTGGTTTCCATCTTGAATTGCAAAAAGAACCGCAGTCAATTATCTTGCTGAAGGTTGTAGGTTATCTATAATTCAAAGGAGAAAAGTTCATCACATTCTTGGAAATTTATAAAAATCAAATTACATTTAAGGTAGCTATATCGACTACGGCGTCATGCTCAGGTTTGCTTCAAAATGATACATGATGTGTATATTGATAGATAAACTCACATGCCGATTTGCAATTTTTTCCATCAAGCCGTTTTCGAACAGCGCAATTTTTTGTCTTCAAATAGACGTGTGTTAGGTTCTGATACGTTGCCAAGTTTCCCCAAATTGCTTCTTTTCCCAAAACTCATTTTTATAAATTATTTTTTAATTCTTTGAATACTTAGCCTACATGGCCTATTTGAGGATATTGCCCATATTTTGGGGGCGGGGTGTTGTGGCATTATGCACATAATTGCAACCCCTATCCCTGGGTACCCGGGGATGGCCGAGACTTGTGCCGGAGATGTATTTTTAAAATGTTAAATTCCCCGGCAAAGTCCCTAACGGGCGGGGCATAAATCTTGAGTAGGGCCTAAATCCATTGACAAGTCTCAGCCCAGGCGCGGATACAGGGGGGGGGGGTCGACGGGCCCCCCCCCCCCCCCTCCACCAAAAAAAAAGGGGAAAAAAGGAAGAAGAAAAAAAGGGGGGAAAAAAAGGAAAAAAGGGAAAGAGAGAGGAAGAAGAGGGGACAAACAAAAGACAAGGGTGGGGAGGAGTGAGGGGGGTACAACAAGGCGGGAGGGGAGGCATGTGAGGGACATTTGAAGTTTATTGGAATTTGGTCGGGATACATACTTGTACGCGTACCAGGCGCGTGCCCAGGGGGGGGCTTTGGGGGCTCAAGCCCCCCGAGTCCCCAGAGATAAAAAGAGGGGAGAGAGGGGAGGAGAGGAGAGAAGGAGGGGAGGGATGAGGGGAAGGGGAGAGGAGAAAGGGAGGGGGAGGAGGAGGGGAGGGAAAGGAGAGGCCGGGAGCTTTTATTAGTGTCTCTCACTTTATCTCTACGTCTCTGAACCATGTGAGTGTTTTATAACGAAAGTAAATATTGATAGCAAGGAGAGTTTTAGGTCATCCAGGCAAGTTAAAACCCAACAGCTTAGCCCTATGAATCGCCAGTGGCTAACCCCCATTGGCAAAAGAGTAAAAACTAAAAAGGAAGGTAAGGAGGAAGGGTAACGAGCATAGACAGTGCAAGCGGGGAGTACCCCCCCCCCCACCATCATTGTCACGGTGAGGACGATGCCCCCCCCCCCCCCCCCCCCCCCTCAAAAGAAGCCATTTTTTTTGTGCGAATTAGTTTCAATGTTTAACTATTCAAGCTTAACAACATGGTTTCAGGAACGTTTTCTGGACCATTTTAGTGACAAAACTAGAACAAAAATTGCGCGCTTCGCGCAAGTTACATTCAATGTTTCTTTATTCATATTATAAAAAGAGGGCTTAAGGGCAGTGTCAACCCGGCACTTGTTTCAAAAATTGAATTTCACATTTCTCTATTATTTTATACTTTTATATGTATTCTATCATTACCATCATAAGTTTCTAATCGGAAGCGATTATTTCCCGTTCTTTTGGGTGATTTTAAATTGTTGTTTTGGTAAGTTTGAGTCAGGAAAAGGCGCATAGTTATTTGGCGGGAATTTAAGCGGAGTTCCGCGCTTTTCAAATGCTGCGACAGCTGTTCGATCATTGCGTCGCGCGCTGAAACTTCCCGCGCGTAATACTAGACGCGCCGCTTAATATCCGCGACGTAGACGCGAAAAACAAAAGAGCGCAAAACAATGTCTAAAATGTAAACAAAGGCCAATCTTACGATCATTTAAATTTCAGTTTTCTTCCAATTTCTTCACATTGTGACAATATAAATTGAATCTGATAGTTTATTATGATTGTTCATAATAGTATACTCGCTTTTTAGGTCACACGCCCGTGTGTTCCGTGAACATTTAGCTTTAAATGGTGGAAAATGTCAATATTATTACTAAATCGATGTTTTCTAGAAGTTCAAATTTGAAGGAATTTTACGAATTTTCAGACAACATAACTAAAAATATATCAAACTATCAGGTAAGCTTTTACTACCATTGTGTAGAGGACTTTCAGCGCTAGGAGGCAATTTTTTATTTTTTCGATTATGGATTTTAAACTCGAGATATGCATCCATTTCTAGCGAAATGTACGCAAAAAAACACGACTTTTACACTTTTCCGATGTTTTTAGCAATATTTCCAAAACCAAGCTTTATTTTGGAAAAAGAAAAAATTGCCTCCTAGACAAAATTGTTTTGTTTACAAAAACGTATATTAGAACAAATTACCATTTTTTATTTTATAGTTATGCTGTCTGAAAAATTTGGGGTTAAAAAATGGCTTTTTGGTTCATTTCTCAAAATTTAGTTTATTTGGTATCACATTGATATCACCATCGGCTTCCTTATCAAATTTCCTTTCTAAAAATGTATACTTTTATGTACTTTTATTCAATATTCTCAAACTTAGAAGCAAAAGTTGATCATCAAAATAATAGGGTTGACACTTCCCTTAAGGAATGTTTTTCTGGACCATTTTAGTTTAAAAACTGACAGTTTATACGCTAAGGAATGTTTTTCTGGTGCTTTTTGGTGTTAAAATAGCCATTTTTTGCGGGCTTCGCGCGAATTGGTTTCAATGTTTATTCAAGCTTTATAACAGCATGTTTCAGGAACGTTTTCTGGACCAATTTAGTTAGTAAACTAGACATTTTTCCGCGTTTCGAGTGAATTGGTTTCATTTTTTTTTATTCAAGCTTAAACAAAATGGCTTCATGAACGTTTTTCAGGACCATTTTAGTGTAAAAATAACCAGTTTTTGCACAAATTATTTTTAATGTTTTATTATTCAAGCTTAACAAGATTGCTTCAGGAACGTTTTCAGGACCATTTCAGTGTAAAAATAACCATTTTTTGCGCGCTATGCGAATTAGTTGGAACGTTTTATCATTCATGCTTAACAAGATGGTTTCAGGAACATTTTTTTAACCTTTCTTTTTACAATAGCCATTTTTTTTAAATATTTTGTTATTGAATTTGAACAAGATGGCTTCAGAAACGTTTTCTGAACCGTTTTGTTGTTAAAATAAACATTTTTTTGCGCGCTACGCGCGTATTAGTTTCACTGATTATTTATTATTCAATCTTAACAAGAAAGCTTCAGTAAAGTATTTCTAAATCTTTATTTTAACAATAGCCAATTTTTTTGTGCTCTGGGGAATTAATTTTTACTTTGTGTTATTCAATTTCAACAAGATGGCTTCATAAACGTTTTCTGAACCTTTTTAGTGTTAAAATAGATTTTTTTTGCGCGCTACGCGCGCATTAGTTTCATTGTTTATTTATTATTCAAGCATAACAAGATGGCTTCAAGAACTTTTTCTAAACCTTTTATTTTTACAATAGCAAATTTTTGCGCGCTCCGCGCCAATTATTTTTTTACTTCTTTGTTATTCAATTGGAACAAGATGGCTTCAGAAACGTTTTCTGGAACTTTTTAGTGTTAAAACAGACATTTTTGGCGCGCTACGCACAAATTAGTTTCACTGTTTAATTATCAGTCAAGCTTAACAACATGGCTTCAGGAACGGTTTGTTAGATCCAGGGATGGAAATAAGACCCGCCCGCCCGCCCATAGCGGGTAACTTTCGTGTCGGGCGGGTGAAGATGCAAAGGTACCTGTCCGACTGGCGGGTAACATTTTTGAAGCTCAAAGTGTATATAAATAACAGTAAGTTCAGGATCATTTCATCGTCAGACCGTGTGTCATGATGATAGAGGCGATCAGGTTGATAGGAGATTAAAGAATATTGGATTGAAGAACATGATGAATACGGTCTAGGGTTACAGTGGAACATCATACAATAAAGACAAAAACATGTAATTGTAGTTTAAAAGTATTCTTGCTCTTAATTGTTTGCTGCAAAATATTATGAAGGCACTAATCTTCCCGGTCGCAACATATGGAGCTGAAACATGGTCAGTCGGATGACTAGGAATATCATGGAAAGAGCATAAGACAAATGAATTTGTCAGAAGCCAGATTGGGAATCAAACTTCTCTGTATACAAAGATCATGCGCAACAAGCTACAATAGGCTACTTTGGACATATTGCTAGACGATCCGAGAGGGTGACAATCTAGAAAAGGTGATATGACAAGGAGCTATCGAAGGAAGACGTAAACGTGGCAGACCAAAGCTTCGTTGGACTGATGGCATTTAACACTTTCCACGCGGCAGGCGTCTGCAGAGTGACATTCCAAAATTTCACAAAATGTTTATAAAATTTCAAAATTATTAAATTTTGTTGCCATATTTGGAATCACCATGAGAAATGCGATGAAATAAGTACAAACACGCCTAGTATTGGTTCAGTAATCCTTGAGATAGACCTTGAAAGTTAGGAAAGGTTTCTGAACAATCTGTTTTGTATAATGGTAAAACCGTTAGCCGCGTGAAAGTGTTAAGAAACAACTGGTCTATCTCTTATCTCTGCGCGCGCATCGCATGTCACAAAATAGACTCAGCCATGATCCATAGAACCACGACGACGACGATTATGAAAAAACCTTGGGCTGGTGGAATTTTTGTCGGGCAGGTAAATTCTGTGAGTTACCTGCCCGACTGGCTAGTTGGAAAAAATCTGAAGTTCCACCGCTGGTTAGATCTTTCTTTTTACAAATGATAGCCAATATTTTCGCGCTACGCGCAAATACTTTTTCATTTAATCGCAATTTAAAACCCTTACGCCGTTTGTTTATTTTTTCAAATTGAAGGGGAAAAAAAATCACATTTTGAATGATATTGATAATAAGCCAATGTTGATTGGAAATAAAGTTCAGGCTTTTCAATAAAATATTGGTCAAAATTACACACCAAATCGCACCAAATGGGTTCGAAAATTCAAAAAAAAAACACAATACCATGGGGGGCACATCCCCCCTCATCACATCACAGGCTGAAAAAGTAGGCAATACGGAAAGCTCCTTGTAGGAATTTTGAGCATTTGGAGGGAAATTTTGGCATTTGGAGGGAAATTTTGGCATTTGGAGGGAAATGTTACTCTTTCATTAAGTCAGAAATGCATTCCATTTTGGAGGGAAATTTGGAATCGCTTGCCGGGAAAAAAAACATTTTTTCAAGCCATGCCCCTCATACTCCCCCCTGTCCGCGTTACTGCGAATAGCGGTGCAAACCAATGAAATTTATTTTTAAGCCCCCGGTAAAAAAATCCCGCGCACGCCTATGCGTACGTACGTTGACGCGAAATCTGATATTTTGGAGATAACTACATTATTTATAATATAGTTTAATTTCTTTCTGGCATAGGCCTATATAAAAAGCCAATATTGATCGGAAATAAAGTGATTGCTTTACAATGAAATATTGCTCAAAAGTACATACCAAATCACACAAAATGAGTTCGAAAATTTAAAAAAATCTACTTCTGAGGGGGGCACATCCGCGTATGAGGTTGACTTCGCTTTTCGGACGCCATTTTGAATTGGCGAACTCTACCAGGCACCTCTAGGTTACCGTAAATTAGTAGTGCTGTACGTACGGTAGAGTTCGCCACTACCAGGGATAAATAAACTTCGTGGGGTAGAGTTCGCCTGTTTATCGTATTGATCATAACCTGAGTGTTTGAACTTGAATTAAGTGTGACTTTTGGGCAATTTGAAAGGCGTGCTACGTGTTTTTTTTGACCAGATTATTAAATTAGTAGTGTAAAGGTCCTGTTATTATTTTCGTGGGGCCGTAGAGTTCACCTGTTTAATATTATATCATAGTGAGTTTCTGTCAAATTAAAGTGGATGGTATGATCAGGGGGGGGGGGGGGGGGGGGGGAGTCGGGCAAGTTGAAAGGGGCTGTGTGGCCCCGGGGGGGGGGGGGGGGGGGGGCACTCAACATTTTTGGGGTAGGGGTGTGCCGCCTCAAAAAGGCTACATAACTGAGTGGATTTTATGACGAAAAATAGGGTCTTAGTTAGGTACTGCTTTCTTTTTAAAGCAACGCCCCCCCCCCCCCCTCCTCCCACCCAACACTGCACCTAAATTCCTAACACGCACATCATAAACTGTCTATGCACAAACACCCCCTGGCCACCATCTCACGCCCACATCTGTTTGCGGGTGGAAATTTCGTCTGCGCATGCTCCGGTACTGTATCATAAATATTCGTTTTTAAGCTCAAATACCAACCTTGTTTTTTCTTTGTAAAAGTCAGAAATCTATTTGTAAAAATAAATGCTACCGTACTGTATTTTTATAACAATTTAAAAATACAATTGTTAGTAAAGAAACAGAAATAAAACAAAAGTAAACTATTTCAGCGAACGAGCCTAAACAGCTGATTGATATTTCAAGTGCGGGAAAACATCTGGCGTACAACAACAACAACAACCCAGGAACGCGCTTGAAATCACGTATTACGATGGGCATTTTATAAAACAATGTCTCCAGTGAAGTAAATTAAACACAGCAACTATATAGCAGCACACATATTCACGTAAAATAAAGTGAGAATGTTCAAAATGTGTTGATTCAAAACTTGGTGCTTGGAACAGAATTTCAAGATCAAAATTTGGAAGGGGTTTCCCGATACATCACACGTGGGCTGCACTGGACTCATACGTAGTCGTAGTAGACAAGTTTCAATGAAAAAAAGGTAAGGAATTTAAAATTAATATGGTGCCAAGGTTAACATGAAAGTTTTGAAGAAGAGGCACTGATAGTAATGCATTGATTGATTATAAAAAATGATTAATTAAAAAATAAAAAGTGTCACTTGAGAACTTGATTTGAAGTTGAATTGAATGGCCGGGAAAACAGGCCACCCATCCACAACATTCACAACACAACAGACTGCACTGTTATTTTATTATAGTGAAGTTATTTTATTATATAACTACTGTCATGCTCAACATAACATTTTAAGAGTTACACTCGCATCACGATCAATGATTTTAAGTTATTGAATGCCTCCCTTCCATTGTTTGTATTTTTTACTCACTGATGATGGGTAATTTTCACGCAGAAAAGACATGTAGTATGTACGTGTAGGCCTAGGCTTTGCCTTTAGGCCAACAGTAACAATCATTATCATACAAAACCGACCTAAATTTTGTATCCGATGGACAGCATTTGAGAAAATATTGCCACCATAACATTTTAACAAAATAACATCAATCCTAACCTTTTTAAATAATAATCACTCTTCAATGTTTTTCTTGTAGGGTCCACGTCCCTGTATCTCTGGTTGTTTATGACGTTGCTCTGGATGTACAGATAGAAGATGCGCCTTCAACTTGAGCTCAAGCTGCAGGGGTTTACTAGGAACCTTGTCGTACAGTGGCGATATAGTGTTCATTCCACTGTGTGAAACTTCAACGCCTATCTCTGCAAAAAAACCCAAACCAGCTTTATGTCTCTTAATAAAGTTGACCACATGATCTTCCAGTAGATGCAATTTCGGTGTTACGGTTGCTGACGAAAACTCAAACCGGAAGAGTGCCATAAAACAACGTATTGCACAATCTGAAAAGAAAATGGGAAAATAGTGAACAACATTATTCACTATTTATTTGGAGTAACAAAGCAGTTTCACCACATTCGGCACATTGCAGTTTGCAGATGCAGCATAGTTTTGTTGTTCACTGTTAGTGTTCATTATTCATGCTGTTTAAAATGGTCACATAAGTAAAAGATTGCAAGAGATGAGTTTGGGGACTGCAAAGCAAGTTGCACATTATGCTCGCAAACACAACAAAGAGTGGCTGGTAACCTTTTTGAGAAAAACATTAGTATTGATGAGCATCAAGCTTATTTTCATACAGACCTGTTAGTTAAAGTGCTCTAATGTACTACCAACCATCGGATGGATCATGTGTTGCCCATGGATACTAATTGTGAGTGATTGAAAGAGGTGTACATTTACCTAATTGTTGTATTTCCTCAGAAGAGACACTATTTGAATGGCTGTACCCTGTGTGGCATTTTGCAAACTGTATGAAAACTGGCCTGAACTTCTGCGTGATTCGCTTTGCTTCGCTGTCTATACTTCTATCGCCTGGGCATTCATCGGCGGCGCACTCAACCAGGCTGTCTAACAGGCTGTCAATACTAGAGTGCTATAGAAAAAAAGATCATAGACATTTATTGGAATAATGTAGATAATTTACCTGAGAGGGCATAGGGCATTATAGACACGATAACGGATAACCTTACAGAAATTAATGAAAACCAATTTAACAAACCTGCAAATGAAAACCAACATTTAAGATATAAATTAGGGTGGTCAAAAACACCCAACAGTTTAATAGATTGTTTTGTATATTAAAAGTTCATTTTGAAGAGTAAAAAAAGAGAAAAAAAGGGTAAGTTAGTCGTAAACAGTGTTTATCTTGTAAAAACCTTTTTGAATTTTATTTTTTCAATGTAAATTATTTAAAAAGAACCTCGGTAAGGACCGCGGAAAGATGAAAGGAAATAATTGATTGCTGACACTTTGGAACCCGGTAGTATATTTTAACGGAATAAATTGTATTGAAAACTGGAAACTATCGCAAACCATACCTCATTCTTACGCTGCCCTTTAGGCCCCCCAAAAATAATGGTTTGCTAATGTCCATAGATGTAGATTTATTTTTTTCAAGTACATTGTATCAATATGAACACTCACTCACAAATATCAATGCAAAACACAAAATTTAATATCTCAATGTTAAAAAAGTGGTGTTTCAAAAATTGTTTTTCTTCCATTTTTATGATATTTATTTGTTTCACCAAGGAAAAAAGACCAATTTTTTTGGAAACAAATCAGGGAAAAAAAACATGTCACGGTCGGCCGGATTTGGACAAGCAAACACCTTTTTGTTGCCTTACTTGGATCTAATTTAAAATGTGTAGATCGGTTGGTCTGATCAATGACAATTGTTGACATTGTGACATCTATGATTTTGAGATGATTTTCATTACATTTTTTGTGCATAGTTTAATAGTTTTGTCAGTAACTTTAAAATGTAATGCTCTAGTATCAATATTTTGCAATGAAACCGTAAACAGTAATAATAATACTATACATGTAGTGTACAGTGTGCAATATCTGGTAGCGCATAGCGAAGCGAAATGCTACACAATTTTGAAGAATTGCTAATCAATTTCCCAATTGTAACGCATGACGCATACAGTCTACAGATGTTATGAAATGCTACGTAATATTTGGAATTTCTACACAAATAAAAAATTATATATTGCACACAGATAGTGTAGTGAGCCAATTTGGAAGTGACTACAGTGGTTTTTTTAGTCACTTCCAAAATGGCAAGAAATGTTGTTATTTGTTTATTGCTAATGTTGTATCAATCATCCAAGTACAATTTACTTACTTTGCATAATTTATTAACGTGATTCCCTACAAATGATTGGGAGTAATGAGCTTGTCGCTTGATGTTCATATTTGCAAGTGCTTTGTCCAGGGCTCTCGTGGTGCATCCTGCGTCTCTGGGCAATTTTAATCTCATGTCTTTGGCCTGCTTTTCCTGAAAATATCACACAGTACGTTGTCATAAGGCGAGGAAAAAAAACCTGTTTTACGGGCCCGACAGACCCACTTTGTTTTTCAAGAATTCTTTTTCCCGTATTTTTTCAAATCATAAATCAGTCGGGTTTTTTGGCTGAAAATCTGTCGCAATTTTGTTTTAAAGATTCGGCCGAAGAAAAAAAATGTTGAATTTTTTTTTCACAAATGTTTTTTAAAAATCCTGATTTTTGCAGATTTTGGTGACAAAACACGACCGTTCCGCCCGTCAAACAGGGTTGTTGTTTTTTGTCACCATTGCACCCAGTTTGGTAAACTGGGTCAAATCTCGGTTGAATTAAATTTCATTTGTTTTACATTATTATAAATGTTTTGTATTTCACGGTTTTCACCTTAAGTGATAAAAGTAACGGGTACAAGCAAGTACGCAACCCAAACAAAAAATTATTCCATTTTAAAATAAGAATTCTCATGCCTGACAAGTTGACAAATGTTTTAATGTTTACATACATTTGTATTTTAAAAACACTTTTTGAAAATGAAATACTGCAAAGCATGCAATTTTTGTGGCGCAGTGACGTGCAAAATTGTTTGACCTCACTGCCCCCCCCCCCCCCCCCCCCCCCCCACTTGCGTGAAATTCATGAGGTGATGACTAGAAATATTTTTTGGGGAAATTTCAGAAATCTTGCCCCCCCTGAAAAAAATCCTAGCTACAACACTGTTGTGGCATTACATATTATTGCAAATCACAGACTTCAACCTTTTTCACAGGATGAAAATTCTGCAAATGCCCACTTCAATATTGGTACAGGCGGCACAGGCCTTTAAAATGCAAAATATTTGCGTGCATGAAAATTTCGTGAGTCAGCTGCACTCTGAAATTTGGATGCACACGAACATTTCATGCTTTCATACCTTTCCACATTGTATGTATTGCTAAAAAAACACTGTCAATCTTTAAACCTGGATTTACAAATAGCAAATTTGATGTATTTGATTCATATTAATAGAATGTGCATACCTTTTGCTTAATAGCTGCCTCAAGTTGAGAAGTTTTGCTTCGCAGCTCCTGCACTATTGGTGGTTCGTTGTCAGAATTGCTAGAATCATCGTCGCAAGTATGTACTAATAAGTCTGATGCCAGTGCTAGTTCCTCTTCTGATTCAATAATTTCACTCTCTATTTTAATTATTGCACTATGTCTCTTCTTGTAGATATCGAAGTTTACAGGAGTACATGTATTGTCTGAGAAGGTATCCGTAGTAGTATTTGTCCTAGTTTTAAATTTGAAAATTTCAAAATCTAAACTAGCACATGCATCTTCTAATAGTTTGTACAGTTTTAAGTATATACCAAGTGAAAGATGCAAAGCAGGGGGACACACATGGTCAATTGGAATGTTAAATAACGGAGGATGAATACAGTTATAAAAATCTTTGGCATTGGCTAGACGTGACCCAGAATCTTTAAAAAGATGATTTTGAAGGCGAATTTCTGGAAGTATGCGCGGAATTGATGGTCCTGGTGGCGTTCTTTCATTCTGTGGAAGATGTCTTTGGCTTTTGGGACACAGACAGTATAGACAAAAGTAAACTCCAGCTGCGCCCGAAAGTCCGTAAAACGTAGTCAAACCGTAATAATCACCAGTTAAAATTACAAAACATGATCTTCCTTCAATTTCCATTCCTTGGAGTCTATTAATTTCATCAAGATTGTGATCTAGAGCAGTCTTAATGTTTGTGTAGGTATCTGGAGCTTCAAACAGGTTGAATATCACAGTATTCTCTTTAGAATTTGGATTATTGACATTTAAAATTTGAAAAGTGAACTTCATCGTACCTCCTCCTTTGTCTCCACCAATTTTAATATAAATTTTGCCGTTCGGTATGATTGCGTGATTCTTGATGAATGTTCCTTGTTTGAGATGAGAATGTACATGTTGTTTTATTAAAGGTATTAAATTTACTGACGCTGATTGTGAAAGTCTTATTTCATGTCCGTACGTACCATCAATTCTTGTCATGCTATGCATTAAAGGTAGCATTTGACCTTCCACATGAAAGGGAAGAAGTTCATTTGCAAATCTACGGTCACTACCTTCGTGTGGAATGTGCATATTCCAGGAGTTTAAAACTCGCCGTAAAACACGTAATCTATTCCAAGGCAATGAAAGAATTATTTTCAGATCAAGTCCAGCTGTTGGTGGAATTTTAGGGATTTGATCTGAAAAAATTCTTTCATAATCTTTCTTGTCCAGAGTTTTAAGTTCATGGCACAGTTGTTCAAACGAGTCGCCACCTGAAATTTCGAGCCGAACATTT
Organism: Ophiura sarsii; assembly: GCA_035610835.1. Lineage (NCBI taxonomy): Eukaryota > Metazoa > Echinodermata > Ophiuroidea > Amphilepidida > Ophiuridae > Ophiura > Ophiura sarsii. The sequence continues at coordinate 54,625,583 of CM069441.1, forward strand.
TGTAGTAGCCGGGATCTGTTCTTCTTGGTTTTTTGGCACACTTTATTTGTTGGTTTTAATGTTGAGGGCAGGACTTGTAGTTTAAGGTGCCGTCCACCTGTCCCCCCAAAGTCCAAGGGTTCACCCTTTTCAGTGTTCTGCATTTTTTCTTGAATGGCTCTTGCCATTAAATTTTCAAACTCAGGGATGGAAAATAAATTCTCGGACGATTTCATTAGCGTAACAACAGCTTCATGTTCTGCTGTAAGCGAAGATGGTGTTTTAGGTTCAGTGCTTTGGCGTGCAACCTTGCCAGAATTGCGAGGCATTTTAGCTTTCCGTTTCCGACCACCTCTTTTTTTCTCGGCCATATGGACACATATCTGGCATGGAACACCACCCCATAGAGTTGCCTTTCGGCTATGGCAATGAATTGTATTGTTTTCCTGTGCCGTTACAAACCTGTCTATTGTTCGCTTGCAATCTTTGCAAAAAAATGTGGGATACTTATTTTCAAATTCAATATCACTGCTAACATCTGTAGCAAAACAGTGCAACAAAGGATCTGCAAACTGTGCACATAGAAATTTGCAATCCTTTGCGGTGGCCTTGCATGCACAAATCCTGCAAAGCTGTCTCAATCCCTCACTGTGCAGTGGCTCGGAGCATTCCATATTGATATTCCTGACAGATATTCCTTGTGAAATGGTCAATAAATAAAAGAAATCCAGGCAAAATCCAACGAAAATTAATTATAATAACTGGTAATTGGTTAAACCAACACAGCAAAACGGTCGCGAGATTTGCGAGTGCACAGGTAAACAATAGGGTCCCTGGGAATTGCCCGATAGCCTGCCCCGCCCCCTTCTTACCCGGTACAGACGTAATTTTAAATTTGTGTACATTTCAAACCTCCCGCTAAAAATGAAGTGCGAGTAATGAAAACATCGGTGCGAGTTGAATATGAAACGTTACACACACGCAGAAAAGTATACACAACACAGGAAAACTTTCGTTATAACTCTCATTTGCTCAGATTTTTTCCAATTTTATTAATAAAGTTCTACTATATTTCTTAGTTTACGATATCATTCACTTTAAAAGTTCAAAATCATACATTACGGCACTCGGCGAACCGAGGCCTCAATTTCCGGGTTCACGTAATCAATCTTATCAATAATTCGGTTGTTGGAGGAGCAATATAATGTTCATCAGTGGAGAATATCAAAATGCGATAAAAATGATGCATTTAAGGGCTATTTTGAACCGCCAAAGTGTATGTAATATACAGTATTCACTAAATTCACAAGTGTGTTTGTTTACATTTGTGTGCGTGGGTCATTAACATACGCGTAGGTTACGCATGCGTGGACGAAATTTCCAGTGTGAGGCGGTTCCAAACAGATGTGCGCCCGACATCAATGCGCCTATGCGCTACTTTTTTCAACACACCTAGGTGGCATGGCAGTGACGTAACGTGTACTGTAGAGTTCGCCTGGGCATTATTTTGGCGAACACAACCACTTTGGCGGCACATCCCCCCTCAGACTCCCCCCTGTTCGAGCTTTTAAACCATCTATACTTAAATCAGGAAGGAAATATATCAGTATATATGCTCAACTTCTTTCATGCATTGATAAAAACCTAAATATATATTGGAAATGAAGAGGTGGCTTTTCGATAACATTTTGGTCAAAAGTATACAACAGATCGCACCAAATGAGTTCGAAAATTGACAAAAAATCTACTTCTGAGGCCCTCAGATTCCCCCCTATTCGAGCTTTTAAACCATCTACACTTAAACCATGAATTATATCAGTATGCTCAACTTCTTTTGTGCTTTGATAAAAACCAAAATATTTATTGGAAATGAAGTGGTGGCTTTTCGATAACATTTTGGTCAAAAGTATACACCAAATAGCACCAAATGAGTTCGAAAATTGATTTTTTTTTTCTACTTCTGAGGGGGCCACATCCCCCCTCAGACTCCCCCCCCCCCCCCCCCCCCCCCCTGTTTGAGCTTTTAAACCATCTACACTTAAACCATGAAATATATATAAGTATATGCTCAACTTCTTTTGTGCATTGATAAAAACCAAAATATTTATTGGAAATGAAGAGGTGGCTTGTCGATAACATTTTGGACAAAAGTATACACCAAATCGCACCAAATGAGTTCAATTTTTTTTTCTACTTCTGAGGGGGGCACATCCCCCCTCAGACTCCCCCCTGTCTGAGCATAGCTCGGAGGACGGTACTGCGCACCGCTTGGATGGTACCAGCACAATTTCATTTTTTTGCGCCCCCCCCCCCCTAAAAAAATTCTGGATCCGCGCCTGTCTCGGCCCCCTATGGGCCGGGCATCGATACAATCCCCAGGGTTTTCTTGGGCTAAATGCCTGACCCTTGACTTGGCTAATACATCACAGAGTATGGTTTCTCACGATCCTATCATCATGCTTTATCATGTTCGTAGCGCGAGCTGCATAGCCTGCATGCATTGGTTCAAAATTTGACAGACATAGGCTACTATTTCACGGTCTTCGATGAATTGCAGAGCTCTGAATGGATTTGATAACATTATAAAATGCTTCCAAAGTTAGTAGGCCTATAGTAGGCATATTTATATTATATGAGTGTTCAATTGCAAATAGGCCTAGCAAAGTGGTTTGCATGTTGGCAATTGTAACCCTGCCAAAATAATCAAATTAAAAATATTCCAACTGAGCCGTTGAAATGGTTGAAAATGAAAAAGCCAAGGTAAATCACGGCCAAACACCAGCCCTTTAGGCCTTGCTCGGCTAAACTCCCCGCCTAAATTTCGCAGTGCAAGACCGCTTTCAACTTTTGGATGAACGGCAGCACTCGGATCATGACGCTGTGATCGACAATTCTTTGTTTTGATTAACAAAACACAGCCAAACTTGATTAAAACAATAGTAATAGACCATATTCACGCGGCACCCATTTTCTAAAATTTGCCACCCAAGCCTTGTTCTCGTTACGTATACCTGCGCCTGCGTGACTTGCGTGAGGATGCGTACGCCGCGCGCTTTGGTACCATGCTTCTCGCGCAGTTCTATTGTGCAGCGCGAGGCGCAGATAGACCAAACGGGAACGAGGCTTGGGTGGCATATTTTGGAAAATGGCTGCCGCGTGAATAGAGTATATACCCCCGTCTATACCATCGCTATTTATTGAAAAAAAACTCTATGCAAATATATGTTTCGCGTTATTTATCACACATACATTAACATTCTGCAGGGGGATACTGTCTAGTGTCTGACGTAATGCTGATCAGCGGGCCCGATCAGCATTTTTTTAATCAATGTTTTGTTGTAAAAAGAGGGCTGATTGCCGATTTTTCTAACAATTGTATAAATACTGTATACTATTACTAATCCCAGTTTTTATCATAATTGAGGGCGCAGCCTCCAACACATCTCTATACTCTATTTGGCTTCCTCTGGACAGTGACGTAACTCAACAGACACAGCATTTACGCACGCGTATGTATATTCCGTCTTTCAACGCTCGTGTGTATACGCCAGCGCCTCGAGAAGGCGCGCGCGTTATGTTCGGCAATTGCTAGAATACGCAGTTACGTCACTGTCTCGTGATGGCCAAATAGACTATAGTGACTAGTAGTAGTAGTAGTTTAGGAGTTCCCGCCTCTTGTTTCAGGCGCACCGCTTCAAAAAGCGTAATGTTCTTACACAAAACATCAAAGCAACGTCACAATACAGAAGAATACACATTATACTTATCACAAGTCACAAGGAGTAGTCTTAATAGTGGCCCATAATTTAATTAAGCTTATTTTATAATTATGTACTTGAATTGTTGTACTCACTCGATCGATCACTCAATGAATGACATTGGTTACTTTACGTACCGTACCTCGAGTTGTATTTTCACTCTATTCACTGCAGATGTTTTTGTTCGACTACCCGAGCTCTGGCGTGACGTCATCAGACTCCCTAGATTACTGAAAACGAATTCAACGTGCTGCCCTCATGTGGCGTATTATAATAACGTATCGTTTAAAATTAATCTCAATGAATGACATGACACTTGCTCACTTAGTCACTTCACGCGGGACTTCACGTACCGTACCTCGAGTTGTATTTTCACGCTAGTCTGATTCTCTGATTGTAAGCTCAGACCAAGCCCCTGGGAAGTGGGGGTGCTGCAGCACTCCATGGTTTTTTTCAACTTCAAGGGGTGCAGCTGTCCCTAACATTTCAAGATTTTTGAAACAATGTACAGTGTGTGTCCAATAATAATAAGTTCAAGAGCCGGAGCCTGGAGAGTAGGGAAGGGGCAGGCTTACTAATCTATATTATATTGTAACGGAAACTGGGTTCTGACTGTGTATAAACCCTATTCCGTTTTAAAATGAGGGGGGTGGGCCAAAATAAGTGTGAAGTTGCCCAAAGGGTGAGCCAAAGTTGTTGGTACATAAAGGGGGTCAAACAAGTTTGGCCAAATGGATAGTATAACGCCTGGGTGTGGTCACAAAAAATGTGCGCGCTGACACTTCCCTTTTTGGCGTCAAATTTATCAAGCACTGTAACTTTGGAACTATAAATGCGATGTACATAAAAGTATACAACTTCTTAAATGAAATGAGTCAGAGAATCCATTTTGGTACCAAATTCCACACAAAAATAGTGAATTTTACATTTTGCCCAAAAATCACTTTTTGGCGCCAAAACAATTTCAGACGACCTAACAAAATCTGTTATTGGTAAAAAAAAACAGAAATTTCACCAAAATCATCTAAAGTCAATTTTCTAGGATACTTGATTCGCTTGTGTATATACGCTAGTAACACCTAAAGGAGACGCGCACGTTATGTGCTGCAATAAGTAGAACTAGCGGCGTATCCTCGCTATACATCTTGGATCCCCAAGCACAAAACCGCTTGTCAAGCACGATGGTCATGCCACATTACCTACCTCGTTGATCGTTCCACAACTTTTGAGAGTAATGATGTTTCATTAGGACAGCTGGGCTCAGAACCCTTAATTTTGCTTGTTTATTTACTTATTGAGCAGCCTAGTGGCCCCAGCCAAACGGCCCATGAGGCAATTGCCTAAACGCCCCAATGGCCAGTCAGTTCGCCTCTGATTCAACTTTTAATATATAACTTAGTTCCCGTTGGTGAGCCTCTTTACAGCGCAGCACATTAATAAAAGAGGATGTCATCAAATTGGAACTGGCTAAACTAGAATGCCCAAGTCTTCGATAAATCTTCACATAATGTATTTTAATCATATAATCAATCGTTATTTGAAATGTTTTTAGGAAAATGTCACACAAAAATAGACCATTTTGCCACATTCCACTTTCAAGCATAACACTTTTTTATTTATGATATATTGGGGGGGGGGGGGGAATCAGCAAGATTGTAAAAGATTGGTGGAAGAGAGCCCCCAAGAGTATCTACATGTACCGTATTATCCCTATTAAGCGCCCATGCCCTTATAAGCGCCCACCCCCGTTTTTCTCAATGACTACCAACAAACAATCTTCACATAATGTATTGTAATAATATATAATCAATCGTTATTTGAAATGTTATTTGGAAAATGTCACACAAAATAAACCATTTTGCCACATTCCACTTTCAAGCATAACAGCTTTTTATTTGTACTTAGGGACCGTTCATTATTTATGATGGGGGGGGGGGGGGTGGGACAAATTTGATACTCGTATGTCAAAATTACCTAACCTCCAGGCTACAGCTGAAACTGAAAATTGCATGACCCCCCCTGCTAACCAGTAGATTTTTACACAACCCCCCCCCCCCCCCCCCCCCCCCTCCCCGAAAAAAATCAACTTGTCACATATACTTAAGGGGGCTGTCTAAAAAAAAATCATGGATACTTTGGCAAATTCTGTTTGTGCACTATCTGAATGGTCAATAATGTTATGATGCCCCTTCTTCATTTGTGTGAAATTAGTATTGGCGAGCGTAGCTAGCCGGAACTTTTGTCATATTTATACATTGGTTTTGTGAGTCTTTTGAAACCCTAACAAGTTAGTACCTTCTGGGCAGAAACGTATAATCCAGTGAAACGTTCTACTTTTGTGAGCATTGGTGCTGAGACGAGGTGAAAAGCATGCAATAAATTACATTTTTTTAAATCATAAAATTGGATTTTGTAACATACAAAGAATGCAAATAAACTGTCAAGTCTTATTTTTCACTCTTGTAAAATCACTCTAAAACCATGATTTTTAGTAATTAGGAATCGTATCGCTCTGTAACTCAGAATATATTTATGATTTATGATCAGATATGTAAATCTGCAAGAAAATCTACTTTGTAAAAAAAATCATGAATGTCGCCCCTGGAAAAGATCACATAATATGCCTTTTAACGTGTTTTAGACAGCCTGTGGCTCTAATTTCTCGACCATTGATGATAAGTCCTATATAGATGTTTTCCCAACAGATCGTCCAAGGCACAAAAAAGATTTGCTGTCCAGAAGTAGTCTCATACTAAATGTCTTTGAAGTCGATAGGTTTTAAGAAAATATGCGCGAAGCGCAGAAAAAAAGGCATTTTTACACTTCAAAATAGCCTCTAAATCATCCCCAATCACCACCATCTTTATATTTGAAAAAAAAGTTACACAACCCCCCCCCCTGTTTAAAAATAAAAAGTTACATAACCCCCCCTATTTCAACATATGAAAGTTACATGACCCCCCCCCTATAGTTTACCCCCCCCCCCCCCCCCCCCCCCCCCCCCCCCCCCCTCCACCATAAATAATGAACGGTCCCTTAACTATCGTATTTGTGATATATTAGGGGGGGGAATCAGCAAGATTGTAAAAGATTGGTGTAAGAGAGCCCCCAAGAGTATCTACATGTATCTATTTACCATCCTCTGGACAGTGACGTAACTTTACAAGCGCAGCTCTTACAGACGGTGGCGTACCCAGCTTTTGGAAACTGGGAGGGGGGGGCGCACGGTCGTAGTACGAAAGGCATGATGTACCGACAATTTTTGTTGATTGCTAAGGGAAGGTATTTAGCATCAAAGATGTTCACGGTACAGCAGACAATGAACCAGAATGATCTGACTGGGTTATTCCATTTGAAATCCATACACCCTCTATATGGAAGAAAAGGCTTTAATCTTCCCACTGCGAGTGTGAATTTCAAATGAATTTACCAGGATGGGTTTACCAGAATGGGTTTACCAGGATGGGTTTACCAGAATGGGTTTACCACTACTGCTGAGAAATTGCTACGTTGAACTAAGAATAAACCTGCAATAATTAAAACCATAGAAAGGTCTCAGTAATTTTGAGGAAGTTGTCTAGAATCGAAAAAGGAAAGCGTTGACCGACTACCGGGGAGAGAGTGAGAGAGAAATAGAAGATACACACCTTTCTGTACATTACACTTACAGACCGTTCTCTGCTTTACAGACTGTTCTCTGCTTTACAGACCGTTCTCTGCTTTACAGACCGTTCTCTGCTTTACAGACCGTTCTCTGCTTTACACCCAGACCGTTCTCAACATTTGACCTTTCCAAGACTCAGGGTTGCACAAAGTGCGGGAGCAGGGAGCACCGCTCCCGGGAAATATTGAGCAGAATTGGGGAAATAATGCCAAGTGGAAAAAGAATAAGTATTGGGGAAAAGGGTGAAAAAAGATGAAGAGAAAAGAATGCAACTTTGGGTTATGAGCTGTGGTTGCAGGTAGGCCTATACAAAAGTGTTTATTGTTTTATTGCTTTTCCCCAGTGGCAGCGCTCGCTACAGGGGCAAGGGAGGGGGCATTTCCCCAAAATATATTTTTGTGCCCCCACCCCCAAACAAAATTATATTTAGTTAAATTTAGAAAAAAATCGACAATTTTAGAATTAAAAAAGACATTTTCCTACTAAATTAAGGCAACATTTGACAATTTTAGCGTAAAATGCCACAAACAAATTTGCGCGCTTCGCGCAAATCTTTCTTTTTTCATGCCCCCTAACAACATTTTTTCTCAAATGTCAAAATATTACTACTATGGTACTGGTACATCTAAACAACACTATAGCTAACATATGATATTGTAATCTGATTTTTATCAAACTTGTAAGTATATATATAGTTGGGAAAATGTTAAGCTCAAAACCTTGCTCCTGGGGAAGAAACAACTCATGTGCAACCCTGCCAAGACTATTACACAGACCTCTACATTCTAGACACCTTTCTCTAAATTACTGAGACCTTTCTCGATTCTAGACAACTTCCTCAAAACTACTGAGACCTTTCTCCATTCTAGACACCGTTCTCTAAATTTATTTTTACAGAGACCTTTCTCGATTCTAGACAACTTTCTCTAAATTACAGAGACCTTTCTACATTCTAGACACCTTTCTCTGAATTACTGAGACCTTCTCCATTTTCTAGTCACCTTTCTCTAAATTACTGAGACCTTTCTCCATTTTCTAGTCACCTTTCTCTAAATTACTGAGACCTTTCTCCATTTTCTAGTCACCTTTCTCTAAATTACTGAGACCTTTCTCCATTTTCTAGTCACCTTTCTCTAAATTACTGAGACCTTTCTCCATTTTCTAGTCACCTTTCTCTAAATTACTGAGACCTTTCTCCATTTTCTAGTCACCTTTCTCTAAATTACTGAGACCTTTCTCCATTTTCTAGTCACCTTTCTCTAAATTACTGAGACCTTTCTCCATTTTCTAGTCACCTTTCTCTAAATTACTGAGACCTTTCTCCATTTCTAGTCACCTTTCTCTAAATTAATACTGAGACCTTTCTCCATTTTAGACCGTTTTGACCCCTTTGGCCGCCCATGGTATTCTACTACTTCTAGTACATGTAGTGTACTACTAATACTATACTCCCTGCCATAATGCCTTGGACATAATTCCATCAAATCATGCGTACGTTCGAGTTGCGTACGTATGTGCGTAGGTGCGAATTGCAATACGTAGTCGTAGGCAGAGGCTGCTCACGACGCTTAAAAATTGAAGCCAAAGAACGAAAAGTCGAACCATGACAACAACAAATACGCACTTCCCGAAAAACGTCGCTCTACGCGAGTGCTGAGTGCGTTACTTTTTCATGTAGCGTCCCTGCGTGTTGATCTGAAACAAACGCAAGCGTTTCACGAATGCCGCCAACGCATTTTATGGTCCTTTCGTGCTTTTCAATAGGCCGCAGTTCAAGTTGCAGTTCTAACGCTACTAAAATCGGTTCGTGTTTGGTTACAAATTTGGTAAGTTGTTACACAAAATGTGCTTTGTTTGTGGCTTTTGAAAATGCTTTTCTATTACACAGTAAAAAGGTAAATGTTTAGGCCAAACGAAACTCTGAATATTTTTTGCTCTAAGAATTCAAATTTTAATTGAATACTTGGATGAATCATGTCTATTTAGCCTAACTGAAGAAAAACGTGGACCTACATTAGTGCTAAATACGATCGTTTATATATAATGTAGGCCATGCTATTAAATCACAGATGTCATTGCACAAATCACTCGTATAATATACAGTAGGCTAGGCCTAATGTTTACTTTTCTTTAAATGGTTTAAAATAAACAATAAATAAATCTATTCACAAGGTTATTTTAACACGTTCCAGTGGCGTATCCAGGGGGAGGCCCAGCAGGCCGTGCACCCTCCGATTGACAAAAGAGTAAAAAAGGAGGAAGAGGAAAGGGGAAGAAAAGGAGGAAGGGTAGGAGCATAGGTGGGGAAAATGGGGGGGGGGGGGGAGAGAGAGTACGAAGTCACGTCCCATAATTTTCATTTGAGGGACGTTAAAAACATGCTGGACCTTTTTAGCTTAACAAGATGACTTCAGGAACGTTTTTCTGCAAGGACCATTTTTTGTTCCAAACTGTTATCAGGTTGTGGTCATTGATGGTGAAATTGAACATTTGATTGACGGAATAAAGCGGAGATATATACCCATGACATGATGAGACTGGTTGTATACCCAGCAAACACAGAACGTTTCCGCAACGTTGCACCTAGGTTGCAGTTAGGTTGCGTCATTTAAAACGTTTTAACAACGTTTTTATAACGTTACGGTTTGGTTGTGATTTGGTCCGTTGAAACGTGAGCAAAACGTTCTCTGAACGTTAAAGTTTAGTTCTAGTTTGGTTGCACTTAAGTTGTGGTTAGGTTGTCATTATAAACGTTCTTACAACGTTATTATGACGTTGCGGTTTGTTTGTTTTAGGTTGGTTCTTGGAAACGTGATTAAAACCTTCTCTGAACGTTGCATGTTGATCATCGGAAACGTTTACATAATGTTTTAACAACGTTGTAACACTCAAATAGTTGGTTGTTTTAGTTTAATCCTTTAAACGTGAAAAAGATGTTCCCTGAACGTTGTAGTTTAAGTTCTAGTTTGGTTGCACTAAGGTTCTGGTTAGGTTGTCATTAAATACGTTCTTACAGCGTTATTATAACTTTGCGGGTTGTTTGTTTTAAGTACCAAATCACACCCAAACCGCAACGTTATATATATAACGTTGTAGAAACGTTTTAATGACAACCTAACCACAACCTAAGTGCAACCAAACTAGAACTTAACTGCAACGTTCAGAGAACGTTTTGCTCACGTTTCAACGGACCAACCTAAAACAACCAAATCACACCCAAACCGCAACGTTATAATAACGTTGTAGAAACGTTTTAATGACAACCTAACCACAACCTAAGTGCAACCAAACTAGAACTTAACTGCAACGTTCAGAGAACGTTTTGCTCACGTTTCCATGGACCAACCTAAAACAACCAAATCACACCCAAACCGCAACGTTATAATAACGTTGTAGAAACGTTTTAATGACAACCTAACCACAACCTAAGTGCAACCAAACTAGAACTTAACTGCAACGTTCAGAGAACGTTTTGCTTACGTTTCCATGGACCAACCTAAAACAACCAAATCACACCCAAACCGCAACGTTATAATAACGTTGTAGAAACGTTTTAATGACAACCTAACCACAACCTAAGTGCAACCAAACTAGAACTTAACTGCAACGTTCAGAGAACGTTTTGCTTACGTTTCCATGGACCAACCTAAAACAACCAAATCACACCCAAACCGCAACGTTATAATAACGTTGTAGAAACGTTTTAATGACAACCTAACCACAACCTAAGTGCAACCAAACTAGAACTTAACTGCAACGTTCAGAGAACGTTTTGCTCACGTTTCCATGGACCAACCTAAAACAACCAAATCACACCCAAACCGCAACGTTATAATAACGTATAGTGTAGAAACGTTTTAATGACAACCTAACCACAACCTAAGTGCAACCAAACTAGAACTTAACTGCAACGTTCAGAGAACGTTTTGCTCACGTTTCCATGGACCAACCTAAAACAACCAAATCACACCCAAACCGCAACGTTATAATAACGTTGTAGAAACGTTTTAATGACAACCTAACCACAACCTAAGTGCAACCAAACTAGAACTTAACTGCAACGTTCAGAGAACGTTTTGCTCAAGTTTCCATGGACCAACCTAAAACAACCAAATCACACCCAAACCGCAACGTTATAATAACGTTGTAGAAACGTTTTAATGACAACCTAACCACAACTTAAGTGCAACCAAACTAGAACTTAACTGCAACGTTCAGAGAACGTTTTGCTCACGTTTCCATGGACCAACCTAAAACAAACAAATCACACCCAAACCGCAACGTTATAATAACGTTGTAGAAACGTTTTAATGACAACCTAACCACAACCTAAGTGCAACCAAACTAGAACTTAACTGCAACGTTCAGAAAACATTTTGCTCACGTTTCCATGGACTAATTAAATAATGAATTACATTTTATTTAAAAAGGTTTATTACGAATCAACATTTTAATACAAAACAATTTGGCATTACAAATTTGATGTACTATAATCTAGGCGTATACAGGGTGACCCAAAAAATGTTAACACTCTGGGCACATAAGATATCTTAAAAGGACAGGAACACACGGGTCTAATCTTGATGTATTATGAAAGCTGAGTATACACTCTTAGAAAAAATGGTTCGTTTAAGAACCCTTTTTTGTCCCGCGGGGAGCACCTTTTGGCCTAAAAGGTTCTAAAAAGAACCTTAGAATGGTTCTTTGAAGAACTTTCAAATTTTAAATAAGACCTAAAGGTATATTTACTTTTTTGTTTTTATGTAATATGCAAATTCAAGAGAAATGTAAACAAATTTAATCCTTTTCAACTGTTAAAAATCCTTTCTTCTTGGCTAAAAACATTTTTTACCGTTTTACCAAGAACCATTGAGGGTTCTCCATAATTTTTTCCCAAAAGGTTCTTGAAGCTTGAGGAACCATTTTCTTGGCTAAAGAACCCTTTTAGAACCTTTTTTGGTTCTAAAAGGAACCCTATAGAAATTTCATTGGGTTCCTTTTAGAACCAAAAAAGGTTCTTAAAGGGTTCTTTAGCCAAGAAAATGGTTCCTCAAGCTTCAAGAACCTTTTGGGGAAAAATTATGGAGAACCCTCAATGGTTCTTGGTAAAACGGTAAAAAATGTTTTTAGCCAAGAAGAAATGATTTTTAACAGTTGAAAAGGACTAAATTTGTTTACATTTCTCTTGAATTTGCATATTACATAAAAACAAAAAAGTAAATATACCTTTATGTCTTATTTAAAATTTGAAAGTTCTTCAAAGAACCATTCTAAGGTTCTTTTTAGAACCTTTTAGGCCAAAAGGTGCTCCCCGCGGGACAAAAAAGGGTTCTTAAACGAACCATTTTTTCTAAGAGTGTATAAGCTTTCATTTGCATTTTATTGCGTTCCAATTGGTTATTTAGAACGGGAGATATGCTTCAGCAAACATGAGGAAGCAAAATCGGCTTGGTCCAATTTGCATTAATTACAACTATGATTACGAACTTTTGTAAGAATGCCAAAAACATTATTGTGCAGTAATTCATAAGTAACAATACAATTGCAACATTTAATCATAAGTTAGAATGTATCGATTATTGAATATAATTGAATCTTTTCATTCATTTATCCAACGATACAAGCAAGTTATAACAGGTGGTATTACCATTGACATTAATTGGATGGACCATTTCAACAAAGAGCATGAAATGTTTCAATTTCAATTTTAAGACTGCTTTACTGACTTTCTGGTTTCCTTGTGAACTTAGGCATTTTTATGCTTTTCCGTTAGTTCCCGTCTTAGTTCCCTTATTATTTCTCTCTTTTGTTTGATGTCGTTTTCTAAACTTTCTATTGTGTCTTCTTGGTTACCGCAGTGCTTTGCTATGTGTACAATATAGTTTGTTATTATTATTACTTCTTTTTCGGATTGTAGTGCACGGTCTATTTAGAGAATAATTACTGCGTAACAACTGTTTTCGTGAATTTGTTTTAAAATCAGAGGTTTTTGTTCTGGTCTGAGGAATTGTCCCGAGGGGCGCAGCCCCCGAGGGACAATTCCGAATGACCAGAACAAAACCCGAGGATTTCAAAACAAATTCACGAAAACAGTTGTTAAGCAGTCATTATTCTAATTCATTACTGAAAAAGATGCATATTTTATCCAAATCGTTGATTTGTACCGATATAATCTTGCAAATAATTAATTAGTTTTGTGTTTATTTTGTCCACCCCTTCTTAGTTATTGAAACAGTCCAAGTCGGGTCATCCCCTCATTAACATTTTTATCATTCAACCAATCAGAAATAAGCTTTAATCGTGTTTCCTCATAACTCATTGAATATTCAGTTTAGGGGCGTGATGCGTTAATTTCATTGGTCGGTCAGTGAGCAAAACAATGGAACACTTTGGCGCAGTACTTTCGGGCAATTATTAGTAACCCGCGCTCGGCGTGCGCGTTCTCATCTAACGATTAATTTGATTGGAACGCACTTGGTACGCAGCTATCACGATTATTCATGAAGTAATGAATAAAAGAGTATAGAACTTGAACTCATGACAAAATACCTGTATAATTTATGTGGAATATATTTATTTATGGCTTTTAAGCTTGAAAAGAATCTGGCTTCATCACGACGTTCATATAACGTTCATATAACGTTTACACAACCAAATTATGTTACCTGGGCTGTAATCGCTAATTTGCATATTTTACCTGGCCTTACATGAGTCGAGTAAATTGTGGAAATAGCTCATTAGCATAATTTCAATGGTACAAAAATTAGCACCGGTGCTCGTTTGTAACCTTTAAATTATGGTAATGAGCTAATTTGCAACTTTTATTTATTTAAACCTATTTTTTTTTTAAATTTAAGTCGATACATACATTTAACAGCTTTTAACACCATAGAAAGTATTTTGATCTGTATACGTAGGTTCTCATATGTATAACTAAAGGCAAGTCATTGTTCACTAATGCCATATACATTGAGCAAGAACATAGTACACATGAAAAGGTCAATGCCCGCGCCATTCCTCTATAATACCACTACCATTCCCTGGTTGCCATGGTGTAACTAACCGAATTTGATGAAAGTTTTTTACACGTTTGGGATAACGTTGTGAAAACGTTCAAGACTAACGTTCATACAACATAAAAATGTATCGACAAATAAACGTTCTTTGAACGTTTAATCATAACGTTCCAAGAACGAGAGTGAAACGTTGTCACGACGTTCCAACAACGTAATAAATAGGTTATAAAAACGTCATTTGGACGTAATGGTATAACTAACAGCAGAAGTTTTTTAAACGTTTGGGACGTTGTTATAACGTTGTGAAAACGTTCATTACTAACGTTCAAACAACGTAAAAATGTGTCGACAAATAAACGTTCTTCTAACGTTGGATCGCAACGTTCCATGAACGTTGTCACGACGTTCCGATAACGTAATAAAGACAGTATAAAAACGTCATTTGGACGTAATGGTATAACTAACAGAATTTCAAGAAAGTGTTTTAAACGTTTAGGACGTTGTGATAACGTTGTGAAAACGTTCATGATTAACGTTCATACAACGTAAAAATGTGTCGACAAATAAACGTTCTCCTAACGTTGGATCACGTTCACAACGTTCTTTGAACTTTTAATCATAACGTTCCAAGAACGAAAGTGAAACCTTGCCACGACGTTCTAACAACGTAATATGGTTAGCTGGGTACAGTGTTTGGCCAAATGTTGTTTACGGATAATAAATGCGTGGAACAAAAGAAGTATTGGCCATAGTGTTTACTCATCAATGACCAAGTAATCTGGTAATGACATGAAACTTGAGGACTGTGTGAAGACGAATAAACACTGTGGCATGTTTTGGTTCCATAAGGAGAATCCTCTCCCTTCAAATTGTAATGATTGCGCTGCGTTAATTGCGTTAATTGCGTTAATTGCGTTAATTGCGCCACGGGCGCGGGTGTGTCTGCGGGCTAATCATACGCACTCGAAGCACAAGCTGCGCCAGAAGAATTGACCGTCGTCATGGGTGATTGACTGTCGTCATGGGAGATTGACATGGGAGCGACTTCAGTGCGCTGTGTGTGTTGGAATGCGGAATGAGCAGTCTCTAAGTAATTAGTCTATGGTCGTAGGTGCGAGTGTGCGTAAATACGGAAGTGCGTACCGGTTCCTTTAAACAAATAATCACGCATCCTATTGGTCAATCGTGAAATCGTCACACGCCTTGATTGACGGCGCGTGACATTGTTCGCGCCTGTCAAGCATTTTGACGCTGCGAGTGCGACCCGCAAACAACAACAGAATAAGCACGCGTAAAATAACGCGAATTATGCCCAAGGGACTATGACAGGGAGTATATAAATGTGGGATACTGACACCCACGTACGTAGCTAAAAGGTCTCGTTTGCATAATCAGACGGTCTGGCATAAATCAAAAAGGCAATAGCGCCATTTTATGATGGTCATCGGATATTTTTTTTATAGACTTGCCGCAAGTCCGTAGCTAGAACGCAAACAATGATGGTATGGTGTAAAAATGAGAGACAGAATTCAAATACATAAACTAAATAATGAAACGTGAAAAATCATATATTTCAGGTTTGTAAAATTCGTTCTGCATGTACGAACTTTCAAAACCGGACAATGTTGGCCTCTTTGGGGGGAATTTTCCCAACAATTCCGTGTAAACTTCAATTAAGTCTAATACCTAAAGCAGATGAAACAAACAGCGCCACCAACAATGTGACACTCACCAAATTAAACAAAAGTAGCTTCAGATCGGCAAGTTGAGTGGGCACTTTTCCCTGATCATTGCTGATCAAATCTCATCACGTCACTTACACTGAAAATTATTGTCGAAGAGTGTAAAAATTAAAATTAAAATTAAAATGTCAATTTAAGTCATTATCTGACTGAGGCTGAGCTCACAATCAAGACTAAGAGTCAGAGAATCTACTAGAGGGCAACTAAAGTGATGCCAATACAACTCGAGCTCGAGGTACGTGAGTATTTTATTATGGTGAGTAGCCTAAAAGTTAAAACAATAAATACACAACAAAAACATAAATAATAAGCTTTTTAAACAGTTGAAATTTTGTGCTGGTGCAACCTTTAAAATTAAAGGGATACTAAAGAAATGTGTTGCCAGACGTCCGGCGATAATTTTTTTCGTACATCAGTTTAACCAAAATCAAGTTCATTTGTTTAAAAATGTAAAAAAATCATTTTATTCAGTGAATTTCGTTTTATTTCGTATTAAAATGGAATAGGGCCTAAATAAATTTAGTTAAACTTATGTACGAAAAAAAGTAATGGAATACATGGAAACAAAGTACTTTACAATAAAAAATGATGGTTCAACCATGTCAGGCTCAGGCCCCCGACAGCTTTGTTTGGCGGAATCCGTTTGAAAAATAATCCCATTCGTTTTCTGTGTGGTGCCAAGTGGCACTCGAAGCCATCAATACTGCGTACTGTTCACCCATGGAGGCCGCCATGGCATGCTCATCTGCCAAATCTACATGCTGGAAGGACGCCCGCTAGGATAAATTTGGGGCGTTGGCATGTAAGAGATATTTCATTTCGCATCCAAATTTGGTCCGTTTTCATTATCTCAAAGTGCTTTGCGTCAATGGAGCAAATAATGCTGCAAATGTGAACTATTGCGCAATCGCGTAAATTAGTTGCAGACGACAATTCAAAATGGCGATTTTCTTGTACTACGATAGCCACCGTTCGGACTAAAATTGTAGTTTTACAAATACGTCTCAACATATGACCAGGGATACTATTAATTTTGGGATAGGAAAGTCCTATACTAACACACGTAGCGAAAACGGTGCCGTTTGCATAAATTATATAAATTATGGTAATCATCGGAATGTGTCGGTGACCGGCGTTGAACGCGTTTAACAGTGTTTAACCAGGTTTAACGTAATATTTGGTCAGCATAGGTTTGAGGGCGTTGTGGATTTACACAGATGACGGTGGCCACGCGAAACCTAAATGTTGAATACGTAATGAATATTAGGTGAATAACACGTAATCGCGAATGTTAATCTTATCATTTTGACAAATTCATCATAATTAGAAGAATTGTCATCGTTAACCGGGCGATGACTGTTAAAAATAATTCAAAATAGTGCACTCCCGTTGATATTATTGGGTCGTCTGAGAGACGCGTGGCCAGTGTCGTGTCGTCTGCTACAATCACGCCTGATCAGTATAGCGCCACAAGTTCTATGCTGACCAAATTTTAATTTAAAAGTGGACCCGATCGGCAAGCTCACTGGCATACCCCTGATATGACCCTCAGCCAAAATATTTTCCTCAGAGATATAGCTACATTTCTGTGTATGTGACTTTTTTCTATCTGTCAAGATCGCAGAGGAAATAGCATTTATACGTCCCGAAAATTGACACATAATACGATTGTTGTTTTTCGTTCGCACTAATCTCTTACACAGCTGCTAGAGTACCACTATTTAGTGTTTACAAATGTTCATCGGTAACTCCATTATTTTATAGGTGTCAGAGATTGCCTAACGGTGATGCATGCTGGGATATCAGGGGTAGAATTTCGTAACCAACCGCGAGAATCTGTTCGGATTCTCGCGGAGGGATTTTGCGAGAATCCATGGATTCTCGCCAATTTAGAGAATCTATGGATTATTGCGAAATTAATGAAAATAATATAAATAATATGGCTATAAGCTTGCACAACTTCCAAATTCGGCACGTTGTTGACTAAGGGTCAAATACCAGTCATCTAAGGTCCTGTTTTGGACTTAGCAGAAAAGAAAAGTTTAAAAAAAAGATTTTGTTTTTTTTGTTTTGTTGTTGTTTTTTTTGGCGCGACTCCACCTGGATTCACGCGGAAGTGATTTTGCGCGAATCTTCACGCGAATCGATTCGCGGATTCGCGGCGAAATTCTACCCCTGGATATAATTTTCAGACCAGATTGACTCGAATAATGGCAAATCGCATAGGGGAACCGGGTTTCGCTGGCCGTTTCCCATCCCGAGTTTATATATCCCTGACCATGTCTGCTGGCTGAATAATAAAAAAGTTATAACCAAAAGTAGTTTGCCTCATATTGCTGAAAACTGGACAAGTCATGCACATTTTAAACCATTTTAGGTAAAAAAAAGGTTTACTTTTATGATGTCTAGTTGCTTGTGCGAGGGGTTATATAGACATCAGTGAATACATCCTAGCCACATCGTACTACATCACTGTATTTAAAAGAGGTAGGCCTAAACATGGAGTTTTCTACATATTTTGCCCAACTAATTTTTAAAAAGATGTCGCCCTCTGTAGTCAATGATATGAACATCCCTAACATTGCCATGTGACAATCGGAAAAAAATCCATTGATTATCCTTTTCTGATGCATTGTGGGATCCAGGACGGGGCAGATTTTGCACTTTTGCGATCCCACAAGGCAACAGAAAAGGATAATCAATGGCTTTTTTTCGATTCGCGATAAACCTTATGGCATGTGTTGATTGAAGGCTGCGCCCTCAATTAGGATTAAAACCTGGATTTCTACCTTTTTATAATTGTATTACATACACAAAGGTGAAACTGCAATAAAACGTTGTTTTAAACGTTAATTTGATGGTGAATTTTCTTTCACTTTACAAAGTGTAACTTTTTTTACGCCAGGGCAGTTCCGTAGTTGCGGACGTACATTTCAGACACTTTGAGGGCTTGCAAAATCTAAAGTATACCAGTTGCTTGATTGTTAACACCTGGGTTTCAAGTATCTCTAGTAGGAGTATAAAACCTGAAAATTCCTTTGCTGAGCCATTTTCGGTTAATGAGATATGGTGTGAAAACCCTCTGTTGCGGACGTACGCAGAGAAAGTGATTTTTTCAGTACACCTGTATTCCTATCAAAAGTTCTCTGAAATGTTCAGGTCTGTAATGAAAACTAATATTGTTTTGTTTGTAAGAGGGACAAACCTAAAGAAAACAAACAGAAAAAATTATCAGAACCTTTATCTTTAAGTTAAAATTGACTGATGTTTATCCGTTGCGGACGTACATATTAGTGTTGCGGACGTACATCTGTGAACACAGATGTACGTCCAACACAGATGTACATCCGCAACACTAACAAAAGATCATGTATTAAACATGTAAACAGATACAGAAAAAAATAAGTTTTAAACATTAAGTATGAATCATCAGCTTTAGAAAAATACTTACTTCATTGGTTTCCAACATTGCCAAAGTATTGAACAGAGTGGTTAAAAGTAGCAGCTTTTGGGAAGTGTACGTCCGCAACAGAAGGTACCAAATTTAATCCAAAAAGCACAATTCTTAAATATTTTGGTCATTTTAAGTGTTCTATTTTATATGATACATAACACATGTTCATTGTTGTATTGATTGTATCAATGTGTAATACTTGCCTTAGTTCATTCATGGAAATAATTGTACTTCCATGGTGTGATTTCTACTAAAAAATGCCCTGTACGTCCGCAACAACCTCAAAATCAGCCAAACCGAGAATGTTAGATCAAATTCCAAATTATATCATGAAACTACAACCAATAACCTTTGATATGATACATAAATTAGGTTATATCGACGATTTTCAATTTTTTTCAATTTTTTCAATTTGGGTTTCCTAATTACGGAACTGCCCGCCAACTAATGACATGACCATGTTCTATGCGATTTTTTTGATTTTTGATGATTTTATAAAAATCCAATGTTCAATAGTTTTGTTTTTTTTCACGCATGAAAGCTCATTTTAAAAGCAATGTGTGCGGGTCGCTGAGACAAAGTATTAACTTTTTTTGGCCTAGTCACCAGTCGGGTTGGTTTTTTCGTGTTGCTGGTGTGTTCTTTCGATACCAGCACATGACCAGAGGTCTTGTCACAGTAATTTTTTCGTGACCGTCATCGTCTGGTTTCAATAAATAGCGATGATATTTCAACATTGTTTTAATCAAGTTTGCCGCTTTTTTGTGAGTAGAAACAACAATAATGGCCAATCATAGTACACCTTTAATATAGCCTCATTCAGAAACACTTGTGGGGTGATGGGCTAAGCAACTTGCATTTGTCGGTGTCTTAATGTTTTTGACCAACCTTTACAAACTGGAAAACCTTTTTGACCCCCTTAACAAAGTGAAAAACATTATTCTTCCCCATTTTAGAAAGCAAAAAATGGTCAATTAGTGGTGTTGACATTTTTAACTTTTTTAAAATTTACTTCAAAATTCAAGAAATTGCTGTTATTCTTGTTTCTACTAACAAAAACACAGCAAAACTTGATTAAAACAATACCATCGCTATTTATTGAAAAACACCCTCTATGCGAATATGGTTCGCGTTATTTATCACGCGTACTGCAGGGGGATACTGTCTGACGTAAAATGCTGATCGGCCCGATCAGCATTTTTTGAATCAACGTTTTGTTGTACAAAGAGGGCTGATTTTTCTTAATCATAAGTTCATGTAATTACATTTGTATAAATATACTAAATCCCAGTTTTTATCATAATTGAGGGCGCAGCCTCCAACACATCTCTAAGTGCCCCTTTAAAGAAAAACATTCATGCCATATTTTGACTGATACAATTTAAATACATTTCAGCTACACAACATAATATATACATATTTTGTACTCTCCAATCATACAGGCAATCGTATTCCAATCTTTTAGGCATGGAAATTGGTAGCATGTATAGCCAAATGTTTGCGAGCCACTTTCACAACAGACTGAGAGAGATTATATTGACTCCGCATGTAGCTACACAATGACACAACTACAGTTTTAATCCAATCAGAACCATCGATTTGAGCCATGCTCACACCACACCTCCAGTTGATACAGAATATTTCATGATATTTTTAGAATACTGATAGTATACTGTAAAAGTGGAAATGTTTGCGCTATATTTATTTTCGCCCTTTTCGTGCTCAAATCAGCAAGCGCGAAAATTAAAACGCGCAAATATATTCATTTTGTATGTAGGTCTATGCATGGAAGCTCAAAATCGCGAAAATAGAACCAAGCAAAATTGTTCAAAATGTGCAATGCGCGAAGATTTACACGCGTGAAAATTTCCACTTTTACAGTTAGTGCACATGGTCTTTCATAACAATGCATGGGAATTCCCTGTTTATGTATTCAACAAATTGTAACCTGTTATTTTCTATGCAAAAAACTATGGACCACAAATAGGAATAGCATTTTTGAAGCCAGCGAGTCATTGATTTGTGCGGTATTCTGTTCAGTGGTTTGCAGGATTTTAGCATTAAATTACGAAGTACCTGTGTGCAAATGTGAGAAAAAGCGCACATATTTAAGGAGAAGTATTGGCCACATAGCCTAAAACGTGAGTGTTTAATTTTCAAAATGTACAAAAAAGAGCCAGGCTGGCAGGGTACGATTTACCAGGACGATTTACCCAGTGTCACGTTGCTAAATGCTCCACACTCCCGGGGTGCTCAGTGGTCATTACAAGAGGGGTATCATGCGTGTCCAAGAAATCACGTAATTAAGGTAGTTTTTCAAGCTGGGGCACGTTACGTACGTAACGTGAATAGGGTATCAAAACAAGCCAAATTAAGAAAAAAGGGTATACTTTTTAAATCAATTGCCTTTTGTATTTAGGGCAGGCCTCAAATTTCGTCAATTTAGGGGCACGGCTACTTTGGCCTTAAAAATAACACATTTCGAAGGGCATCGAGGCCATGTTCTGGGGCACCAAGGCCAAACCAATATTGGAATGAAAGGGCACCAAGGTCATTTTATATTACATTATTTATACCATAATTTTACATATAAACCTCACTAGGACTTTTATTAAATACTGAACAGCATGAAACGAGACAGTCTGTTTATTTTGTCAATCAACATATTTTAATACTGTATCATTGTCATGTTGTGAATTTGTGATGTTATATATGTACGTTGCTGTTGAAAAGCAGAGCAGTGAGCAATTGCGTAGCTAGAGACAAGGTGGATACATGTTTAAAAACAACCATTAGATAGATGAAAACTTTACACCTCGAATGGACTGTCACATATTCATTTTTGTTAAATTTTAAAGCACATTGCACCTTTCAAAATCGGATTGAACTTGGAATAATTTGATCAAAGTTAAGTTTATCGGAACCCCCAACCGCGAGCCAAAAGGGCACACGGCCACTGTTAAAAATAGGGCACGGCCATTATAGCCGTGATTTTTTTACTGATCCGAGGGCATCGCGGCCAGATGCGAGGGCATCGCGGCTATGGCCGCGATGGCCGCGATGTAATTTGAGCCCTGATTTAGGGTCCTTATTTGCTCCATGAGGATTATAAATAGCCATGTTGCATGGGCGAGATATATTTCTCAAATTGTATCCTTCGCAAGTGATTCGATAAATCAGCTCGGCATTTGTTTCATAATACTTATTTAGGGAAGGAAAAAGGGTTAGGGTTTAGGGTTAGGGTCATACGCGGTAAGAGGTTTAAATTATTCAAATAACTTGCTTAGGGTATCAAAATATTTTGAGTACTTGTTTAGGGTATCAAAATATTTTGAGTACTAGTTTAGGGTATTGGAAATACTGATATTACTTCCTTAGGGTATGTAAAATACTGTGCCATACTCGTTTAGGGTACTTAACATGATCACTTTTGTACGTATTTAGGGTACTTTTTGAAAGTCCTTGGACGCGCATGATACCCCCCTTGTAATGACCACTGAGCACCCCGGGTCCACACTTTGCAGAATTTGCTATACAGTCTAAAAAGTGTATAGCAGTTTATACTACACGATGCATTTCAATGGAACGAACGGTTGGAATTTGACAATCAATTGCTGTGCAATTTTTTTTCATGAAAATCGATCACTGAAGGCTGCAATAGTTTCATTATAACATTTGTTAGTTGGCTATAATTTTAAGTTCAAAATTATACATATTATTCAATAATACTTGTTTTTTATTAGGTTGGGCTTGGGAGGTAGGATATCTAAAGATCATTTGTTCGAAATAAAATGGAAACATTTACTCTTAAATCTCTCTATAACACAGGTTGTGTCTGAAAAACAACAACAACCCATGCACAATTTTGCAAACCATCACGAAAACATATCAGGCATTTCAAATCAATGATTGCACCATAAAGATGATTGACAAAACTTTATTTAAAATAGGTTTGAATTCAGCCATTTTTTGTCAAGATAAATGGATGATCTTTGAAGCACTACCGCATCTTTCATAAAAGTCCAAAAAAGAAACGAAATAATTTGATCCTCGCATAATGTGACTCAACGCGAGTAAATGAGGCACAATTGAGGGAAATATTGAGTTATTGATATCATGATAATGTTAAGGGACGTTTTGGTACCAAAGTCAATGTCATATCACATTCCAAACCAAGGTTACAGATGATTGAAAATAACTTTGTCTCAAAACATCAAATACAAATTGCCAAGTTATGGGCAATTAAGGGTTTGTTAACAAGAGTATAATGAAAATGTAATACCTCAAAATGTAGTTTAACTATTTTATTTTCATGAATTTGAGTCTTTGGTTAGATACAAGATGTATCAAAGATCAGAAATAAGACAATTTGTTCTGAATTTGACTTAAATTTTGACCTTGTCCCACATTTGTGCTCTTAAATTAAATTAGCTACCGCCACATTTCGCCTCATTTACGCATGTTGGGTCACATATCGAGGGTTTAGTGCAACAAAGGGCTATCTGCATTTCGGCTATTTTGAGAAAAACTGAATTAAAGATTTGTACCCAATTGTCACCTTCTGGTTTTGACAAGTTAAAAGATAATAATTGTTACAATAGAACGTTGTGCATTATAAATCATTAAGAAAATAAGGTTCCTAATCTTGTGCGGATTATTTTGATACCAAAATCACATTTTGGCCAAAAATGCAGAAGCCCTTTGTTGCGCTTCACCCTCGTTATGTGGAATCTGTTTCATATTCTAGTTCAAGCGTGTGCAACCTGTGGCCCGCGAAGCAATCCCAAAATTCCCATTGATGCAGCCTGTTTTAACCGGAACTCCATAGGTTACAAAAATGGAGGATTGATTTAGTGGTGTGACGCGCTGCATTTAGTAAATATAACTCGAGGTGGATTGCGTGTTAAAATCCCTGGTTAAAATGGCGCTTACAGCAGCAACAGCGAGTAAAAAGAGGAAATTACACGAAGAGCAGCAGGTATTCAATTCTCATTTTTCTTCCTAAACTTCCCCTCCCCTATTACCCCTCCTCTGGACGTGTTTTGGAATGTTTGACAATCACTGCGGCCCGGGAATGGATCTCAAAATCACAATGAGGCCCAGGTGGTAGAAAAGGTTGCACATGCTTGTTCTAGTTCAAACACAGAATGTAGAATGACCTCAATCATACATTGTTCAGGGTTGACCGTATCTTATGAAAGTATCTGTATTTTGATAATTGTTTTGTTTTTGTAGGTTTTGTTTTGATTTCCTCATATGAAGCAATTTTCCAATCATAGGAGTGAAGTACTGGTTTTCGACATGGACGGTGATCTACAAACTCCCAAAAAGTCACACAACATTGACTATTTACGTGAGTACTACATATTTATAACTGGTGATGGATGATTGGGCCCAAATCAGTGGAGGGCATAGGGAACAGAAAATAGAACAGCAAGAATAAAAGTAATCGCAAATAGAAAAGGTTGTATTTTTAGCTCAAATACATTGACGACTATCCACCATACACATGCTGTACGGTAACTATAATTTATAAAGCATACACCAAGCATCCATCAACTTTTTTCAGCAATGTTATAAGGTCAGTAAGCTCATCTAATTGATTGCTTTGTAGGGTATGGATATTTTTGTTTCATATAGTATTATATTAGTAATCATGAATGTCAAACCGTCTCGGAATGTATGGGGTGGGTGGTATAGTCGATCCATCTGAGACCGATCTTCCAATGACGTCACCCAGCCGTTCCATTGACTGGGAGAGGAGGCTATTTTCTGACGAAAATATCGATGGAATCTATGGAATCAGTTTGAATGAAAAATAGCCATAATAGAAAATCGTTTGTCATTAAAATCCAGGTTGTACCATGATTTGATGTTTAATTTACTTACCTACTGCTGATGAGTACTAATCAATATCTATATGATATTGATAATGATATGTGATAATTTATCCAATACAAGTTCTCCATATTCAGAAATACCATTTTGCCAGTCTGTTATCAAATATGATGTTTGTTATTTCTGGCGACCTATCCCAAATGATTTAATCCGGATATTAATCTCGGGAATTTCTAGAAACACACACATTGGATTGACTTAAAGGGGCATTGAGAGATGTATCGATATACTAAATGAGCAAATAACGTAGATAATCATCAACATAGCCCAAATCCAAAATGTCATACAATTCCGACATCGCCTTCATGCCAAAATAAGCAAATAACGGCGGGTTGAGATTTGCCGCGAAAGTCTGTGAGTAAAATGATACATAACTTCCGAATTCAGCACCTGAGTTTCGATATGATCATATCGAAACTAAGAAAATCATGAAATTTTATATAACAAATGGCGAATGTTGGTAAACTGTTTCAGATGGTGGTTAGTATATATGCCTAAGTATTACTTTGATGCAAAAAACTGATTTCCAGCATAATTGAGGGCGTACTCCCATACGTATCTCTCAATGCCCCTTTAATCATGATACTACTGAGAGTCATAGAGCGTGATGACTGATGCCAAGAAACCAAGCCCGCTAATCAAAACAAATCCGCGCAAAAATGATACCGGTCGCTGATTCGCTAACTCGCTTGCCTTGGGGTCAAATAAAAATGTTTGAACTTCCGATGGCGAACTAGTCTTTTTGCAGCTGCTGCAGAAAACTTGATTAAAGTAAACCAAGTGTAACATTAAACTATTAAATATCCTCTTCAACATATAATTACCTATTCATTGGCAAGGATTGCAAATGTAATGCATTATCTGACTATTCAAAATGTATCACACCTTAGGCGAAGAAAAATAAATTGTTTGATTTTCCATATCAGAAGTTGGGTCGGTCGGTCGGAAAAAGGTGTGGTTTTTTCCTTGCCCTTTTTTCAGGTACCAAAAGTATAAGATGTACTTGTTGCGGGAACCAAAACGGGTTCGCGTAGGCTTTCAACATGTTCAAGTTTCAGATAATAAAATTGAAAAAATATAATTTTAGAATCAGTCATCAAAAAAGGCTTGAAAGAGGGAGAGAAAATAAAAAATAAAAAAAATTCTCACCTCGACATTCTGACGTCATCAATAATAAATTATAATGAATCAATATTAATCTTCAAAAGCATGTTCGTCATTGGTTGTATTCGTTACATTTTGCCACAAATTTGATTTATTTATTACCTCAAAAAATGCCAACTAAATTGCCGGGATTCGATCCGCGGACCATCCGGACCCAGCCCTATGTCCCACCCACTAAGCCACGGCCCTCAGCTACTCGTTCAGGCATTATACTGCGCTCATTATATAGGCTCGGTTGACTGCGTCATCATAAACCGGCGGCACAGGCGCTTGGAGATGGCCTTAAGATTAGCATTTTTTAGCATTTAGGAGGGTTAGGGTTAAGATAATTTTGGTGCAATTTTCAGAAAATATTTTACCAAAAACTGATTTTGTTTACGTTGACTGAAAAATTTTGAGCCCAAAAAGTGATTATTTTGGTCAAAATTCTAAAAATAAGCATTTTTTATGAAATTTGATACAAAAAATGGATTCTCTGACTCATTTCCTATCCAAATTATGTATACTTTTTATATACATCACATTAATAGTTCAAATGTTACAGCGCTTGATAAATTTCATATCCCCTGGTGTGTGACAGATTACCCCTAGTTCTGAAGGAAAATCTAAGAACCAGGGGAAAATCTGTGTCAAAGTAGCTTCTGGTTCTTAATTCCTTATTTTAAGCCCTGTTTGCTATAGAAGACTATTAATAAGTATTTGGAGTGTATTTTTGCAAATGCGAGTTCCACCAGCATTGAGCTGCTGTTCCATTTTGAGCTCTCATGAGCTAATTCCCTAATCCAAGTGTTGGGAATAAATCTATGAGGGGGTGGAAATTGGCGAAACGGGGTGGGGATGACAGCAGTTGCGGCTTGTAAACTGATGATTTACAAATTTTAACCATACAATTTCAGATAAGACTGATCACTTCAAATGCTTTTACCTCAATTATTAGCAGTAATATGGTCACACATTGTACATGTAACTGAATATAGAAAACAGAACTTCAATTGGGTATTTTCAATTTGCCATATTTGTTATTTATTTGCAATCAAACTACTTTGAATTTACATGTATCATAGAGGGCTCACTTGCATTGTATAATTGGTGTTACACATGGTATAATCTGCTCCCTTTAAAACACTGTACTATAGGTAAATTAATAATTGAACGAACATCACGAACGCAGTACAAAGATGAACGCGCCCGAAATTATCACGCGAATGGTTGTAGGTAAATTAATAATTGAACGAGCACAACTAAGCAGCGTATCGCGTACATTGCGTGAAGCGCGCACAGCCATTCGCGTGGTAATTTCGGGCGCGTTCGTCTTTGTACTGCGTTCGTGATGTTCGTTCAATTATTAATTTACCTAGATAGTAATACTAATAGTAATAGTCAGAAAATCAGTGAAAGAAAGAGTATGGTCGCTACTCTAAATTGTTATTCATCAAAAGTAAGTGATTGCTTCTTCCTTTGTTCTTGATGAGCAATCTATTTTTATTCTAAAATAATATGCATTCAATTATTTGCACCATGACATATTTATGCCTTTTTTAAAGTGTATTAAATATAAGTTTAAGAGGACCTGACGTTTCGATTCTAACAGAATCTTTATCGAAGGTAAAATGACAGAATACAACATACACAACATATATGGGAACAATGGGCAGGAAATGACATGAGATAATGTAACAAAGAGGGACAAAAAGTGTTTGAATCTCTAAATCTTTTGTGGTTAATATGTGTAGGTTTTATATAGGAACAGGAGTCATTCATGAAAACAAATAACCTGTCACATTGAAAAGTACAATTGTCAATGAACAATATTAGGATAAAGGAAAAGGAAGTTGGTAAAATCCGATCTCATCAAGTCATGGTCTGATAATAACTTTAAAAAATAAGTTATCCGTTTAAAACATCTTTACCGTAATTCGGTCAATGTATCAGAATTAATTCCAAATTGTCCTTTTTCAATGTGGCAGGTTTATATACAAATGCATCTTAATTAACAAATAGCCTAAAGCGCACTAACCATTTACTGTACTCTTCTTTTTTAGAATTCTTTCTGTCAAGTCACTACATGGACTTCTGATGTAAATGTTGCAGCTGGTTATACAAAGCCTTTCACTCATGTGATGAACATGTCATACATTTTGAATAAGTTGGCTGTCTTGGATCATCGAGCAAGAATCAAGTGTTAGACTGGGACAATAGCAGGAGGAACATATCAAAAGGTACTCTAAGCATTTACTTGGCTTTTGGCTTTGGGCTTTTGGTACATGATTGAAACTAATCGTACCTTCTATGCAAGCGCCATCAGGAAATATTTGGTAATCTGATGTAGATGACTGATAGTAGGAGCCCCATACCTCAAATTTAGGAGTTGACCAATGACCTCCGAACATACATACTCTTAAATTTTCCTTTTTTATGACAGCTACACATTCTATCTACTAGATTAATGAGTCCTGCTCTTGAGATTCTCTTGCAAACTTATGCTATGTGGTCATTTTGATCATTTTCCCTATGTATTCACATAGCAGTAATGAAATAATGGAACCTATGGTAAGGGTAGGGGTAGTATATGACCATAAAAGTCAAAGGAAATGTCAGAATTACTTATCAGTATGTATATTTATTTATAAAAAGAACTACTTGACTCATTATGATAGCTTTTTCTATTGTAATGTCACGGATAACGGTCACAAACTTGATGGAAGATTGGACAAAGTTAGAAGAAAATATCAGCACTTTAGACCACTTTCTGATATTTTCCGTCGTTCAATTTTGATAAAATACCTTTAACATTGTCATTATGACATAAATTAGCATCATAACTTGTAAAGCAGTTTGGCATATTAATATCATATGTGGTAATATATACTTTGACATTTATTTCCAAATGTTATAGCCATAATACTACCCCTACCCCTAACACAGGTTTTATTTGATTTCATACACGTGTAAATATAGGGAAATACAGTCATTGCCATTAACATAATTTTGCAAGAGAATCTTATGAGCAGGACTCTTTATTCTTGAAGATGACAAATACAGCTATCATAAAAATACAAATTTAGGAGTATGTTCGGAGGTCATGGGTCAAACCATTTTAAAGCCGAATTGAGAGCTCTCACTGAGGCTCCTACTATGAATGTAACATTTAGGTGTGTGCAAATGCACGCACAAATGTATTTGTTTTATACTTATTTATGCTCATCCTTTTCTTGACAGTTGACCTGAATGTCTCATCAACGTACAAAGTTGTAACAATAGCTATCCCCGAGCATGTTAAAAGGTCACAGACTCCTTCGTAAAGAGTAGGGGATCATCCCAGTCTGTCTGTACATGCAATGATACAGATGATTGGTAGAAGTATGGGTTACTAATAAGGGCGAATAGCCTCCTCACCCTTGCCACAGTGTGGCATATAAGTTCATGAATAATTTATCCGTATTACAGTTAACATTATTGTAGTGGTGAATTATGAATTATGATCAATAATTAACGTCGGTACAATACAATTTGATACTAAAAGCAATGCAATGTAATGCAACACAGTGCAATGCAGTGCAATACAATGCAGTACAATGCAATGCATCAAAACAAAAAATTGTCGATCACAGCGTATACGATTCCCCAGCGTCCCATGCGACTGGGGCGTAACCGCGTCATTCGTGATGGCAAGGGCGCAGTAAAACCAGAAGATGTGACGTATTTGTAAACAAATCGGTAATTGACCAACGCGGGCCCTAATCAACAAGACCCCATGCCGCATTACGTCTGTTTGGGAATGCACTGCATGCAAGGACACGCTCAACCTTTGTAATGATCGCGAGCGCTCGGATCATGACGCTGTGATCGACAATTTTTTGTTTTGATTATAGTTTATTAAATACAATATGATTGATACAATGCAAATGTAATGCAATGCAGTTGCTACTCATTCTATTACTATTTTGTTTAATATAATATAATATGATCCAATTTGATGTGATGTATTACAATGCCATGAATTCATACTATTACTACTTTGATTCTTTACAGCATACGGTCTGGCTTTGATTCTTGTTTTTCATGAGGCTGGGCTTGCCCATCATACGCCACACCCTTGATGTTGATTGGTAAGAAGCTGTCTTCAACATGATCCACTGTTCCTGTTGTTAAACATAAAACATTCATATAGAGATTTATTGGCCTACATTCATGACTCTAGTTAAACCTATGACTCTAGTTAAACCTATGACTAGCAAAACTCATTTTTATAAAGGATCAAATAAAGAATACAATGACTTTCAAAAATACATGGTCTTGAACCCAGTCGCTTCCGCTATTGATAATTTCAAATCAAGATTAAACACTTTGGAACAGGTAATGAGGACCAGATTGTCTGACAAGATGAGATTTGTAGAATAGGTTTACAGATGATAATCCAAAATTTTGATTTCCTTTTACCCAGGTAGCTACTGTTCGGACCAAAATTGTGGTTTTAGAAGTGAGTGATATGACATAATTAATATGATCTTCGCCAAAATACGATTTTCTTTTTGGTAAGTAAAGAATAAACACAGATCTCTTACACAGATCTTAAAATAACACTTTACATGTGTTACAGTCGCACATGGAGTCTGATGACTCGCATTGGGAAGAGGTGGTCTGTAATTACTGGAATATCAGGCAAGTCGGTCATATTTTCGGAAAACTTCAATGTGAAATGGTTTATGGTGGCTGCAGAACACCCACTTGATCAGAGGCTGTATTCACATGAGCAACACAATGCCAAGTGTTTATGTATAACCATGGAATTAGTTCCATGGTATGGCAAAGTCATTGTTGAGAGTCTCAAGTAGCCAAAAATAGTAAATATCAAACATATAATAATGTTCACCTACAAAGTATAAGCATGATTCTAGCAGAATCTATTTTTAATAAAAAGGTTCATTAATTGACGCCAGCTTTTGTTTTATACCATACTGATACAGAAAATAACATACTGACGACATGATATGTAAGTGCTATGTCTTGTTGGGTATGTGGTTGTCAGTGGTGTAGCTAGGGTTTTTTCAGGGGGGGGGCAAGATCATTATTTGAGTAATATCGGCTATAAACTGACTGAGGAATTGATGATTTAAGACGCAACTTCAAAAATGTAATTTACATCAGTCTGTAAAAGGTCTTGGAGTTGATGATCTTGCACATGTGACAGAGAGTGGCCAAATTGCCTCCTCCCCACCCAGACTTAATATCAGCTCAGACCGTCATGCTTTTTCAGTTCTATTAGGATTAGGCTATGTTCCAACTTACCATTTGAATGTTCCAATATACTAGCTAATTAATAAGGAACCACATCACCATTGTTATAGGCAGCCCTCAAATTAAGGCCTGGGAGGGGAAAGGCAGTTTTGTTAGGCCTCTTTTAGAAATGAGATGTATGCAAGTTACTTCAGAAAGAATGTAAATGAAGGGAAAACTTACCCTGGATAAGATCATCAGGGTCCAGAAAATAAGGTCGGGGAGGGCCTCGACCTGTCTCTATGGCTTCTATAACTGTTTGGTTGCGTTCGTCCATTTTAACCCATGTTTCATTCAGGAGGAGTGCATCTAGTCCTGGTTTACTAACCGGAGGTCCACTGCCACTGCAATAGAGATGACAAAAAATGGTATGTACAATGTATTTATAAGAGGACTGATCATTAATTACACAAACATATTAAATTTGTAACAAAAGCTTATACAATTGGTGGTAGAAGTGAAAATGCAGTTATCACAATTAGAAAGGATAAAGACCTTTTTGGATGATTTGGCAACAAAATTTGCTAGGGTTTTGCATTTCAGAATATAACCGTTGTCAGGTCCACTGGTTCACGCTAATCTTGTTATGAACCATTGATCGTAACACAAAGCCTATGGCATTTCATAATTCGAAATTGATGTATCGTCTCAGGCTTGAACCAGTAACCATGAATTACTAACAAGTACTACATCAATGAATGGTGAGCTAAAGCAAAAATGAATCTCAAAATGGTTATATAATTAGACACTTGGTGAATCTCCACTTATATTATTCAAAAGATATTAACTAATTACCGTGAGGTCTGTAGACCAGTGGTCGTATCTTCATCAACATTGCTTCCTTCATCTGGCATGTCAATCTTACGGTGTTTTTTAGGCCAGCATCCTTTTTGTACCAGCATCCTTTTTGTACCTGCATCCTTGCTGGGCCCTTGGTGCTCACTATGGTTAAATATTGAGTTATCAAATTAGAAAAGACAGACTTTTTTGGATAATATGGTAACAAAATGGTATGGTTAGCCTTTGCAGAAACTAACCTCGAAAGATTTATTACTGTGATTGCCTATCGTTGTCGTAATTCTATGGATCATGGCTGGCTGATTCTTTGTGACACTATTGATGATGGAGCGTCACCATTGTCTATTTTGTGACATGCGATGCGCAGAGATAAGAGATAGACCAGTTGCTTCTAATGCCATCAGTCCAACGGAGCTTTGGTCTGCCACGTTTACGTCTTCCATTGATAGCTCCTTGTATCTTTTCTAGATTGTCACCCTCTCATCTAGCAATATGTCCAAAGTATTGTAGCTTGTTGCACATGATCTTTGTATACAGAGAAGTTTGGTTCCCAATCTGGCTTCTGACAAATTCATTGGTCTTATGCTCTTTCCATGACATGATATTCCTAACATCTTGCGCCAACACCACATTTCAAAAGCCGATATTTCCTCCATGTTGCAACCGGAAGATTAATGCCTTCATAATATATATTTGTGTGGCCTTTGTGATTCTTCTATCCTTCCAAATGGTCGATAGGGCATTTGCTGATGTTTTAGCCATTGCCAGACGTCTTTTAATCTCTCCAGAGCTTCCACCATCTTTAAGAATGAGTGATCCGAGGAAATTGGTATCAACACAATCTACTGTGTCATTATCAACCTTCACTTGTTGGTTGCTGTTTCCTTCCACAAATCATGACTTTGGTCTTCTTAACATTTAGGAAGAGTCCAAACTTTTCACTGGCTGCTTTCACTGTGTGTATTAGAACTTGAAGTTCAGCTCCAGTTCTCACTAGGGTGGTATCGTCAGCATATCGGAGATTGGTTTATAAAATTGGTTATAAACTTCAGGGGTAGAAATTCGTCTCCAAGTGCGTGAATCAAATTTTAAATTTGATTCACGCAGATAAGGTCTTGCGCGAATCATTGATTCACACAAACCGCGTATTAATTGATTCTCGCAACAACTTCGCGTGGATCAAAAAATGTTTGCCCATATTGATGAGTCAATGAAAAATGTAATGAGACTGAGTATGACCTGTTTTGTTTCCCTTTTTTTTAACTTTGTAGGTATAAAGACAGTCAAGTATCAAGCCATTTAGCCTGCCACTTGCCAAGATACAGTTAGCAAGCCTCCTCTAGGTACCCCCCCCCCCCCCCCCCCCCCCCACCCGATCACATTTTCATAGCACAGATTTTTCTCAAACATGGAGATGTTCATATCATATGAAAGATCATATTTTTCTGATTAACATACTGAAATTTGACGGTCCAAATCAGTATGATTACGAAGAAATCGGTGAAATAGCATCGAATCACCGCGAAAGGTGGTAACCACCAATATAGTTTGTGTACAACTCAATGGGCACATTTCACGGCATCTTGTGGGTCTGAAAAAAGAACCATTAGAGTTATGCAACTCAAACTTTGGAATACAATTCTTTTAAGGAT
The DNA here is from genome assembly GCA_035610835.1 of Ophiura sarsii. Taxonomy (NCBI): domain Eukaryota; kingdom Metazoa; phylum Echinodermata; class Ophiuroidea; order Amphilepidida; family Ophiuridae; genus Ophiura; species Ophiura sarsii. Next base: position 54,659,985 of record CM069441.1, read on the forward strand.
GACCTTTCATGTAGAATAGAAAACTTCAAGTTGAAAATCGGAACATCTACCTTTAAGATGTTGATTTTGAAATAAATTGTATTTTTACATAGAAAACAGTGTTAAAAAAAATCATACTTTTGATAAGAATGAATTAAATAATTTAGTATAAAATCTTAAGTTAGGAGTTAACCTAATGGTGTGTGTCAAGGGGTATTATGTGGGTTATTAAGGGTCAAATACGAGTCATCTAAGGTCCTGTTTTTGACTTAGAAACAAAATTAAAATGTCAAAAACAAAACAAAAAAGATTCACAGATTCACGCCGAATTTCTACCCCTGAACTTGATTGCCTAAACAGTTGGTGAATCTTCACTGATATTAAACGCTTTTAACTTACCGTAATGGCTGATGTATACCAATGGTATCTTCATCAACATTGCCTCCTTCATCCGGAATACCCCTTTCTGGCGGGCTTACTGGCACGGGAACCTTTAATTTGAAAAATTCCCCATTGGGACCAATTTCGAAATGGTCATGTAAAGCAGATTGAGTGGACATATTCTGGACTTCCATAAATTCAGTAGTTGATTCGGAGGTATCTGAATAATGAAAGGAAATATATTATTAATTTATAGTTTACACAGCTATTAAACTATTACTCTTTCAGTCAGAATGCTACAATTGGATTTGTGGAAAAAATATTGTTGTAGGCCCACTGGCTTTTGAAAAATGAGAGCTGTCGCTACACTGTCACAAAATGTACCAACTCTCTGCCGCTCACTGGTAATCAACGCTATTATGAAGTGCCTAACATCGAGATCCCTAAGCGCAAAACATAAAAACAGCAATACAAAAACCAAATACAGATAAATACAATCATGAACAACTTATATTAGAAAAAGCCATTCTGAACAAATGAGTCTTTAAGGATTTCTTGAAGTGATTTAGAGTCTCAGAGCTCTTCATAAATAGGCAAATTGTTCCATAACTCAGTAGCAGACATAAAGAAAGAATGTTGACCATATTGCGTCAATGTAGAAGAGCATGTAAGGCGCAATTTCAAGGGGGTGTGGAGTCTCAGGTACAGGATTTCCCCACTTAACGCTCGATGATCGAGGGCCGTTTCAACAACATTTGCTCTGGCCATTTTCAATGCCCAGTCACACCTGTGTGCAACCCCACATTTTAAAATCAATTTGGATACTCTTTGATGTGAGGATACTTTTGACCCTTGATAGGTAACTGTGACGCACCAAAAACAATCAGTTTATTTTTGAAAATCTAGGGCTTTTTCAGACTATTGCTACGGACCACGTTTGTTTATCTTTATGCGTACTACAACCATGCAGTCAGCGCGTAATACATAACGCATCGTAGCGCACCATGCAAAATAAACTCGCACACATGGGTTGACGCGGTACTACTAGATATATGCACACGCATGACCTCCACGCACGCACCCCTACACACTACAAATGGAGAACTACGCCGTGCTACGGGAGATGGTTAAGGTTAGGCCTTGGGAGTTGAGATATGCCATGGACGGGGTGTAATGAAGTAAATGCGGTTTGGGAGGTAGGGGGTTAATGAGGAAATGTGGTATAACCCATTGGAGGGCCATGAGGTAATGAAATAATGTGGTTTCTGATAAGAAAAAAACATGGTATGGTGAATCTAAATCCAAAATATGGTGTCTTATCGTTTAGAAGGTGTAAATACTGCAATTTCATTGGGTAACACGTATGAAATCTGATCCATATCATGTTAACAAGAATATATTCCATATTGTCGATATATTCCATATTGTCGATATATTCCACATCGTCGATTAACCGTGTTACCAGTAACCGCATAACCATGCAGTTAACCGTGTAAAGTGATTGCTTTGCTTCTGTGGAAGACTTGCGTAAAATTAGCATATATTATATCGTTTGGTTACGGGTCACTGCACACAAATACTACGAAATTTAAATACTGGTACAAACACACAAAATGGCGGATAATAAACAGAACGGATGACGTTTTTTGATTCATTCCAAAGCCGAAACCGCTAAAAAGGCAGAATCAACGCCGAAAAATACATTATCTGCTAACCAGAAAGCCGGCCGTGTATTTCGCGCTTACTTAATGGAGAGAGGTGAGGGCGCAGAGCCTGTTAAATTCAAGATTTTACGGAGGCAGATTTGAATCGGGCGTTGGAGGTTTTTTGGTTTTGGAGAACAATCAAAGGTGAACTTTATAAAGACAGCACACTGGAAACTCTGCGCCATAGTCTGTCGCGATATCTTAGTTCTCCACCCTTCAATAAAGGATATGATATCATCAAAGACAACGAATTTCGAAGCTCTGCAGACAGAGGCCTAGCTTTAAAGGGCTTTGTGTTAGCTAAAAACTGAAGGCAAAGGTGAAATCAAACATCCAGAAATACGGGACACAGACTTGACTACTATTTGGCAATCTCTACCAACAAAATACTGTGGATCCTGCATTGCTTCAAAAATATATGCTGTTTTGTTTTAGCTATTAATGTATACATGTTAAGTTTTTTTCGGAAGTAAAAATAATGGCTTATGACTTGGTTTTATCCCCCTAGCTAGTAAAGCCGAATAGCTTGAAAAGCCGGAGGGAGATATTGTGATCATGTCATGTGTGTCTGTATGTTCCCTTTTGGTTAGGTTCAGCCTGTTCAGTGCTCTCATATGAAAAGTCAGGTTTCAATCTCAACCATACTTGGACACAGATTTACCTCTAATAACCCCTACATGACCTTTGACCCCATGTTGCAGACACTTTAAACTACACTGATTGCTGCTGTTTTGGCTTTCATGTAAAGTCAGACTTCAATCTCAACCAAACTTGGTGACAATAACCTTTGGGGTAAGGGAACTTGAGATGATACGTGGGAGTGTTCCTAGATTGACCTGCAATGACCCCGCATGACCTCCGACCCATTTTGTTAAAACCTTAGGTCCCCACTCTCTCATATGAAAAGTGAGAGTTCAATCTCAGCTAAACTTGGTGACAATAATATGTTGGTAAGGGGATTTGAGATGACTCATGGGTGTACCCAGATTGACCCCTATGTGACCTTCGACCACATTTAAGTAAATCTCCCAGCCAGGGGGATTCGCAAGTCGTGACTTGCAGTATTTTTATTACATGGGGACAATGTTGCACAAAATGTAATTTCATATTTTAATGTCGCTCCTGCATTTATTTCCAGATATATTTAAGCAACTGATATCAAATCCATGATTTTCAAGTATTTCACATTTAACTTGTTACCAGTTAAATAATCACAAAAGGTCTCATTTTGGAGGATCAACTGGTTATTTACACTAAGTGCCCAAGTATACTTTGAATGTAAAGCCATAACTTTCATCATTGATCTTTTGTTGCATGTCACTACATGGCCAAATGTTAACAATTTGGCAGCCATTTTGGATACTGTACCATCTTGAATATAGGGATTTGAATCTGGACACCATTTTGAAATTGAATATACATTCATATTATCCTTAAAAGAACCCATGATGAGTCCTGGGTTGATGGAGGGGGCATAATAACTTCCTAGAAACATATAACTTACAGGCTAAAATTGGTTTTTTTACACTATATGAACTCTATGTAGAGACCCTGACTTGGATGCCACCTCCCACCCCCCCCCCCCCCCCCCCCCCCCTGGGACTTATTATGTTATCAGCGATGATTCATTGTAGCGTGGTGACTGTTTGTATGGATGAATGAATAGAGTTCTGTGTGGTGTAAATATAAATATGCCAGCAGTATAGTTTTACTGCATTGCTGATTTGCATCACCCGGTATGTCATAGGTTTTAGGTGAATCATGTACTATAAATAGATTTAATGCATGTGACGTCAATCATGGCCGTCTCTACATCCGTGCGTCAGGCAGTGAGGGAGGAAAACAATTGACAGTAAATACGTCTATGGAAAATTCCTGTGACTACAGTATGAGTAGACATGTTTGTTAAAACAGAAAACAGGTAACATGCCAAAATTGAAAATGGCTTTTGGTTTGGGAGCTGGTGGATTGTCTGCTCACATGGGGTGTATATACAGCAGTTATGAAATAACCTGAATCCACTCTTAAAAGGTATGTTAGTAGTATTGATTGATTGAACTTTTTTTTTTAAAGGGAATTATGTAGGCCTAATTGTCACTGTCATGTAAGGTAGTGTGAGTGTATTTCTAGTTGTGATATGTTTTAAGGTTTGATTTATATGCCAGTTGTAATTTGTAATACAAAATATAGCACACTATATTTTAGGGTGTGGTAATTCCCACCAATGTTAGATTGTGATAATGTTCTTTGCATTCTATTGGAACTGCTGTAGTATTTTTATGTGTGATTTGAACTAACCTAAGCTCAATTCAGTGGCTTACATTTACAATAGGAGTTGCTAGGGAGATATGGGATCCAGTTTGATTTTTCGATAGAGGTATCCAAGGTGTTAATATGGTCTTTTTAAAACTCTTCTTGTGTATATGTATAGCTTTGAGCCTAGGTTTATTTGCGATATTCATTGAACTTAGGTGTACTTTTTTTCCCTAACAGCTGGCTATTATGAATATCATGTGTTGTATCATTCTCAACTATTAAACCATTATATGTGTATCGATGTGATATGGTGTTGTGGGAATTAAATTAATCTAACTAGTGATAATGAATATTTGTTCATTGGAGGAGCAATTTCACTACACCCCCCCCCCCCCCCCCCCCAAATCTGAAGGGTGAACATGAGGGTTAAAATAAATGAATAAAAACAATTTTTAAAAAAATGAAAAAATAAAATAGAAAATAAAATAACATTTAAAAAATAAAAATAAATCAGTAAAACCTTTTCTTCTTAATAATTGTAGACTTATTGTTGGCATATTTTAACCAGGCGAATAACAATGTTATATAACTGAAGTGCTGTTAATATTATGTTGTGTACATGGTTGGATCTTAACCCTAACAGCGTTGTGTGCTAAAAAAAAACTACTGCTAAGCCATGCGCATGTCACGTGTGGACTGGTTTTTGATGACGTAAATCAACTAAGCCTATATGGTGAGCCTAAACAGTACTGCCCGAACGGGTGGCTGATGAGAACTGTGGCTTACCAGGGTTTTTGGTCTGGTCGAGGGTTCCTGGTTTGATACCTGGGGAGCGCCAATTTATTTTTATTTTCCAAAATTGTTTTTAAAAAAACCCAGTTAGGGGGTTAAGGTTATCATAATTTTCTTTTACACTAAGCCCTGGAACGTGACTGAATGGATCCAATGGCACTCAATGTGAACCCGTAGCCCTGGTTCCAACTAATATTGATGAGGTGATGACAAGTGCATGATATTCCTATATAGAAAATGCAAGTTTGATTACAATTATACATACTTCCTGTAAAAGCAACTTTGGTTTAAGTTAAATTTATGGTAAAATTGTTGTAAGATTAGTAATTACATCTCAAAATAGTTATATGATTTGAAAATGATATCACAAATATTATTGTATTAGGCCTATTTGTTTGAGATTTCCTGTTGATAAAATTTAGCTTAATGCACTCTAGTAAACTTGTAAACTCTTGAACTCGCAGTGTTGGTTTTTGTTGCGATAAGGGCCCAAGGCCACCACATGGAGATTCTATATAGTAATATAAGGTGGGCACATCTATGATTATTGTTACTCAATCAGCCATGCGTAAATCTTTTGTTGTTGTATGGTTATAGGCATCGTGGGGAAATGCGTGTTCATAACAGGTGCAGGTGCAAAATGGCACGGGTCGTGTGGCAATCAAAAACGGACCATCTGTGCCAGCCAATCACATCACAGCTTTTACTCAAGCGGTCTAATCAAATCGGTGTGACTCATGGCTTATGTAGTACACATGGAAAATACTTCTAAATATTTTCTTGTGGATCATTATACTTTTTGCCAGTATGCCATTTGGATTTAGGATATAAAGATGTGTGTGTCTTTGATGTACTCTCTGGCAGTGAATCTTTTTGGGTAAGATACATGGATACATTTATTTAAAGTTGTTGGGCCAGTTCTATTGTTACAACATATACTGGTAATGCAATGCAGCAGCGTGCATGTAACGTTTGTACCCTTCATATAGCATAGAGAAGAGAGAGAACAAAGGAGATTGATATCATGGTATGTTGCCAAATTCTTATGGCGAGTTTCTTCAGGCAAGTTACATTATTATCCAAGTATGATTCCCTTTTGTAACATTGTGTTTAGAATTTAAAGCACATGTGGTTTTAATAGGCCAAGGAACAAAAACCTGTTTTTCAAGATTAACCAACCCAGTTTTTGAATTTTGAGATTTTTTTTTGTTTGATTTTTGTTTTGACAATTATGAATGGTTTTTTTATTTTTGTTGTTGTTTGAATGTTGGAAAAAGTGAAAAGTTTGCAAACATTTTCAAGACGATTTAAAAAACAAACCATGCACCCATCAAAAAAAATGCCCAACCAACCCTACCTATTTAGAGGTCCACCTGCAAAATGTGGTACCGGTATAAGAATTCTGTTTTTTAAGACTCCCAATTCATTAGTTTGTGCTTTTGTCCAAGCCTAGGAGGGGGAAGGGCAACAACATCCCCCACATTTGACTATCATGCTGCGAAATTGCACCCATTCAACATGTTCAGGGCAATTTTTTAAGGGCTTTTACATAATTTCCATCCATTTTTGATATCAAAATAGCAAAGTTAATTATAGCATGATTCATGTAAATAGTTTTAAAAATAGCATGTTTCACAAACAGATAATCTGGCAAATTGTGCAAAGTTAATCGGAAGATAAAAGGCCTAGTTGCACTCCCATATCAGTGGCGTGTCCAAAGGGAGGGGTGGGGCTGGCTTATATAATCCAAAAGCTTGGAGGGGGCACCCATCCATTAACCTACAGAGATTGACGGATAGACTGGCACGAGCAGTGGCTTGTCCAAAGGAAGGGTCCGGTCCGCACCTACCCATCTGGGGGGAATTAAAGGGTTTTATATATTTTATTCTATCCAATTTCAAAGCATACCCATCCATTAATAACCTACAGAGATTGACAGACAAACGTTGCATGAGCAGTGGCATGTCCTAAGGACCCATCTGGAGGAATTAAAGGGTTTTATATATTTTATTCTATCCAATTTCAAAGCATCAGTTGAGGCTGTGGGAATCAAAATCAAATTTGTATACAAATAGTATGAACAAAGTATGGATACATTATTTTTGCGCACTATGCATGTATATGTCCAGAAATATAATTCTAAAGGCCCATTTCAAACCAATATATACATTTGTTATAGCCAGAACTGAGTATATATAGAAGAAAAGTAATTTACATGCATGTTTTTAGAAACAGGTAACCCAGCACTAAAGTCATTTCGGGGTGGGGTTGGGGGATTACACCTATTCGGGGGAATTAAAGTGTTTTTATATATACTTTATTCTATCCAATTTCAAGGTGTATGTCGAGGGAATCAAAACCAAATTTGTATACAAATAGTTTGAAAAAAGTATGAACAATTTATTTTCACACGCTACGTACGTATGTCCAGACATATCATTCTAAAAGCCCTTTTTAAACCCCAATATACATTAATTATAGCCAAAGAACTGAGAGTATAGAAAGAAAAAAAGAATTGTGCGCAAGGAACAGGTAACCGGGCCGGGTGGGGTGGGGATAATATTCGGAGCGAATTAAAGGGTTTGTATACTTTATTTCATCCAATTTCAAGGCATGCATATGTCAAGGGATATCATTTTATAAGCCCTTTTTAAACCCAAATAAACAACCTGGTGGCATATCCAAAGGGTCGTTGTCGGTTGCATGTTATTGTCGGTAGTGCCGGGTTAAGATTGTCACCGTTGGTAAATTTGACAAGGGGAATCATGGAATTATGAATAACTTTCCTTAAAATATGATATCGAATAAGAAAAAAATGTCTTAATTCAAAGAAAAAAATGTCTTAATTCAAAGAAATATGTGCCACGAGAGCCCTCCCAGGGCCAATGGCTGAAAACCTACAGCTTCAAGGGGCACCAATTTTCGTACCCCTGCCCCTCCCCGGGTAACAAGCATCCTGGCTACGCCCATGAGAACATAGGAGAATTCCTTTCCGAAAGGCATAGGCCTATCATTTGCATCTAATTACTTTTTCAGGTGAACAAGTGGTGCGGGCCTGGCAAGTGGCAAGGCCACTGCCTGAAACTAAAGAGTTTATATAGGCCTATTCAGACGGCCACTAGACTCGAGAATAGTTATTCTCGAGCTTAAAACATTATTCTAACCCAGAGTGCCTGTCCAGACGATAAACTTAGCCTCGAGTATAGCGATACCACTGCGGTACGTTCGAGGTTGACTCAAGGTCGTGCGATTCTTCATTTTGCGGGAAGACCTGGGTCACAGGTCAGAAATCTCACTCGTGCTTAACATTACGTATGGATTCAAATGGCGGGCACACTCTCGGTTAGTGCTTGGGGATTTAAGTTAACCGTAAGATCTTTCGGGTTAAATTCCAGCTTTATAGACTGGAGGTTAGTTAACCATGACACGATTCACACGGCCGTTAACCGAGAGTTTAACCTCAAGGTTAGCGAAATTGACGCTAACCTCTAGGTTTGGCGTACCTCGTATAACCCAAAACAACATCAGTTCAACAAACTTACAACCAACCACCTAGCTGTCTCTAGATAGCAGTACTTTTACTTTAAAAGTACTTACATGTACCAGTGATGGCATGTACATATTTAATACATGATAGATATGATATCGTATTGTACAACTATTTTGTTGGGTATACAGATATTATGACACGACATAGTATATAAAATTACAGAAAGAATCTGTGGTACAAACTACCATGTTCCGTGTTGACCTGTGAATGTGTGTGCTGCACCGAAAGCATTTGGTGCATGTAACTCGATAAAAATGCATGGCTAGGTTTATTTTTACCATTTGTGAAAAAGATACAGTATTCTTATTTTAACGCTTAGGTAATTTTTGATCTGTAAGACCTGGCAGCCTGTATTTACTATATGAATGCAAATGGATGGGTCGGTGCAAATGTCAACTTACGCTTCCTGACAGCAATTGGTAAACATGTGAGCTGGTAATCCAAAATGGCGCATCAATGGAATATTCCATTTCAGAGTAGGATAGGAACATTTTATAATCTGTATAGCAAATCTACATATTGGATGAAGTTAGACCGTAAATCAATATTACAATGATGTAAAGTTATTTCATTACAGGAAAGATGATCACTGTTAATGCTATTTTTGGTCTTTAGAGTTCTTGCTGGTATTTGGTTTGCTAATTTTAGTTACCCATACTTGCTTACTTACCCATACCAAATGTAGAGTTTGTCACGTCTAATGCAAACAGGGTTTCCCAAATGTGACTGTTGATGGCAGTATAACAGTTATTATTTTGCTAAATGAAACATATTGGTTTAATCAAAATGTTCATTGTCTGAGGCAGAACAAGATAAAATATTTTAAATAGATTATTTTGTGCGACATTAGAAGAATTTATAAATCTTTATCAGACAAATCAGTTATTATTTTCTTGTATATTGTTTGCAAATCTTGTTTGATGGAATGGGTAGGCAGAAATAAAATACCACAAAGGAAATTGTAATATTTGAAATTGAATGCTTTTATTATTTTCATTTTAAGCCCTAGCCCCTATTCAGTGTCATTTTGCATCAACTGAGAAAACTCATGAACTTGATAGAAAAGTGTTGTGTGTACATTCAAGTTTTAGTCCATTTATAAATTATGTCAAAAACTTGGAAATACCTATTAAAATTTATACCCTCATGGGGGGGGGGGGGGGGGGGGGGGGGTAGGGGAGGGTACTAGAAGAAATTCAGCTTGGTTGCCACTAGTATCTATTTCACCAACCCTTGCTGCATGCTAAACTATTACATTTATATTGTATCCATACACTTATGTTTTCTAGGGTGACACAGAGGAACCTCACCTTTTACCCTAAACCAGCGAGGCTATGTGTTCATGGGGTTTGTGAGGGGGGAGGGGGACAAAGTATGAATTTGTTTGAAGAAAAAAATCGCTGTGAAAGCCACGGGATTCGATCCTAACCACTGAGCTATTAGCTGCCAAGCGATTTCGTTCTCGGACGATGTCAATGCTGCCGTTGTGCCCAGAAAGGTTAGGGTTAAGTGATGATAGTGGCTGTGCTCAGTGGCATAACTAGGGTCTTCAATTGGGGAAATGAGGGTGATAGATCCGGGATGGGGGGGGGCCCGGGTGGGGGGAAATCTCCCACCACCTCCAGGGTCCGTACACACAAAAGAGTTAGACCGGGTCTAAAGTAAGACCTTGTCTAAGTGAAATTTATTCATGCCTCAAAATCTGTTTCCTCTGCATTTTCATGAGATATTTTGTGCTATTTTTGAACTTTGCATCCGAATCTGTACAATTTGTTAGCTTATTTGAGAAGGAAATATAATTAAAGGTGTGCTTTCACAAAAACTAAAATCCACTTAGACCAGGTCTAACTTTAGACCCGGTCTAACTTTAGACCCGGTCTAACTCTTTTGTGTATACGGACCTAGGACTCTATAGTTACGCCCCTGGCCATGCTTCAGGATAAATTGGTTTATATTACACAGAATGGTAACATTATGACAGAATTTCCAAAAAATAAAGGCAGGTTTTTTTTCTACATTTTTATAAATTTTCGATGGAGATTTTTTTTTTTTTTTGTAGAAGAGTCTTGGATTGATTTGGCCACTTTTGTGCAGAGTTTAAATAATATGTTGATTGAACTGAATATCTTAATGAAATGATTCAATGAATTATTGCAATGATGTTATATTAATAAACCAGATTGGATTCAGTGTAAATTACACTGTTTGCTCTCACTGATCTTAAAGGTAGATGACCCGATCACATTTCCGATTTTCAACTTGAAGTTTTCTTTTCTACATGAAAGGTCATCCTTAAAAAAGTCGTGTTCCAAAGTTTGAGTTGTATAGCTCTAATGGTTCTTATTTTAGACGCACAAGATGCTGTGAACTGTACCCATTGAGTTGTACACAAACTATATCGGTGGTTACCACCATTCGCGGTAATTCGACGTTATTTCATAGATTTCTCCGTAATTATACCGATTTAGGCCGTCAAATTTCAGTATGATGATGAGAAAAATACGAGCTTTCATATGATATGAAAATCTCCGTATGTTTGAAATAATTCTGTGTTACGAAAATGTGATCGGGTCATCTACCTTTAAATCGAAAATTCAACTGTAAAGAAAGGCAATGTCACTGACATTTAATGGATACAAGTAGTGGTGGGAAGTAACTATTTTTTGTTTGGTTCTATTCAGGCCTTGAAATGAGAAATGAAAAGGGCGGGTAATTTGAAATAAAAGGGGCACCAACTTTATCCAAGGCCATTATGTACTATTGAATGGAGTGAAAATATCCAGAATTTGAGGGCATCAAGGCAACTAGGTGGGGCATCAAAGGCAATTGCCTTGGATGCCTTTTATTAATTCAAGCCCTGGTTCTATGGATTGCAGGTGTTTGTGTGTATGTTCTGTATATTGTATCCAGAATGACATGATCATGTACATCATTGTCTGTAATGATATTGGTGCCTTGGATGCTCCAAGTTAAAATATTGCATTACTGTTGGCATCTTCTGTTTCATTTCTAGACTGTCTCTTGTTTCTGAGAGGATACCACTAAATATTCATTGGCATGTTTTTTATGAGTGGGGTATTAAAACCAAATTAGCATAAGGAAACAACCAACCTTGCCTAATTAAACTTTTGTTTTCTGATACAAAACCAGATCAACTTATGATATTCAATCTTCAGGGTTGGCCATTATTTTTGCCATTTTATGTTACATAACAAAGCATATGCAATATGGAGTGATGGCGCAAAAATTTGCTATGAAATAAATAGTGATGTTGAGAGAACCAAAATAAAAAGACCACCCCCCCCCCCCCCAACAAGAAAAGCTTCAAACAAACAGAAAAACAGTTCTAAGAAGAAGAAAAATTGGATAGTCGATATGATTTTGGTCAGGTCAGAAGTGTCTGTACCAGTATTTTTCAACCAAATACTTTGAGATAGAAAATTCTTGCAATTTATTGCTTATCTTAGGGAGGGCTGTCGAAAGTTACATACGCTTTGTACATATTTGAAAATTACTACAATCTTGGATAACCCATAACCCTAACTCCCAAGCAGTGCAAAACCAGAGAGTTCGAGACCGTGTATTTTTAAGGTCATTGTTAATTTAATTCACACCAGTTTAACCGAGTCTATATATGATTTTTTCAATTTTTAGTTATTCACCAATTTGGTATACACTTTTTGTTTTGTCCATTTCTTTTCCATACAATGACCAATTGCAATCAAACTTCAGTTATAGATGCAACATGGAAACCTGCATATGTTAATGAGGTCAAAGGTCACATACCAAGGTCAAAGGTCATCTGAGGTCAAGATGTAAAATTTAGTACACACTTTTTGTATTGTCCATTTTTTTCCATACAATGACCAATTGCAACCAAACTTCGGTCATAGATGCAACATGGAAACCTTCATAGCTTAATGAGTTCAAAGGTCACATACCAAGGTCAAAGGTCATCTGAGGTCAAGATGTAAAATTTAGTACACACTTTTTGTATTGTCCATTTTTTTCTATACAATGACCAATTGCAACCAAACCTCGGTCATAGATGCAAGATGGACACCTTCATAGCTTAATGAGTTCAAAGGTCACATACCAAGGTCAAAGGTCATCTGAGGTCAAGATGTAAAATTTAGTACACACTTTTTGTATTGTCCATTTTTTTCAATTCAATGACCAATTGCAACCAAACCTCGGTCATAGATGCAACATGGACACTTTCATATGTTAATGAGGTCAAAGGTCACACACCAAGGTCAAAGGTCATCTGAGGTCAAGATGTAAAATTTAGTACACACTTTTTGTCTTGTCCATTTCTTGTCCATACAATGACCAATTGCAACCAAACCTCTGTCATAGATGCAACATGGATACTTTCATATGTTAATGAGGTCAAAGGTCACATACCAAGGTCAAAGGTCATCTGAGGTCAAGATGTAAAATGTAGTACACACTTTTTGTCTTGTCCATTTCTTGTCCATACAATGACCAATTGCAACCAAACTTGGGTCATAGATACAACATGGAAACCTTCGTATGTTAATGAGGTCAAAGGTCATCTGAGGTCAGTATGTAAAATTGGCTGCATATGTAAAATTGATTACATTTAAACAGATGAAGTACAATTGCAACCAAACTACCCATATAAACGGACGACCTATTTGGGACCGCTGTCCCTATTTTTTCAATTGTTCCCTAATCAAAGAATATTATAATTTCAACAACTCTTCATATACAAAAGAAATAACTATAGTACCCAGCTTCTGCTTTTTCTTTATTTCCCAAGAGCTCTCTTGTCACTACTTTAAATGTCCTCTGTCTTATTTCATCTTATTATTATTTCATTAAAAACAAAACAAACAGAAACCATATGCTAATATCATGAGATTGAATAGCCAATGAAAATCACCAACTATTGGCAATGACCAATAAATAGCATGCTCGCTATGAGCTTTTATTTTTTTTGAAAACTCATAGCTCGACCAATACAATACATGTATGGGCTCAATCTATCAAATTTTATATACCAATACATACATGTATGGGCTCAATCTATCCAATTTTATATACCAATACATATGGGCTCAATCTATCTAATTTTATATACCAATACATATGGGCTCAATCTATCTAATTTTATATACCAATACATATGGGCTCAATCTATCTAATTTTATATACCAATACATATGGGCTCAATCTATCTAATTTTATATACCAATACATATGGGCTCAATCTATCTAATTTTATATACCAATACATATGGGCTCAATCTATCTAATTTTATATACCAATACATATGGGCTCAATCTATCTAATTTTATATACCAATACATATGGGCTCAATCTATCCAATTTTATATACATGTATGGGCTCAATATATCCAATTTTATATACCAATACATATGGGCTCAATCTATCTAATTTTATATACCAATACATATGGGCTCAATCTATCCAATTTTATATACCAATACATATGGGCTCAATCTATCTAATTTTATATACATGTATGGGCTCAATCTATCCACTTTTATATACCAATACATATGGGCTCAATCTATCCAATTTTATATACCAATACATATGGGCTCAATCTATCCAATTTTATATACATGTATGGGCTCAATATATCCAATTTTAGGCTATATTAAAAAAATCTTTTGTCTCAAAGCTCTTCAGTTATTCAAAACCTAATATGGAATGCGATATTTTTAAAAGTTTTTTTATAAATATAAAATATTGAAATCTTTGTAAAAGTGAACTTTTGTATTTAAAATAATGTGATCAATGAAAATCTGAAAAATCTGTGACCTTTTTTGGATTTTTTTTTCCCCGTGTATGTGTATCAGAATGATCTATGCTGAGGTAATACAATTTTTTTCGGTGCAAACTTTATTGATATTGTCCAAACCATTTTCATATCTTGCGCAAACGCCCAGCTTTCTTAGGAATTCTAGATTTTGAAAATCTGCCATTTTTGATGAAAAATACAGACTTTTTTATAACGACATTAGATTTCAGGTTTTTGTCAAAATGATCCATTATGAAAATCTATAAAGTCACTAACCCTTTTGAACATTGAATTATTTCTGAAATGATATTCGCATTTTTATTGCACCCTCTTCTTATTTTAATTAGCCTTTTGATAACAGTCGATTGTTGTGTGCATAGAAAACAAAGCTTTGATTGAATAGGGCAGGATTTGTTTAGCTTGAGTGGTTTTAACCTTCCTTTCTTTGGCGGAAGTTTTGAATATAACTTTAAATATGAGGTGTGGGATTCATTGTTTGAAATGCTGGTAGTGCTAGGGAGAATAGCAGTAAAGATGAATTATGTGAGCCAAAATATAAAGATACGTTTTTCATCGATTTTCAATTATGTCTTGCCACAGCAGAACAAAATGAGATATCTCAATGAAATTAACAGGATAAGTAGGAAACATTTCCACCATCATATCGCAAGTGTTTAAATTTGAAACACTATTTGTTTTATATTTTTTATATAGTTTTGAAACCCGGTATAGATTATTCTGAGACACCCTGTAAATTGCGCAAGTTTTTGTGAAGGTTCCTAAGTTAAAAGAAGAATCTCAAAGATTATGCGAGATTTGATCTGTAGCCAATTTGTGATACCGATCTTCAAAGAGTACAGTTTTGAATCCGTTGTACTGATGTAACTTTGGTATACTAATGTATATGCAGCAGGCTTAGATGAGGTATCCGTTGTTTACATCCAATGTTTATCAACAAACGCAACGGGCGAAGGGACTGGACTGTCGATACACGCTTGAGGGAACAGCATATGACCACAACACTGTCCGCTATGCCGTATTGCCCTTTATAATGCTTTGGCGCGAGTTTTAAAAGCACAGGTCCTAAACAAAACATGATGCGCGCGCAAACTGCCGGGCAAAGAACAATAGCAACTAGCCACGTTTTGCCCGGTGTGACGTCACCTGTCACCCCATCTATAACATTAACAGTTGTCAAATCGGCAAGTCTCAAAAGCATGGACGAGTATAAATGATTGTCTGATCTATAGTAGATTCAAAGCTTTTACCACTGTATAGTTTCAGTTATCTTCTATGAGAGGAGGCAGTGGTTTAAAATGTTAACCTCATGGACACATTTGGTTCTATGCTTCGCTTAGCTGTGTCTTAAATCACACCATAGATAGCTGATATCCAGAATAGGGGCAAAGATCTTTTGCATTTTGCACTTTTGTCCAAATTGATTTTCTCATCCAATGAGATCCTCATTTGTACAAGAAGGATTAAAATTCTAAGAAGAAATGATGATCAATTATATGTGTCACTTGTCACCATCATTCAACTTAAGAATATTTGCAGTACATTAGGCCATCAAGTTTATCAGTAACACTTATTATTATCAGTTCACATATTTATTGGAAGATTCCGCCACCTGCTTCAGATTTTGATGAAATAGCCACCACAAGAGAAAAGTTTCCTCAATGACAGAGGAGAATGTTATCATGTTACATTGATCTGTGTCACCAGCTGCTCACAATCTGGTTGAATCGGGACTAGATTGCATTGAATACATCAGTATCCAATGCATTGGTGTTTCTGTAATTCCTCAAGAGTTTTTATTTTAAACTCTCCTTGTGCAAGCGCTTCATCCATTTCTGCTAATTGATCTTTCTGGACACCCAGTCTCTTGTCATTCTTTTTGATGTCGTTCAAGTACTGAATCTGCTCTTGCTGAAGAACCGTCACCTTCACAGCGGCATCATTGCACTTCGCCAGTACAATGCTCAGCAACTGTAGATTTTCTTTCCTGATTTTGTTGAGCTGTTTATTAAGTTCTTTCAGTTCAGCCTGCTTGTCTCTGGTTCCTGACATCTTGCCTAAAATGAAAAATACAAACATGAAATGAGTATGATCGGGACTTAAAGCCCGACATATACTCCATTTCGCAGAAGCGAATTTGTCGAGCTGCTGCTTCTTTTGCACAACAATTGCGTACATCCAGATATGATCAATCTATTTGCGCAAGGTTAATGTTGCCTTTGCTTTAGCGGGCTTTAGAGTTGCCAATTATTTTAACAGTGTGGCCAAGCATGGCATGTGACGATTTCACGATTGACCAATTAGGATGTGTGATTATTTTTTAAAGGGACTGGTACGCACTTCCGGGTTTACGCACTTTCTACACGGTAGTTCTCTGTGCGGTAGTTCTCTACGCGGTAGTTCTCTGTGCACATACATGCGCATGATTTGATGGAATTATGACAGGGAGTATAGGCTTGACAATTATTTCTTGAGCACCAAAGATTCTTTTCACCAAGATAAAACTATATTCAGGGTGTAACAAAAAAGTTATACAATTTTGAATAAATAAATAAAAAATAATTCCAAAGTAATTTCTGTTTCAATTTATAATGTCATACAAAGGGAATATTCTCAGCTTCTTAATAACCTTTGTTTTATGAAAATATGTGGTCAGGATGTAGAGATATGATCAATTGTCTAAAGTATTCGTAAAACCATCTGGGCCACTTCGCTAAATCACTGGGAAAAACAGTATGAAGAGAGTCAAACCATGAATATAGGAATAGAGCACTCAATGGTTCATTTCAAGTGGATTGTCTGGTGGCAGACTTTCAAAGATACTCCACTCCAATATGCACATTGGCTAGAGTTGGGTGCGGCAGGAAATGTGTATGCATGATATTTTCATTGGAGACGTACGAAGCAATATTTGTATGGATAGCAGAGTGAACACCAGTCTCATCAGCCACGCTCACAGGAATAACCCTTCTAGATTTCACTTAGGATCGCCTATAAAATCAGACAGAAACTGCTTGTTTGGGCAGGAATCTTTGGTGATGGGACTTTGATATATACTTCATAGATGGGAACATGAATGCTTAATGCTACCTTGATCTGTTAAACAACAACTCTTAATTATCCTTGCATGATACCCTAACCATTTAATAGCTACTGTCCCATGGACCCAATGGCCTTTCTGCTGGCCCCTGGACAGATGCTAGGATACTTGCACTTTGTGCAGTCCCGCTAAAATGATCAAGGGCAGGGTTGGCAAATAATGACCCTATCTGTTCCCGATGGCTTTATCGGTCATTTGGTCTTTTTTCCCATTCAAAATGAACATAAAAATCCATAAAATCGCGAAAAAATTTGGCCTTAATTTGAGATGCAAAAAAATTATATGGGTCGGTATTCATTTTCATGTGAAAATTATTTTCACCAATTAACACAAAAAAATGGGTTGGTCGGGCCCGTAGAACAGGATTTCTTTTATTTGTCGCCTAAGCAGTCTTTGCGCACATGCCTGTCATGATAACATGTGCTTTCAGCTTCCTATGATATGTGGGATGCAGAAACAGTTTATAAGTTAAGAGTTGACTCTTCCCTTAAATGAGTCGGGGCTCTATCCTTGCTTGTGAGTGTAGCAATGTGTGACTGTGCAATACACATGATATGAAATATGAAGCTTTATTTTGTGACTGTCAACCATGATTTTTTTTTTTTTGGGGGGGGGGTCTTAAAATGGAAATTAATTTGTTTGGTGAACTAGATTGATGTTTTAAACTGCCTGTAGAGAGAAAGGGGGGATAAGATACACTTGTATTTGTATTGTGGCAATTTTTTGGTTATTTGGATTATAGTCGCCCTAAGTACCAATTTTCAGTTTGCATCTTATTTCAAAGGTCCTCTAATAGGCATTTAAAAACTCAAAATATTCAATGATGCGAATGCGCCACTTGAAGGGGAGGTACCCTCCAAACTGTGAAGGGCCATAAATCTGAAACGAATTGGAGTTGGAATTGTATATGTGTTCATTATACCTATAGATGTATACTGTAAAACAGGGTGAATAGGATCAAAAATGGGAACAGTTTTTTAAATGTCACCCGGCCAGTTAGTGTACCGTAAAACGGGGTGAATAGGGACATGGGGTCTTCATGTCCCTATTCACCCCGATTTACGGTACACAAACTGGCCGGGTGAAATTTAAAAAACTGTTCCCATTTTTGTTCCTATTCACCCCATGTCCCTATTCACCCTGTTTTCCAGTATTAGTAATGAGTTTCAGCCAAATCTGAGAGGACGTGACCCGTACCAATTTTCAGAATATTGCTTGATTTGACACGGAATGACCCTTTTTGATCATTCAGCCGGATAACTCTAGCCGGATAACAGAGTTATCCAGATAAAACGGGGTCGGATAACCAAGGTTGGACTTTATAAAACAAGCATATGTTGTAATTTATTTAATGCTATTAATAAAAGCTTATAATTATATAGTTCAAAATTTGGAAGCCCTGACTGAATTAGTGACATTTTGTAGAAACACACCGTAGTGTGCACCATCCAGCTGAAAAAATGATTAACACCCGACTAAGCTTCCCAAATGCTTCTTTGAATAGCTTAAATGAGATGTGCTTTGATCCATGAAGATGTATACATACCAAATAAAAACCGTACCAAAATACAAAGATACTCGACGTATTGCTTAATGAACTCCCGGGATTTTGAACCGGAAGTATGACCTATCGTTGGGTTCATCTTCATTGTATGTGTTTAATAGCCTATTAATTTTAAACAAATATTTTCAATTCAGTTACACCAATTGTCTGAGACGATCAATTTATTACTTTCATTTTAAAATTAATTTGATTGTAACAACACAGATCCAAAATATGTTTCAGATCGGTACTGGTCCAGATCATTTTTGTTCCTATAACAAATGAGGGGGCTATATATGACAGGGAGTATATAACTATGGGAAAAGTATCTCAGGGCAGGGGGGGGGGCAATTTGCCTCCCCTGGCTCCAAATACCGGGATGCTAAATTTGCATTTACAGAAAGAAAAAAACAGGGCCTAGACCGAAAACACTGAAGATTGGGCTTTATTTGTTGACTGTTGTGCTTTTTGGACTGCAAAATTTTTTGACCGTGCGAAATTTTTTGACCGTGCAAATTTTTTTGACCGTGCGAAATATTTTGACCGTGCAAACTTTTTTTGACCCTACCACCACCCCCCACACTTACGTGAAATTCACGAGGTGACTGACTTGGAAAACATTTTGGGCAACCTTTTACGAAAATTTACGCCACTGTCGGGGACGACATATACTTCTGCCCCCCTGGCTCACATGCCGCGGTACGCGCCTGTGATGTGAAGACTTACAGGGGGTGCTCCAGCGTTGCTAAAATGCCCAGAGGATGTTCGACATGTTTTGCCTACAAATTGAAACTGCAGTAGAGGAAGGAAGGAAGGCTGGGGTGGGAGGGGGTGTGGATTGAAGGGGATTTTGACTTTGTGATATACGGGTAACAAGTGTTGCGGCGGAAAATGTTGGTGATACATTATAAATTACTAATAAATTTACTAAACAACTAAAATATAAATAAATAACTAAATAAAATAACAAAACCAATCAATCAGTCAGTCAGGATAAAAAACCTAAATAAAAAAAAAAAAAATAAGCACAAAAAACAAACCAATACCGACAAGAACTACAATGTGGAAGTACGCCCACAATCAGGGGCGTCGCAATGGGTCTTGAAGTGTGTGTGTGTGTCGGGGGGGGGGGGGGGGACATGGTGAAATCGGTGTGGGGGGCGTAACTACTTTTTTTGAGTGGGGGGGATGAAAATTATCAGACTCAAATACGGCAGGGCTGTCAAGTTCAGAGTAATGTTCAGAGTGAGACTTTTTAACCTCAAAATATTTTTTTACTCGCTACGCTCGTAAAACTATTGCCCGCCTTTTGTAACCCAAATAATACACTTTTTACAGATTGGGCTCATTTTGTAGCCCAAAAATTCAGGAATAATGCACTTGTCAATTGTCATTTTTATGCCATCGGATTTAGGACTTTGGACCAACTATGTATTCTCTTATATACACTAGCCTATTGTGACTTTCTTTTCGACTTTACAGCTATTTTTTGGACGATTGAGCTACATTTTGGCTCTAAACAAGCTTGTACCAAAGAATATTTCATTTTGGGAAGACATATGCGCGCGTAGCGCGCGAAATTTTTTCATATGTGTACTTTTGACCATCATAATTCCATGATTCCTTTCGTCAAATGAACCGACAGTGCCAATCTCAACCGACACGATGTCATTATTGGGGGGATTTGGTGTGTACTTTGTTTGTAAATTTATTTACAGCCGTACTTGATTTCATTTGGGGGGGCAAGCGGGGGGGGGCAAGGGTTCCAAGTGGGGGGGCTCCCGCCCCCCCGCTGGTGCAGTGTGTGAATCTTTACGCCCACCTATTTGTTTAAATACGTCACTTTTAAAATGATTGGTTATGAAAAATCTGGGGGGGATGATTACATTAGGCATCCCCCCCAGGTAAAAATCTGGGGGGGGATATATCCCCCCCATCCCCCCCTGTTGTTACGCCAGTGGCCGGTCCATGGCTTGGAGCTATAGGTTTTCTGACATTCTGAAGTGTCTCCTTGGACATATATTCGTTTCAATTAACACATTTTCTTCTCACAAATCTTTCTTCATTTTTTATCAATATTTTGAATTTGGTGGCCGCTAGAATCTGATGACCAACTATTACAGCGGGTGATGTCAAGGTGCATGGGTGTACCAAGTGTGAGTAAATATCCACAATATATACAGGACACTTAAAAAAGACCATGTAGCAAGTTACACGGTCCTGAGGGTGGGGAGTGCTGCTGTTTGGAACATCCTCACAGATGATGCTACAACTGCGCTGCCTGGTAATCGTGTACCAAGTGCGAGTAAAAATCCACAATATACACAGGACACTTAAAAAAGACCATGTAGCAAGTTACACGGTCCTGAGTGTGGGGAGTGCTGCTGTTTGGAACATCCTCATGGATGGTGCTACAACTGCGCTGCCTGGTAATCCATTCCAAACTGGCATTGTTCTGATGAAGAATGAGTACTTGTATGTGTTGCAAAGGCCTAGCTAAAACACCTTGGAAAAATACAGAACCCCTTGAAGGTGTTTTTGGAATAACGTAACTTTTTTTCTGGATAGCCATAATAAAGGGTAAAAAAAGTAAGCCCAAATTTGATTACGTTTGTTTACATAACTCTACACACAATTGAACGTTTTCAAAGATTGAAACACTCATGAAAAGCAAAAACACTTGGCTACCCATAGAAAGTTTCTCCATTTCAATATCATTATTATTTTTTCCCAAAATAGTCACATTTCCCAATAATAATTTTTTAAAAAGAAGTAGCACTTTTCAAGATTGTATACGAGTTTGTGTGCATAAATCAACCCCCAATTAGGCGTTTTGAGAGATTACAACATTTACTAAAAGGAGAAACCCTTGGCTACCCACACAAAGTTTCCCCGTTTCAATATCATGTTTACTTTTCCCAATTGACATGAATGGTGGACACTATTGGCTAGTCATGCATGAAATAAAATAATTTTATTTATAATTTTAATTAAGGACCAGCTGTAGAAAGAAAAAACTTTCTTTTGAATTGAAAATAAAGACAATTGAAATTAATTTTGTAACGTACTGGAGAATTGTTTGTAACTTTCTTGCATACGATTTTGAAAAGTGCCACTTTTTGTGAAAACATCATTTTGGACAAATGTGATTGTTTCGGAAGACGTGAACATG
Organism: Ophiura sarsii; assembly: GCA_035610835.1. Classification (NCBI taxonomy): domain Eukaryota; kingdom Metazoa; phylum Echinodermata; class Ophiuroidea; order Amphilepidida; family Ophiuridae; genus Ophiura; species Ophiura sarsii. The sequence continues at coordinate 54,682,278 of CM069441.1, forward strand.
CTATTGAAAAAAAACTATGGTAGGTTGATGAGTAGCCAAGCGTTTTCCCTTTTCATAAACATTTGTGTGTGGAGTTATGCAAACAAACAGACTACCCAGACGCGTAGCCAGCATTGTCATTCCGGGGGGGGGGGGGGGGGGGGGGGGGGCAAACATCAATATCATCCCTATTTTTAAGCATTTTCGTAAAAGGTTGCCCCATTTTTTTTCTAGTCACTTACCTCGTGAATTTCATGTAAGTGTGGGGGGGAGGTGAGGTCAAAAAAATGTGCACAGTCAAAAAAAAAATTGCAGTCAAAAAAAAATTGCGCAGTGAATGTACTACATGAACAATTTCTCGTCCCCATTTCTCTTCTCTTTCCCCTCTCCTTCCCCTTTCTCTTCTCTTTCTCCCTCTCCTTCCCCTTTCCCTTCTCTTTCTCCCTCTCCTCCCCCTTTCTCTTCTCTTTCTCCCTCTCCTTCCCCTTTCTTTCTCTTTTTTCTCCCCCTCTTCTCGTCCCCATTTTTTCCGCTTCTCCATCCCCATTTTAGGTGTCCGGGGGACACGCTACTGAGACTACCAGCCCATCTTTCCTTCATTTATCACCAAGCATGGCGGACCTGTGGCTACATGATTATCAAATATCCGTCCTCCAACACCAGAACCAGCTCTTACATCGGTAGGACAACGGTACCACAACGGTATCACAACAGGAACGCCGGTACTACATCGGTATTGCTACGGCCAATTGTGATTTTTCCAAATGCTTTTCTCGACGGAGCGCCACCGATTTTCTCACCTTGTAAATTGTGTGCTACGGTTTAGCTACGGCGAGCCACATCGGCTAGGTGTGCGCTTAACCTGTGACCAAATCAATATGATTTCCCAATTGAACCACTAAATAACTGCATTATAATAGGGTAAGCACAGCAAAGGCCGTGGATAAATTCCCTGTATATAAACACTTCAAAAGAAGTAAGTTCCCCTTTAGGGTTTCCCTTATATTTTCAAAAATATACATTGGGTTGAAATGGGTTTTCTGTCAAATTGTTATGAGGTTCATACCAATACTTGACCAAAATTTCAAATCAACAGGTTCTGTCATGCTTGAGTGAGCTTGTATTGAATGACAGAATGTCCCATTTCAAAAGTTGTTAAAATAATGTTTAGTAGTGTGTGTATCCACCACGTTGGTGTATCACTTGACGACATCAATTTCTCATAGTGTTGATGAGGCGCGCTACTCGATGGAAGTCCAACTCTTGTTGTACCAGAATTTTAGCAACTTTTGAAATGGGACATTCCGTCATTCAATACGTGCTCACTCGAGCATGACAGAACCTGTTAATTTGAAATTTTGGTCAAGTATTGGTATGAAGCCCATAATCATTTGATTGAAAACCCCATTTCATTCCAATGTATTGATTTGGAAATATAAGGGAACCCCTAGAGGGGAACTTACTTCTTTTGAAGTGTTTATATAACTGCTATGATACTCTACTATTCTCACTTTAGCCACTTTGTGGCATGTTGAGATGGCAGTTTTTATTTGTTTTCATGATAATGATGATTCCTATATAACTACGCGATTTGTGCTCAATAATTATTTTTCTAACATATAATCTACAATGTTGCGCTTGCTGGACACATCCTTTAAAAGCAAACAAACAGGAACACAAATTCAGCATCTATTGATTTATTTCATTATTTATTCCCATAAAGATAATATATCAAATAACATAAAATCAACCAAATCCTTTGCAGTAACAAGTTGGAAGGCCAATTCCGTTCCCCTTTGTCAACAACAGAATTTAAAAGTTCTGGCCGAGACATACAAGACAATTAGACAATCGGGAGCGAGTTACTTGTAATTTTGGATAATGTTTTGTTTCAAGTTAATCCTGGAAAGGTTTCACAGATTTAAATTATTTTGTGGTGTTAGGAAGTGAATTCCAAAGAAAGGTGCCATTTATTTGAATAGCATGGTCATCAAATTATTTCATTGTATTTTGCTAAACGAAAACCGTTGATGTGTCTTGTGGAGTAGTTGTGAAATTTATGGAAGATCTGTACATTTTACATGGGTAATATATATATATATATTGGTGAAAGTGTGCGTTTTCGCCAATTTGGAACTACAGCAAATATACTTGTGCATACTTGTATGTACTGATGTCATATTTTCCAATGTTCAATGCAGTATTTATAAAGAAATATTTAAGATTTTTCAACGAATCATCCGAACTGTTAATTTGAAATGATGGAAGTTAGAGAATGAAGAACTAAGAAACAATTTGTAAATCAAATATGAAATAATTCATAAAAAGGTGTTATTTATAGAATATAAACATTTCCGACACATACAATTTGTTCCTTATAGTTAATACTTCAGCTTTGTCAAAAAAATTAAACACTTTTGACGGGCTATAGATTTCTTTGCAAAAGTTGCGGCAATGTCTTACTATAGTCTATTTGGCCATCACGAGACAGTGACGTAACCGCGTATTCTACTAATTGCAGCACATAATGCGCGCGCCTACTCGTGGCGGTGGCGTATACACACAAGCTTTGAAAGGCGGACGATACATACGCGTGTGTAAAAGCTGCGCCTGTTAAGTTACGTCACTGACCAGAGGAAGCCAAATAGAGTATAGACGTCTCGTAACTGCAGCTGCATGATGTGCGCATGCTCACAATGTCAGTGCATAAAAGTATACATACTTGTATGTTATTGTCTAACTATAGCAAGTATAGAGTACAGTGCATACTTGTATGTAATAATGTCATATTTGCCCATGATTTATTGCAGTACAGAGTAGCGCCTACACCTACAAAATGAAACGACACAAGTTCCATAGCTGGCCTCTGGGAAGATTCGGGTTAATACACTTTGACCCCTACTATGGGGTTTTCATCATCTGATGATGATGATGATGGATAGTCAATGGTATCCTCCTCATCGTCTTCCTCGCCATCGTCATCATTTTTCTCATATCTGTCATTTCCATATTGGATACCTATAGAGAAATATACAGATTAAAAATATTAAAAATACAAAAAAATATAATATTCCAAATCTAATACCTACAATATAAAGGGAACATGTTTTCTTCTTTCCTTGTGTCAATTTCATCAAGCTATCTTCACCTGTTTTGATATGGCATGACATTATTGAAAATTCTTATAGTGGGTGTGGTTTTGGATATGTCAGCAGGCAATTTTATTGGTTTTTGGCTGATTTTTAGACAATACGCACTATATATTTTGAAACAATGGTTGTATAGTTTAGGGCAGGGCTTAATTCATTTGAATTATAATACCTTTAGTGTGTATAATTATCGCGTTAGCGTGTGTCCTACACAAAGTTGCTGGCGCATCAATGGTGTATAGTTTGTAGCAGGGCTTAATTCATTCGAATAATATTTATCTATTTTTAATTTTTATATTTAAAATGTTGCTTCATATAACATCACAAACACTTGATACCTATTTACTTTATAGCGGAAATTAAAAAAGGGCACAGTAAATTACCTAATCCTGTAAATTGAGCTTTGTGCTGAGCATGGTCAATGATTTTACAAGTTTGAAAAGAGGTCATTTTGGTCAAACTTGGAATCTACCCTTTTTACACAAAAAATCTGTAATTTCTATCTGAAACGTCCCAATCCCAAATTCCTAAGAGTAGATTTTCAATCTAAGAACCCAAAGATTTTTTTAGTTTGAGGGTATCATGTAATTTTTCCACCTTCCCTCAGGAGTGGTTGATCACAAACACCCTGGTAAAAGCTAATTGACTTTGGTCTATCAACCTTCTACAATGTAGTTCCACATTCCCTTGGTGTTCAATAAGGAAACAATATTGTGACCCATCACATCAAAACATACCTCTTGTCGGTTTTTGTAGTTTCTAGATATGAAGTTCAAAATATATGGAAATTAAAAGGAAATGCTAAGCTTATTCATCATATTTCCTGATTCTTAAGGCTAAATTTCAATTACCACCAGACGCTAGAATTTAACACACAAACAGTTGTTTTTGCCGTTGCCTCGTGTCAAGCGAGATACATGTATATAACATTTCATTTATTTCATTAAGGACTGCCAACCCATGCTCAAATCATACACCACATGTTTTACATAAAACACAGTAAATTGGAAGGCGGAAAGGCAAGATTCATAGAGCAGGACTCCTCCCTTTTACCGCCTGTTCCTGGGATTAGAGAAACCCAATTAGAACCCCTTGCAAACGCAAACACACTGAGAACAATACAATAATAATGTCGATCCCGACTGAAATTGAGACTTGAGGCTAGTCCTGAAATTTTCTTTTGTATAGCCGAAACCGGAACACATATTTGCGATCATTTTTGAACCACTATTTTATCCTCACTTATTATTAGATTGGAATAAATTTTGAATAAGGCCATCAGCCTATGTAGGTTGATTATGGACCTTTTTTCCCCCGCTCCTCAGACAGGCATCATCTGAAAAATTAGAGCGCACCACACACCTGTAACAAATTTCAACCTTTTTTGAACGTGTCGTTCACTCATTATTTTGATTTTAATCCATTTTACTTTGACAAACCAAAAAACACTGCCAGACAACCAATCACGCATTCTGCCAGTGGGCAACCCCACACAAGGGAGGGTGGGTGGGAATTTTTGATAAAGTGAGAAGAACCTCTCGCTTTGTAGACACGAAAGAATATGATTAAAAATATCAGATGAGGCGACCGCGAAAAACAACAGGGAGGGGCGTCAACAACCGGCGTTGCCACCCGGCGTAGGATTGGTCAACATCCACCGGAAGTGACGACACAGGACCCGACCATTCTAGCACAGGTGTTAAATGGAAATTCTTTCGACGACTCAATAATTTCTAATTATGAGGTATCAATTTAAAGCTTGATTTTTGTATTTTTTGATAATTTTAAAATCAGACATTGGATAAAAGACCCCAAGAGGTATGTTTTGATATGTCGGGTCACAATTATTTACAGTAGTGTAGGGCGTTTTAAAAAAAAGTTCAATAAAAAGCGATGGTATTGTTTTAATCAAGTTTTGCTGTGTTTTTGTGAGTAAAAATAACAATAATGGTTATTTTTAATGTTCATCTTGAATTCTGAAGTTTTTTGGTGTTTTTTAAATCTTCAACATTACTAACGTGTCCCTTTAAGTTTCCCTTTTACTTGTTTTACTTTTTGTTCATCTAACCTGATGTGAGAGTGTATTTGTCAATCTCCTTCCCAGCTGAGTAGTTGATCTCAATCACCCTGGTAAATAAATGGATAAGTGACCTTTGTCTATCAGCATTTAAAATGCTTATTCCCTTGGTGTTCAACATGGAAACCATTATCACCTGCCCCTTACCTTGCATCCCACCAGCAGCTCCATGCTCCTCATGAACAACATCAACGTTTGGTGGTGGACCTGAAATTATTTCAAGTAAACGTATTATAATGTAAACATGCACATAATGGCGATAATGCTAAGAAAGCTTAAAACAAATTGTCAACCACGTCATCATGTCAGTCGTCTGTTCTTTTCTAATTTCATCTACAGATCTACAAGTTAAATACTATATTGATTAATGAAAAGATTAGCATATTATAACTAAAAAATGCTAATCCAAAGTCCCTCTCCAAACGCATGCGCCGTCGGTTTTCGATGACGTAGTCAACCGAGCCTATATAATGAGTGCAGTATACTGCACGAATATGTGTAGCTGAGGGCCGTGGCTTAGTGGTTGGAAGGTGGGGCTTGAGAACGGAGGGTCCCCGGATCGAATCCCGGCAGGTTCCCGGAGATTTAGTTGGTGTTTTTTCCTCTCAAATTGTGGTGCCGGTCAAAAATCCTAAACCGGGGTTAGGGTTACGGTAACATTTTTTAAATTTATTTTTTGTGTTCTATTAACCCTAACCCCCCCTGAGTGCTAAAAAATGCTAATCCAAAGTCCCTCTCCAAACGCATGCGCCGTCGGTTTTCGATGACGTAGTCAACCGAGCCTATATAATGAGTGCAGTATTATACTGCACGAATGTGTAGCTGAGGGCCGTGGCTTAGTGGTTGGAAGGTGGGGCTTGAGAACGGAGGGTCCCCGGATCGAATCCCGGCAGGTTCCCGGAGATTTAGTTGGTGTTTTTTCCTCGAAAATTGTGATGCCGGTCAAAAATCCTAAACCGGGGTTAGGGTTATTAATAAAGTACGGTATAAATCACTCAAGCAGAACAATTCCCTCACATCATTTTTAATATTGCTTCATAAAATATCACAAACACTTGATACCTATTTACTTTATAGTGGAAATTAAAAAAGGGCACAGCAAATTACCTATATCCTTTACCGTTTTTACCCAAAAAAATCCATTATTTCTGTCAGAAACGTCCCAATTTAATTTCAAAATTCAAAATTCCTAAGAATAGATTTTCAATATAATGACCCAATCTTTTTTAGTTTGAGGTGGTTTTTTTATCATACATGTATATGCAAATTGCCCACCTTCCCCCAGGAGTAGTTGATCACAAACACCCTGGTAAAGGCTTATTGACTTTTGTCTATCAACCTTCTAGTTCCTTATTCCCTTGGTGTTCAACAATATTGTGACCCATCACATCAACACAGTATACATACCTCTTGTCGTTTTTTCTAGTTTCTAAGATATGAAGTAAAATATGTCTTGAAAAATATAAGGAAATTAAAAGGAAATGCTAAGCTTCAACTCATCATATTTCCTGATGCTTAAGGCTAAATTTCAATTACGAGGTATGTTTTAATGTTAGGAGTCACAATTATTTGCTTGTGGCCAGCCCTTGCTATCCAAAGGATCTTCCTGTTTTTTCTTTTTACCTGGCAATGCAGCATCTTCCTGTTGAACATGCTGTTGTGGTAAGGGTCGGGGTCTTGTCTGCCCTCTTTCCTTTTTCTTCACCAAATTTGGTGTTGGCCTCTTTCTTCTTTTTGGCAGGGGGCCATCGGATGCACCTAAAAATAATTCAAGTAAAAGTATTACAATATAAACATTGGAGATAATGTTGAGGAAGTTAAAGAACATTAATTGTCAACCACATCACATACTCTTCTTTTCTAATTTTATTTACAGATCTACAAGATAAATACCACATTGATTAATGATAACCCTTACAGCCCTGAACCCATGAAATCCCATTTGAAAACTCGGCTGGCAGCATGTGCTGCCTGTGTTTATCTCCCCAGGAGATCACAGTGGGCGATAAATGTAGACAGAATTGATGAATATGTGCACGCAATTACCCCCTGGCCGAGTGGACTAAGACACTGCCTCCCATGCTGGTGGACCTGGGTTCAAATCAAGTCTGGTGTTACATGCTAATTTTGCTCATTTCCATCCCCAGATAGTTTTATCCACATTTCCACCCCGGGAGTATTAGGTTAGTTTAGGGTTAGGGTTTTTTTTGCACTACTTTAATCAAACAATTAGCATAATGCCACACAAATTGCACCAAAATAAAAGCTTTATTTATAGATGCCACACAAATTGCACCAAAATAAATACTTCATTATAGATCCCTGTTTAGGAAAGTTGAGCACTAGCAATTTTTAAGGGAAGCTGCAGCGTTGTTGATAAAACGATTAGTGATCACAGCAGCCTAACATTTATCCTATAATACTACAAAATATATAATAGATAGGAATTTTTCTTTTGTTCTCATTCAGAGAGTTTAACTACGTTGCCAGAATGTGTATGTTACAAAAAACCAGCAATTGGGGAATTGAACCCAGGATTCCTGCACTGGATTAAAGGTAGGTGTTCCGATTGCTGGCCCGATTTTCAACTTCATGTTTTCAATTCTATATGAAGGGACAACCTTAAAGTAGTTGTATTCCAAAGTTGCATAACTCCAATGGTTTGCATTTTAGAAGCACAAGGTGACATGAAATTTGCCCATTGAGTAGACAATACACACAAACTATCCAGGTGGTTAACCACCTTTGGCAGTAATTCACTGAATTTTGGCCTATAATTTCTAAATGGAACATAATTATCTCGCGCCAACATTTTTACAGAAATATGTGAAAAATATGAATTTGTCTTCTGGCAGCTCCAAAGTTACCCCCTGCATCGCGCTGGTTCCTAATTTTCAATACGATTTATTCCGTCAAAATAAACAATCGGGTTCCAAAGCGTCGGCAACAACTATTTTCCTTTCATCTTCGAGCTCCCGAAAGAGAGATTCAAAAAATATGGGGTTTATTCGGATATCAAAATATTTTGATGGGAAAAAAACCTAAAGTGATCGGAACATACATTCACCTTTTAACTGTTATGGCAAAAGTTGTGATAAATATATATTTAGTTTGTAGTTATTCAAGCATCACATTTTTTACTAGTTGCTGATCCCCATACTTCTTTCAAAATTAAAATAATGGAGCGATTAGCATTTTAAACAATGGGAATTGTTCATTAGGACACCAGCTTCTTGTGGGTGCTGTTCATCACTAATCGCTCCTGTATTATGTGCACTAGGGCTGTGAGATTTGAACGTAAAATGTTGTACGATGGTTCCATATATAGCTGACATTGACAAAGAAAATTAAAATCATACTGTTGCTGTTTATCCAGATTATACAGAAATTATCTGCATATCTCAAAGTTCCCTTATACTTTTTTTTAAACTTTTTGTTCATCTAACCTGATGTGAAAGTGTATTTGTCAATCTCCTCCTTCCCTTCCCAGGAGTAGTAAATGGATAAGTGACCTTTGTCTATCATAGCCTTCAAATTGCTTATAATTCCCTTGGTGTTCAACAGGGAAACCATTATTGCCTGCCCTTACCTTGGATCCCAGCAGCTCCATGCTCTTGATCACGATCAACATCATGTTGCTGTCCTTGCACTAAGTTTGGTGGTGGAGTCGGCCATCCCTGTTGGTTTGTTCTTCGAACTCCATCAGACGCACCTGAAACTATTTCAAGTAAAGAATTATAATGTAAACATGCACATAATGGCGATAATGCTAAGAAAGCTTAAAGAACAAATAGTCAACCGCGTCACTTCTGTTCTGTTCTAATTTAAGCTTTATTTCATTGATTTCTCCGTAATTATTCCGATTTAGGCCGTCAAATTTCAGTATGATGATGAGAAAAATACGAGCTTTCATATGATATGAAAGTCTCCGTATGTTTGAAATAATTCTGTGTTACGAAAATGTGATCGGGTCATCTACCTTTAATGCAAAGATTTGCATATAATGCCACACAAATGTCACCAAAATTCAAATAGATCCCCAGGAAAATTGATAAAGCAATTAGTTTTAAGCCAAATCAAAGTGTTGTCGATTAGAACAGTTGGTGATATCTTACTATAATTCGCCGTATGTTGTATGTATGTGAGTATGTATGTATGTCTCCTGAAAAGGCTTTCTCATTTTGCGTCTAAAAACCGTGAACGTTGCACTGATAATAGATGATGACTTGACACGGGTTATAAGCTATAAATGGCCGAAAACCGTACAGAATTGACAGAGATATGAGCAAAATTATGGCAATTTAGGGCCTTTTCAGCCCGGCTTTTGAGACTATTTCATGTTTGTTTTTCTCTGCGTACACTGTAACCATGCAGTCGGCGCGTAGCACATAACGCGTCGCATTGCGCCATGCAAAATAAACGCGCACACGCACTACACCCACGCACCCTACACACGCGGGCGGACAAATATTGGAGAAATACGCTGCGCCACGGGAGTTGGTTACGGTTTAGGCCTTGGGGTTGCATAAGCCACGGGGCGGGAGCGGTGACGGTTAGGGGTTGTGTGTAATGATACCCTTAGGGCCTAGCGTTTATTAGGGTTATGTGGTTTGGGATGGGGTTAATAAAGAAATAAAGAAATGTATTATTAAATTGCGTAACGATGGTGTCAGATGTGGAATTTGATACTGTATGTGACACGCGGGCGGACAAATATTGGAGAAGTACGCCGCGCTACGGGAGATAGTTAAGGTTTAGGCCTTGGCGTTGAGATAAATTGCGGGCGGGGAACTTTGGGCTTTGGGCTTGAGGTATGCCACGGGGAGGGGCGGGCGGGGCGGTGACGAATGGGGGTTGTGTGTAATGATGTAATGTGGTTTGGGAGACAGGGGGTTAATGAAAAAATGTGATGCTAAATTGCGTAACGGATATGCCACTGGACGGGGGCGGGCCGGGAGGGGACAGGGAGGGGGAGGGACGGGTGGAGTACGGGAGATGGTTAAGGTTTAGGCCTTGGTGTTGAAATATGCCACGGGGCGTGTGCGGGCGGGGGGTAATTTTCAATTATTTTTTTTAATTGAAATTTAAAAACTTTTGAATTAGGCTACAAAACCTTTTGATTTAAAACAAAAATGTTTTAAATATTGTTCTATTCCTATGTGTTTCGTTATAAATTTTCAACACTTTATTTTTGTAGGTGTCTATCTGGTAGGCCCTACTCCCTAGCGGGAGAGCCCGTCCACAGGACGGGCGTGCCGCTAGTGGTTAACAAAGAACATGAAATATAATACCATTACTGGTATAGTTCAGTCAGTTCAAAATTAGCGAAACCTGTTTACAGCAGCGAATGAATTCGGAAGAACGTCGCTCACAAACGCTGGCATGGCGCAATATGGCGCGCAATGTCGCAGTGTCATTGTATGCGTGACACTTGCGTATGCCAAAATCAGGCTTATACGCTTGGATTACTTTTGCCCGTGGATAGATAAAATATTTCTCCCCAATTTTGAACTGATTGAACTATAGCCAGAATCGCAAAATGTTTAGGGTTTCTTTGGGGGGAGGGGGGGGGGGGATTTCTCCTCTAAAATGACTTTTAACCCTAACCCCCTTGAATGCTAAAAAATGCTAATCCTAAGTCCCTCTCCAAGCGCATGCACCACTGGTTTTCGATGACGTAGTCAACTGAGCCTATATAGTGAGCGCAGTATACTGCGCGAATGTGTAGCTGAGGGCCGTGGCTTAGTGGGTGGGACGTGGGGCTTGAGGACGGAGGGTCCCCGGATCGAATCCCGGCAGGTTCCCAGAGATTTAGTTGGTGTTTTTTCCTCGAAAATTGTGATCTCGGTCAAAAACCCTAAACCGGGGTTAGGGTTAATAAGACTTACATTTGGTACATTTTGATTCTATTTATTATATGCAACAGTAGAACATGATTGCATCATTATAAAATCACTTAAATGGGTTTGACATTGGTTGCAACCACTCGTTTCAAAATTAAGAAAATGATAGATAAAAGTTGCCACGTCCCTTGATTTGGAATGTGAAACAGGAAATGAACAGTTCAATTATTATGAAGGAGAGCCTAATGCCAATCTTTCCTTTCTAATACATGATTATCACTGCTCTTTTCTCAGTCTGTCTGTACATTTTTAACAATGCTTAACACCAAAAACATTTGAAAATCCTCTCCGTTATTGAAGAACTTACATTAGGCCTTTTTAATGTGTTTTAATGCAAAAATTCCTACCGCTTCTTGCCGTAGTAATTGTAGGCTCCTCCTTGTCGTCGTCTGTGGCTTGGGCAGGGACACTGGATGCGCTATATTCCTGCCCCGGAACAACGTATTCTTTTTCCATCTCTGCCATTAAAATATAAGCCAAATAAAGGTTCAGAAACGATATCATGGAAAACCTTGCTAAAAATGGTCAGCATATCAGTGATTCAATTGCATAACCAGGTTATTGCATCTGCTTTTCAACAAAAGTAAAGAATTATTTCAAGTAAGTGAAGTAATACATTTTTGCCATTGTAACTTATGTACAAAATGTACACTGAGCCAAAAAAGAAACTTATAAAAAAAAGAAACTTATAAATTTTAACAGATCACCAAATAAAATTCTGTGCATGAAAATGTACCAAATTTGGATACAATATTACTGCCATTTGCAGTAATTTTTTTATTTTTATAAGTTTCTTTTTTGGCTCAGTGTATATCGAGGAGGGGGTAAAATATGCTGAGGTATAGTACAGATATAAAACAAAACCAATGCTTATCTTATATCTTATCTTTTTTTGCTATTTCCAAAAACTAAATTTTAAATATTGGGCATTGTGCAGGCATTGTGAGATTTCTTGAACCATTTATTATGTATGTAATATGCAAGGGAGCAAGCTAGCAGCTTGGAAATTGTGTATGCTTTGTATATGTATGAAAATTGTGTTAATTTTGGATGGCCCCCATAATGCACTTATCAATTGCAGCCCCGGCCCCGGGGGACCCGGGGATTAGGGCCGGGACGTACAAATTGCCGATGTGACGTCCCGGCTACAGTCGTGTACGGTCCCCGCAGGGCGGGGCACCACTTTTTGTACGCCCCCGCTACAGTCCCGGCCCCCCATGGCCGGAACAAAGTGTACGCCGGCGTACGGTCCCGGCCCCCCATAGCCGGGACAAAGTGTACGACGGCGTACGGTCCCGGCCCCCATAGCCGGGGCATAGTGTACGCCCCGGCTTCGCCCGGTCTTAGACAGCCGGGCCAATATTAGCGAATCGTTATCATGTTACACGGTTCACTGCGAGCATTAAATGATTTATCACTACTAAATGGTTTTGTGAATAGTTTAGTTTATACAGTGCTCCAAAATAAAACTTACCAGAGGCCTAAAACTAAAATTACTATAATGTTGGCATGATCTATCTCCCGTCTGTTGTCAACCAGAAATGAATCGAGTCAAAAAATCACTTTATGGACATCATATTGTGTAGCTTTATTTTTGATAGATCATGCGTACCCACCGGCAACATTGGAAAGTTTTGATCCAATTTATTTATTATGAACAAACAGTATAAAAGTTTTAAAAATGGACCGAAAACATGATGATTGATCTAATTGACTTGGGAGGGGGATTTTGGACCTTCTTAGGGACTTGGGAGTGGGAATTGAGGGGTGGGGGCTCCCCCTCCCTGACTTACGAGCCTGCAAGTAGGTGTTGTCTGTCTATCCGGGGCCCTACCGTGTACATTATTCCAGGCAAAAGCATATATGGTCAAATTGTACTAAGTTTACCGTAGTCATGGTAGAAAATCCAGGCATTGATCAATCGCGGTGACTAATTTTTAAATATAGTGCATATTTTATATGCCCCGGTGTGGATGATATGTACCTTAGCGTACATCCCCGATATTTGTGCGTACACCCCGGCTATACTCCGGGGTGTACATTTTTTGTACCTTAGCGTACGTCCCGCTATGTATGTGTACGCCCCGGCTATGCCCCGGCTAGGGCCCCGGGGTGTACATTCGTGTACCCTAGCGTACGCCCCCGCTCTACAATGCGGCCCGGCCTATTTTTTCAGTAATGTACGTCCCCGCTATGCCCCGGCTACACGCTCCGGCTAGCCGGGCCATGTTTTTTGTACGTTTGCGTACGGTCCCCGCCATGCCCCGGGTCCCCGGGGCCGGGACTGCAATTGATAAGTGCATAATTATAACCCCATAGTTAAGTCGATTCCAAATTGGTAAGAAATATATGCATGTTTTTTTTAAATCTAATCCAAGCTTATGTGCAGTGCATCTGGTACAATTTTATTGCGTACATATGCCCTCACTATATTCTGTATTAATTTGCTGTTGTAAGGAGGCTGCCAATTTGAAACTGACAATAACGCCAACATCGAGTTTGCTCATGCCTAAATCATATTAATAGGGATTCAACTTCCAGGTTCCACAGGTCTCCATGTCAGTGACGGCCATCTTTAAAAAGATGGACCAAATGGGGAGACTTGGAAAAAAGAAGAGAAAAAAAAGTGTGCAGGACTTCATGAATTTCCACAAAGACTCAACATGTGCATTTGTGCCCAAACACATCAAAAACCACTTGATTAGTCCAATTCAAACAGGTGCATTGTAGGATCAGCACACTGGAACACTAGTAAGGGCGTGTATTTTGGAATAAAACTAAATGTATCAAGGGAAAACAGGTCAAAATCAGGCTGCGCCCACGCTGGGATCGAACCCGGAACGCCCTCGTGGAAGTCTGACACTGATGACTGATTGCGCTATAACTGGTCAGCTTGAAAAACCTAAGTTTTTCTATTCCATTTGATAGCCCGTATGATAATGCCACGAGATGAGTGGTGATGAGAAAGGTAAGGGTACCCTTAACCTCTGGCAGGGGCTGTGATGTGTATATACAAAAGGAAGATGGTACATATGGATTTAGGTTCCTCTCTGCCGCCCCCCCCCCCCCCCCCCCCCCCCCCCCCAATGGTATATGCCGTTGTTCTCATTTACTGCGTACAAGTTGTGGATTAAGCTTACTTATTCTGTCACAGGGCTTTAACTCTTTATTCATTACTTCATAAATAATCGCGATGCGTATCTAATGCCTTCCAATAAAATTGGTCATTTTATGAGAACGCGCATGCGAAGCGCAGGTTACTAATAATTGCCCGAAAGTCAGATGATGTTGTTGTTTATGGTTTGAGGAATTGTCCCGAAGAACAATTCTGAACGACCATAACTTCAACCAAGGATTTCAAAACAAATTCACAAAAAAAGCTGTTACGCATTATTCTCTAAACCACCAAGACTTGTTTTGTGGAAAAAAAACTATTAGGGGAGAGAAACGGGTCAAATTTGGGGGCAGACTGACCCCGGCAGCCTCGGAAATCAAACCCAGGTTGCCTATGTTGAAGCCCTGCTCCTGCTGCTATACTATAAGCCAGCCACTGAGTCAGCTTCAAAAATCTTATGATTTTCTGCCGCATGTGATAGCCTGTGTGATCGCGCACACTACCAGCTCTTAGGGTTAAGCTTAAACTTATCCCACTATGTGGCTTTAAGTTTAATGCAGATATTGTAAGAACCACCTTTTGTGCAATAAAACTGCACAGTTATAGAATTTAAGCTTATATAAGCTTATTAATTATTTTGTTTCAATGTAGATATCCAGTTCTTATACCACATGGGTCTTTGGTTAACCCATTTCAAAACTCAGTATAAACCATCTGCTTTTAATTGTATGACTTCACAGCCCTTGCTAAGTCAGTGAATAACTGCAGAATTTGGCATTATATTGTTTGCAATCTGACGTATCGTGAAATTGAATACTAAAAATACATCGTTGCTGCCAACAAATATTAATGTTTCTATTTGTAACGGTTCATTATCTTCAGTGTAAAACCGTGTCTGTGTCAAAAGTTTACTTACTATTGATCTTTCCCAGGGGTGAAATATTTGTTCCGGTTTCTGGTTTTGTTTTCTTAGCGTGAACTATTTCAGTGCAAATTTATTTCAGATTGCATATCCCACTCTGCATTGCGGTAAATTAAGCTCGGGGTGAGGGCGCTAACTCGCTTGTCTAGCATGCAACTACAATTGTATCATATTTCACAGGGGCAATTTTCCTTTTGTCATATTTACATAAAAAGGTCAACATCCTTTGGTTCAAGGTCAGTGTTGATATATTAAACTTGATTTACAGATGACAAATACATTTTAAAAGGTTAACAAGGCAACCTGTCATATAAATATCAATCGGCCAGCAACAACATTGACGATTACTGTAGGCGTATAGGCAATGGAGAGAAAAAAATAGTATTAGCGTGCGGATGAACCTCTGATTTTGTTTAAGTATATAAATACTTTGTCAATGGTCTTTCATTCTTGTAAATATATACATTTTCTTTTAAATACACATATTCTTTGCAATACACCCATTCTTTTAAATTCACATTTTCTTTCAAATACACATATTTTTAAATGAAGGAAGAAGGAAACACAAACAAACAATGATCAAACAAAGCAAAAACGAAAAACAAACCAACAAACAAACAAATCTTTATTGAACATTTTTAGAAATTCTCATTTTGAATATTATGAGCATCCCCCCCCCCCTTTTTTTCTTATGTTGCCTTGCTCTTCATTTTAATTTATTTGTTTTTATCCTTTTTTTTAAACTTTTCAAAACAGAAAAATGTAATTACAATACTTGACCTCAAATTAAACAGGGGTGACTTAAGGAAGTTTTTTGTTGAATTTTGTGAGTGCTGTAATTATTGAACTATTACTCAATGTATATAAAAGTATACTTTTTTGGAAAGGAAATGAGAATCCAAATTTGGCATCATTTTAGACCAAAAATGTTGATTTTTGTTGTTGAGAAAATCACACAAAAATCACTTTTTTGACCCAATTTTTTTGAACAAAGCTAACAAAAATAATTTTGAGTAATAAATGCCCAAATCGCTTGATGATGACGTTAAGACACTAATAAAGGGACACATTTTTTTAAAACCTAATATAATATTTTAAATTAATAAATTTAAATTAAAAAGTGTTAAAAAAAAATCCGGCACTATTGGTCAAAATTTCAAAAAATATTAGATTAGGTTTTAAAAAAAAATAATTCCTTCATTAGTGTCTTTACATCATCATCAAGCAATTTGGTCATATTTTACTCAAAATTGTTTTTGTTAGCTTTGTTCAAAAGAATTGGGTCAAAAAAGTGAATTTTGTGATTTTCTCAAAAAATCAACATTTTGGTCAAAATTGGCGCAAAATTTGGATTCTCTGATCAATTTCCTTTCCAAAAATGTTTACTTTTATATGCATTTGAATTTTGATTAATAGTTCAATAATTACAGCACTCACAAAATTCAAAAAATCAAATCAAAAACTTCCTTGAGTCCCCCCTTAAGGCGACAAAAAAAACCAACGCAAATGTGTTGTACCGAACGGTTTTTAAAAAAAATGAAAATGTTGTGAAATGTCACCAACATTTTCCCGGCAATGTGGTGTACTGTCAGGTATCGAGCTCTTTTTTTGTGGCACCACAGTCAAAGTCTGTTAGTGCTCTGCCTGTGATTAAAATGATTACGATAACGTTTGCACAAAGTAAATTGTAAATTACTAAATAAACCCGGTAGAAACAGCCCCATCAACATCGGCCTCTATATTATATTATATTCGTACTAGCAGGTACCCTCGCTATAGCTGAAGTATTATGATCTAAATTAGATTCCTGCATGATTTGTAGCAAAATGGGCTTAACATTATAGACAGATCCCTGAATTATTTTTTCATTTGAAATAGACTTTGATCACAGAAATCTGAGTTCTGTGCTATCGTTGAATCTCGAACCAAATGTCAATACCCCATTTAGGGACACAATGTTTTATACCTACCCCAGATACCCCATATGCCCGTATCCAGATTATCAAGTAAGGGAAGCGCGGATGCGCCCGCTATTAGATAGTGTGCAGTTAGTCATCAAAGCGTATAGTCTTTGATCAGGTAGGCCCTACCCATATACCCTTAAAATCCAAATCACAGGTACCCTTAATATTCCATAACCATATACTCCAGGTACCCCGTCAGCCTTTAATAATCCAGACAGGCCTACCCCAAGTGTTCATACTATGTAGGCTTAGGATTTGAGTTTTATAGTGGGGTATAAGCCCAGAGTGGTTTCAGTCAACATTGACTTTGGGTACGCATGATCGTTCCAAAAATCGTGGAAAAGGGGGGTTTTCCGTACCATGTCCACGGACATTCCACGGACATTTATGTCCGCGATTTCCCAAAATTAGGGGTGTTTTTTGAAACTATGTCCGCGATTTCCAATAATCAGGGGTCGTTTTGGAAGCTATGTCCGCGATTTCAACAAATTAGGGGTGTTTTTTTGAGAGGCTATGTGTGGAGGAAGAATGAGCTTTGTGTCATATCAAATTGTCCTGGGAATAGGAAAAAGGGGTATTTTGAACCAGATGTGTCCACGTTTTTGCGCAAAAAGGGGGGATATTTAGAAAGTGTCCTTGAAATAGTGAAAAAAGGGGGGTTATTTTCAAACAAAATGTCCGCGTTTTTGTGCGAAAAAGGGGGTCAAATTAGCAAAATTGTCCGCGAAACGCCGTAAATAGGGGGGTATTTGAAGATCCTGGAACGATCATGTATTACCCCTTTGAATACGATGAGAGAACACCGGGGGTATAAGTTAGTGAGGCAGCGGAAGGGGGTCGGGTTGTATTGTATCAAGAGGGTTATCACTTTAAAGCTTGTAAAATATTCCTTTGGGTTAAGTAAAATCTTAATTTTCAGTTTGAAAGACAAAGGCCTCCTTTTGATGTGACTAGTCACATATATAGACCAGTGGCTTATTAATAATAGGCTCCGAGAGAGAAGGGTAAAAGGTGGCCATCTGCATGCAGGGTCGACAAGCCATCTCTAAACAAGGATATGCATAATACAAGGTGGAGCTGAAGGGTTTCAAGGTCTGATCAAAAGTTGAGTATATTAGATTGAAATTCTACCTACTCGGACGAACTTCCATGCTCATGAGCTTGTAGTTCGGCAGTCCCATGATCAAACAGGTTAACCTCATCTAGTTTACCTTGTGTGTCCCTTTTCCCAAGTAAATACCTACAATTGTATTTTTTATTTTTTATCCAATTACCACAGGTATCACCAAGAAATGGATGCAAGAATCAAATCTTGAAGCCAGCATAGCTTCAACTCGGGCCCAGATATCCATCGACAACGTTGGCCGATTCACAACGATGGGATAAGAATGGGTCATCAATCAGCTGTAGACGACACTACAGGGAAGTTAGTAGTCACCTTTGCACCAGAGAAGAAATTGATTCCAAGCCACCAGAGAGTACATCATCAGAATTTGATAACCAAAATTATATGTCTTCAGCTATTTGTGTGTTCGTTTCAAATAACTGTGATACTATTTTTGTGGTTGTCATTTTTCTTCAAAACTTGATGCAAAGCTTCATGGCAGCGGCAGCGGATCATGTCAATGCAGCGCAAATAGTCATTTAGCCATTCTTCTATGGTAGAACTTGGTGCAAAGCTTCACGGCAGTGGCAGTGGATCATCGAGTCATCATTTAGCCATCTCTTAGTCAAATCTAGTTATTAGTAATTAGGTGTTGTAGAGGTTTGTAGAGTGAATTATCATACATTGTACATGTTCCACTCCCGGTGAGGGGGGGGGCACTCAACTTTTTTGGGGGTAGGGGTGTGCCGCCCAGGGTCTCAAAAAGGGGGGCTACTGAACTGAGTGGATTTTATGACGAAAAATAGGGTCTTAGGAACTGATTTTTTTCCCCACAAATTAGGTCTTGAGAACAATTTTCGATTTATTTTGGTTTAAGAACGCAAAATTTTCGAAGAATTGGGGCTTTGCAACACAAAATTGGGGCTTTGGAACGCAAAATTTCATGATTTTTGAATTTTCAATAAAATTGGGGTCTTAAGAACTGATGCAGGCTCAAAAGAGGGGTCATAAGAACTGGCAGCAGAGGGTGAAAAGGGGGGTCTTCAGCGCAGCACATACCTATACCCTTTTCAAATGTCCCCCCCCCCCCCCCCCGGGTTCCACCAAGTTAAGTTGACGCAAACATCAAAGATAATGCTAACCCTGGACATCCCAATACTAGGTACTTTGACACAATTTACCGTCTCAAACTATGTGAGTAATCGCTTATTTCACAGTGCACTGCGCAGAACGACACCCTGCTTTGTCAAGCACAGATCTCATAGGCGTGTCAAGGCACATACAGCAGCATGGTATTGTAATTCCCAATATTTCCTCTTTTTTCAGCAATTAAAATGTCAAAAACTTTCATCTTCTTAATATTTCGAATGACTGAGTGGTATAATAAATTCGTTGTTAGGTTCAGCATTGGTATAGTACAGGAAACTTTTTGTACTCTGTGTCATACTGGGTTCAGCCTTCGGCTCCCCCATAATGATACTTTGTGCATGTAATAATTTCCCATACCATATCTCCGCTTCACCCAATAACTAATATCATTATGTACATCAAGTGTGAAAATGGCTGAAAGTTGATGTACATCAAGTTTGAAAATGGCTGAAAGTTGCACTGAGCACAATAATTTCTGAATATGAAAATTGATGCCAAACCAGGAAAAAGATAAATTGTGGTGCCAAATTGCTGAAATACTTTAATGTAAATAAGGCCTGTGGGCCGATGCAGGGTGTTGAAATAAGCAATGACTTATGCAATCGTGAAATCGGACCATACTACATGTAGGTGCATGTGGTATCCAGAGTTGAATATTGGGGTCAAACCCCAACTTAATTTCCACAATCTTTCGGTAAAGCTGTATATTCGATGTTTGTGTCAAATTTACTCACAGGTGAGATAAAGACCTATCTGACAGCATCCAGTATGGTTGTGTCCCTGCAGTAAATCTAGAATTATATAATTTAAAAAATAAATGTGTAAGATGCTGTTTGGCATCTTTTTACAAAGTAAAAAACAATTGTCTCAACAAAATGGTTTCATGTTTGAACACACATTAACTACTCATTAATTTATAGTGAAATTAGTTTGTAGAGAGGCATCTGGATATAGCTGTCGCCATAGTGGGATCTTCTCAATGCATGCATGCAAATGCTCAACGTACCCTTACACCAGCCGGGGTTTCTAAAAGCGACAGAAAGTTCATGTTTTATTGTCGTGTTTTATCGAGGTTTTCATTATTCTAGTCAAACATCACTGCATCTTTAAGCAGGACTTGTGTACATGGAGTTGGAGCACTGTTGAATTAATAACACATTCATGCTTGCAAAAACTGAACTTAGATGCTGGTTCTATAGGGCAATATCACAGTCTTAAAAATATTGACTTTTTCGTGAAATGTAACACTTTTTTTGAGACATAATAATTTCACATACAGATGTATTGGACCTTATCAATCAAAGTTATTCAAACGATTGGTATACAAATTTCACCACAATGAGTTTTCATCTTGTTTAGGAATATTGTCAAATAGATCTCTGTGTGCATTGCATGGTCACATTTATGGCGAACTTGGGTACAGTTGGGAACAATGTCTTTTTAAGACAACTTCAGTATGCCGATTCCAAAAATTGCCGATTCCAAAATCAATGATCCCAAAAATCTTTTATAAATGTTGACCCTCTATTTTGCATAAAACAAAATATTATCTAAAATGATGCGTTTCAGTAGGACTCACTTTATGAATACCTTGACTCTCCTGTATAATTATCTAGGCCATTCATATCGATCCCATCAATCGAATACAACAATGGGTTGAATATGGATTATAACTGGAGCTAAAAGATAGATGGATGGCTATATTATATAGTGCATCCTAATTTAATTTACCTTGCTTAAATGCTAGTTAACTTATAGTATCATAGTATTGGACCTACGGCACATATCCTCCTGGCCACAGTCCAACATACGTGGGCGCACTCCGATCAGCTCGCTTGAAAACTCACAAAATTCCGCTAACCAATCAGTGCCATGAGGTCCAGCTGACGTGTTGCACACCGTGGATTTCCATTTCACTGTTTTGGGGGGCGAGGTTGACATCGTGGACTTTTACTTGAGGTCAATCTCGTGTGACGTGTGTCCATAATTTCATACATAGGCTATCTATTTTGTAGAGGTGATGAACTTTAATGAGATATGTAGAAGGTTAAAATTGTAATTCTATAAGTATCAAAAGCAATCTATTTTCAGCCTGGATTTTCAATCATATTAGATGAATGAATTTGTTTTAACATAAAAACAAATATTGAACTGTCAGCTTCATTATTTGAAACTATTGTTATTCTTACCATTTTAGTACTAAAACCTTGGTGTAACTCCAGGGATCACACAAATAATGATGAATGAATGTCATTATCATATATTTGAATATCTGTTTTAATATATATATCTATATACGAGGGTCATTCAATAAGTTCTACCTCCTACATCATAACTTTGCTTTCAGCTTAGCTTTGAATCTCAGCTACAAACTCATAGTAAATTGGTCTGAATACTCATTGTACTTTTCTAGATATGCAGTAAAATCCAAACTTCAGGCCTTTAGTGCGACGGAAACGGGTAAAACACAGCCAAATGTCTCCTAAGTTATATTCATTTGGCCAATCCTAAGAGACAAAATGTACCTCTCTCTGGCTTTGATTGCATCATGACAAAACCGAAATAGGTATCAATTAGCATTTACTATAAATGTGTAGCTATGGTTCAGAGCTATAATCATGACAAATGTCACGAGGCTGACATTCATATTAGCAATGTTATGTGTGAGGAGGTAGAACTTATTGAATGACCCTCGTATATAAATCAAATATTTCAATTATTACAATGATAACTCATGTATAAAGTTACATTCAATAGATGGGCATTATTTAACAGAAGAATACCATACTAATGTTATCAATTTTCAATTCTACATTTAGAGAATAAAGGTATTGTTTTTAGACCGTACCCATGTTATATTGTATGACATAAATGCGGAGGATAGTATTATTGCGGCGTTGTTGTTCTACGCAAAAAATAATACTACCGAACGAAATTATGTCAGACATTATAACACGGGTACGGTCTAAACAAAATACCTTTATTCTCATTCAGGTAAGTGTTAGATGTTATCAGATTATTACTATGACAGCTATATCACGCTTTTGAGTCCTGAACCCCGATCATTGCCGCATAATGTCTCTGGCATGTACCAGTCAGCTGTAGAACGGGGGCCCGTTTCAATTGAGGGCGCTCTAAAACGACGGGTGTACGTAACCAAGGTAATGTACACCCGTCGATTTTCGCAATGATTGAATTTTCACCTTTTACACCCAATAATCTGCATAAAAAGTAACTATCCATCGATTTGAAGGCAGCATAAGGTACCAGAACTTCTTGCGACATCCAGTTAGATGATTTAATTTAACCTTTGACCGCAGCATCACACGACACAAGCTAAAATTATGTCTTTTTTGACCGGTTTGCTGCGATGATACCACCATTTTCTAGACGAGATTACACAATTTTATAGAATTTTTAGGATAAGAGTGATAATTTTTACATTAAATATAAGCCCTATAGTATTTCGAAGTGATGCCTTTGTAAAGGTTATCTCTTTGATAAGAGAGTTATTTCATTGTTTAAAATCGGCTATTTATGATTTTTTTTAAATTACTGTGACGTGAGGCCGTTCTCTTGGAAATGCAGTCCCAAGCCCGCCCTCTATTGAAAAGTGCTTTTTGTTCGTATTTCGGCGGCGACGGACTTCCGTCACTTGATAAATCGCCGTGTAAAAAATGACGGCAGCTTGTCACTAAATAGAGCGCCCTCAGTTGAAACGGGGCCCCGTTCTACAGCTGACTGATGTACTATTATTCCTAAACATTATATAGTAATCATGACATTTAAAAATTGGCTGACAAATGTATAAAGTGGGTCACACACCTTTAGGAATTTTGATGCATACTTTTTTGGCAACAAGACTTCATGTCAATGGAGAGCGTTTTGGTCTCGAAAACATCAGGTTGACAAAATGATAATCAGATTACACATCAATATGCAGCAATGGAAATACCCACATGACTTTCCACCCGGGTTAGACAGTCCCGGGGTAGACCAACCCTAGGTGGACCAAACCTGGGTGGATAGGGTTAGGGTCAGGGTTGGGGTTAGAAACAGTCCCAGGGATGGACAGTCCAGGAGTTGTTTTAAAATGATTCCGACAGTCCCGGGGTTGTTTTAGAATGATCCGGACTTGTTATTACCTCCCCGACCACCAACCCCCTGAGTGTTTTAACATATAGTTTAGAATGAATATAGTTTCCAAGGTGGTTTTTTAAACAGTATTATGTGGTTTATTCCCTGAGGGCTCTCTATTGTAGTCCACCCAGGTTTGGTCCACCCAGGGTTGATCAACACCGAGACTGTCTACCCCGGGTGGTAAGTCATGTGGGTATTTCCATCGCTGCACATAAATATAGATACAGAACAATCATTATTTGTCAAATTAAATTACAGGCACAATGACATGGTAGATTGGTAGTGCTTCTTTATTTTGTGCAAGTTTATAATTAAGGTGTTCATATTTTTTCAATCAAATAATCTGTAGCTATGGTGTAATACATTATTTAAACCATTCAGAAGTATAGTAAATGTAATGCATGTATTTACAGGTGGGTGATTCAATTATTTTCGATCAAAATTGAGATTTTTATATAGAAGAAATCCCATTCTCAGGCCCAATATATGCTACCTGTAGATTTTACAAGCACACAAATATTTAATTATCACCACACGTAAAGTTGGTTGTGTACTGATCAATGAGCGAATTTAAAGTGTATAATATTTAAAACCACTTGAGTTATTTCACTCAATTTTACATTTTTAGGTCCCTCCAAAACAGCTTGTCCTAGAACATCAGATATCCTCCGACCAGAAGCGAGATATAATAATTATTACATTTACTCACACAGGCTATTATTTTGTATTTAGTTTTACAATGCAATTTGATTATTTAATCCTAATCCTGCATAGTCTTCCTTGATTTCCATATCAAAGTCTGATCTCAGTTCTAAGCTAAAAGGTGTGTTTTGACTTGTTTGTTTACAGGGTGGTTCAACAAAAAGTCAACCCACATATGACAGCCATTCTCTTCTATTTAATAATTCATGTATATAAATGTCTAATATCTGGAATAATTTCGTTCATGAAATACTGTAGTTTAAAGATATCATGTGCAAGATTGACATGTTCACAGATGTTGACATGTCCTCTGCATTGACAAAAAATGGCTGCCAAAATGGGTTAAAGGGACACTTAGAGATGTGTTGGAGGCTGCGCCCTCAATTATGATAAAAACTGGGATTAGTATATTTTATAATTGTATTACATGTATGAACTTACACCTATAAGGATTAAGAAAAATCAGCCCTCTTTGTACAAGAAAACGTCGATTCAAAAATGCTCGCACAGCCGGGACGAGCGTTTTACGTCCGACAGTATCCCCCTGCAGTACGTGTGATACATAACGCGAACCATATTGCATAGAGGGCGTTTTTCAATAAATAGCGATGATATTGTTTTAATCAAGTTTTGCCGTGTTTTTGTTAGTAGAAACAACAATAATGGCAATTTTTAATGTTCATCTTGAATTCTGAAGTAAATTTTTAAACATTTAAAATTTTCAACACCACTTAATGTCCCTTTAACTTATATTTTTGAACTACCCTATATAGTCTTGCTAACCAGGGACAGTCTAGATACTGTGCAAACTTAAGAAGAAATCTGTTAAAATACTCCATTCACCAGGTATATTTCCTGGCAACACTGTACTTAGGAATATCATTTGCCCATAGATTTGGAAGGGCAATACATCCAGCTACTCACACCAACAACGATATAATTCTGGTACCCCTGGCAGATTGATTGTTACAGCAATACCTGTAGTCGATAAAAAATAAATTTAAAAAACCTTAAATAGCCAATCTTTAAAGACCGAGAATATACCTTTAAGAGTAAGACACGTACCTACCTTTAGTAAGAGTTGTCCTTTGAGGTGGTTGTATTGTAACATTCCAGTAGTATACAGTTTTGGTATGGTGAGCACTTGACTTATGTGACCATTTTAGTCAATTTCATTAGCATTTTTGTCAAAAATGGCAAATAATGGTTTTGGGTTGTTTTCATGGCAACAGGTCATATTTTATTTGAAGTCACCCTGGTTGTCAGCGCCCAAGATATAAGACAAATCTATTTTTGAACTGTAGAATCAATTCTAAACAAGAAATGTCTTTAAGATAGACAACGCCTCAGCTTAAACAAACAAAGATTTCTGTTTCAATGGGGTTGGGTGTATGGTTATCACAAATTATTCAAAGGAAATGTTAAAGGTGTTAAAGTTTGAAAATAAATTTGTCTTGGCATGTGTGGAAGCTTTCTTTTAATCCCCCCCCCCCCCCCCCCCCCCCCCCCCCCGGCCCAAATAAATGTGTGTAAGTAAAGTAACTTAACGTAATGTAACCTAAAGTGAAGTAACGAAAAGTAACATAAAGTCTGTCTGTCTGTCTGTCTGGTACGCCTCCGTCATGTCTGACAGTTCGTGACTTGCAAGATGGCTCTCCACTGTTGTCGGTCAGCAGCTAGTTTGTATACCCCTGTTAGAGGTTGTCCAGTAAGATTTTTGATTCTGTCCATCCACCTTGCTCTAGGTCGCCCGCGTCTTCTTGAACCCTCAATTTTCCCCTGCATAAGGACCTTTTCAAGGCAGTTGTCCTGACGTCTGGCTATGTCGGGGGCTATGTGTCCGAGGTAGCTGAGAGTCTGGTGATTGACTGAATCAAGTAGTCTATTCTTCACACCAATATCATGTAGTATGCTAATATTTGTACGTTTAGCAACCCAGGGGATTTTGAGCATAAAGTAACGTAAAGTAACCTAAGGTAAACTAACATAACTTAAACTAACGTATAGAAACGTAAAGTAACGTAAGTTCCATAACATAAAGTTCCCCTACCCCCATGAATTGCATAAACAATTCAGATTTTATGCAAATTCAATTTTGATATTTGGGTTAAGACATTGTCTAAAATATTTAAAGTTAAGAACCCATTTGTAAACATTTTCATTGGACAGTTATTTTCTCCATAAAACTCATTTCTTTCTCTTTTCTATGAAAAGGTCTTTATTCTACCACCCTGTATAACAAGACATTATTTTATCACCCTGTATAACTAGACACTGTAAAAAATTCCACTGGAAATTACTATACAACATTCATTCCAATAATAAATGAGAAGTCTTTAAAACACATTTCTTTCGAGTCTTTTCTACTTGAAAAGGTCTTTATTCTACCATCCTGTATTACGCGTACATTGACGAGAATAGTAATATATTGAAGGTTCGGGTGATCATTCAAACCGTAAAAAAGTAAAAGTCTAGATTTCCAAAACCCTCTATAAGGAGAGTTTATGTAGGATAGATATGTCTATAGAGGGTGTGCACATATTATCTGAAATAGCCCATTGCGTATGTGATGCGTTTGTGCAAATCATATTATGTGTACTCTTTCTATCCACGTATAATACCACTGTGGAACCTGCTCCCACCAGCATCTGTTTTTGCACCTTCACCAATGGCTTTCAACATGGCGGCGATGCCCTTCATCAGGCATGCAGCCACCAGCCTCCGGCAAGGAATGGTAGCCAGCTAGCTACACTTCCAGTTTTTATCCTGCACCTTTTGTTAAACTGCACTTGGACCACACACACATTACACACATTATTGTCAGCTTCCGGGACAGCAGATAATGCTTATATGGAAGTCAACTATCAAGTATCAAGTGCAAATTAATTAGTGACGGGGAATGATTTGAGCCATATTTAGGGGGACCCAAAATAGGACCAGCCCCAAAATAGGACCAGCCCCAAAATAGGACACAGTACAGAAGTGAAACCAGAACACCATGACTGACAAAGAAAGAGATTTGTTGATAAAAACCCTTCTGAGCTAGCTCTTCTGGTGCAGACAGTCAGTAGCCAATGCCAGTAACAAGTTCCGTGTGGTCAGTGGCGTAGCCAGAGAGGGCATAGCCAGAGAGTGCGTTGGCATGGGGGGAAAAGCCCCCACCCCCTAAAGGATGGGGGGAAAAGAAAGAAGGAGGGGAAAAGAAAAAAGGGAAAGAAAAGATGAAAGGAAAGGAAAACAGATGAGCCTATAACATTTTGTAGATGAAGATGATGATGTGATAAATAAATGATAACCAAACTGCAAAGTGAGTAACCGAAGGAGCCTACTCCCCGACATAGCCCAACATAAAAAGCAATAATAATTTAGCAACAACAACAAAAAAAACCTCAGCAGACGGGGTCCGGGGGAGACGAATGGCCGTAAATGTTGAATCTCCGTTGTGTCAATATAAAAATGGATTTTCATTCGGGGAGATACACCCATACTTTATTTCAAGGTGTCAGTCGAGGGAATCGAAACCAAATATGTATACAAATAGTATGAACAAAGTATGAACATTTATTTTCGTGCGCTAAGCGCGCATGTCGAAAAATATCATTCCAAAAGCCCATTTCAAACCAAAAATATACCTTAATTACAGCCATAACTGAGTAGTATAGAAAAAAAAGATTATCGCGCTACGCGCACATGTTTTCAGGAGAAGGTAACCCAGCATTAAAGTAATTTGAATGAGAGTGGGGGATGACACATATTCGGGGAATTAAAGGGTTTTGTACACTTTTTATTCTATACCGAATTTCAAGGCGTCAGTCGAGAGAATCGAAACCAAATTCGTATAGCCTACAAATAGTATAAAAAAAAGTATGAACAATTTATTTGCACTCGCTACGCGCGTATATGTCCAGAAATGTCATTCTAAAAGCCCATTTCAAACCAAAATATATATTAATTATAGCCAGAACTGAGTATATAGAGAAGAACAAAATGCCGCGCTACGCGCGATGTTTGCAGGAAACAGGTGACCCAGCACTAAACATGCTAAAGTCATTCGGGTCGGGGTGGGGATTGCGTTTATTCGGGGAATTAAAAGGTTTTTATATTCTTTATTCTATAATCCAATTCGTATAAAAATAGTATGAAAAATCATGATGGGGAAAATATATAAATAACGAACCAAAAGCGTAAAAATGCTGCATAAAGTAGCTTTATTTTGCATGCTACACGTGATAACATTTATTTTTAAAAAGCTTCCATTCGCCGTTACCCCGCGAAATAACATGTTTCCAAACTTACTTACTTAAATCAAGAAACTTTCATCAGTAGGCCTATTTGCACAACTTCTTTCTCGCATAACGAAATAGCTGTCTAACTTTGATAAAAAGCCGATTGGAAATTATTTGATGGCTTTTCACTAAAATATCGGTCCAAAGTACAGACCAAATCGCACCAAATGGGTTAGAAAATTGAAGAGAAAAAAAATCCAATTATGAGGGGGCACATCCCCCCCCCCCGCCCCCCCCCCCCCCCCCGCAGACTCCCTCCTGTCCGCGTTACCGCGGAGGGCGCTGCTTCGCACTGCTAGTGTTAAGTCACTTTTGGGGTTGATTTTTGCCCCCCCCCCCCACCCCCTCCTATACAAATACCCTGGCGCCGCCCCTGGGCGTTGGCACTGTCGGTTATCATCGAAGGCTCCCCCCCCCCCAAATATGAAAAACTAGCTACGCCACTGCGTGATGACATAACACATGATAATTGATGATATAGGCCGGGAGCCCAGAAGGTTTAATCAGCTGAGAAGGTACAAAAGGTTTGATGATCTGATTAGTTTAGTAGAGTCAATATTTTATATTGTTGCCGTGTCGCAGCCTTTACGGATGGCCGCTATCAAAGGTCATATAGGGGTCAACATGTAAAAATGGTCCGAGTATATTGAGATGCATATCAAACTCCTCTTCATGAGACCAAAGGAGCAAAAAATGTAATGGTTGTATTTCCACCCGGTGCTTAGTTTCCGAGATGTAGGGCAAAATAGGTAAAAGGTAAAAAATGTCCTCGAATTCTTTGTACATGGTTCAAATTCTCAAAATGCTCTGATTTTAATGAACATGTTCTCAAATTGTACAGATGGATCCCACGAGCCATAAAAAGAATAGTTTGCCATCTACAAGTTAAGCATCTATTAGTTTCACTTAGGTTAAAGGTCAGGAAGCTATACCGCTATGTTATATGAAATATACCACTAAAATTTAGTTAACCACGAGAAAGTCTATATACACGGGAACCGGATGATATAACCATCAGTCGAGCTAATTAATGAAAATTAAAACTATGAAATAAAATAAATTGTATAAGTCAACGACATTACGTTCGTATATAAATAAACACCACTATATTTACATATCAAGATATGAGTGATTGGTTGTCTCGTGTTTTGTTTGTATATTTATGTTTACAAATAATCAGAGGTTTTATAATCGGAGTTTTATATTCCATAGCGCCTTTGAACATAAAGCTATAAAGTGAATAAACATGATAAAGATCATCACAAAAAGTTACACGCTATAGCCTAATAGATAGTTTCAAGCCACCTTTCCGGTAATTACGTTAAGTTACACGCTATAGCCTAATACTAGATATATAGTTTCATATATATAATAGTTCCGATATATAGTTCCGGTAATTACGTTACGTGACCCAATGAATGGATTATGGAACTAGTGATGAACTTGTTACACGGTTTGGATACAGCGTAGCGTATAGCCATCCTAATATCACCACTGCAAAAAGTAAGTTCCAGAAATGATCTTTTTTATTAAATACAAGCCTCTGTTCACCATTAAAATTCTTTACCGGTAAATAGCGGGGAAAGGCGGATATCGGGGTGTTTGTTTGTTTGTTTGTTTGTTTGTTTGTTTGTTTGTTTGTTTGTTGGGACGGTCGGTCCGTACAGACACACGCTTAGGTCCTAGGGACCAGACTCAAGCAAATTCTATAGAGAGTTTTTTAGGTGCCGGTATACATGGTATATTAGCATTCGAGAATCGGTTACCCATGACTGTTAGGCCCTGGTAAATCTTGGGCGTTTTATACAATTGTTTTCTTACCGATAAAAATCGATTAAATTGTTTTCTTATCTATAAGAGCGCCCGGTATGTTTTTATTGGCGTACTAGCAAGGAACGCTGTTTATTTTCTGTTATCCGTATTTTTTCCCGGTAAAGGTTCCCAATAGAAACACGTTAAATACAAAACACATACATAGGTTGTTAAGTCTGTTGGATATAATATAAGGATATAGTGTTACTATCTACTGAAGATAGCTCATCTTAGATTGATATATTGTTACTATCTCCTGAATATAGCTCATATCAGATTGACTATCTCATGAAGATAGCTCATATCAGATTGATATATTGTTACTATCTACTGAAGATAGTAACAATATATCAATCTAATATGAGCTATCTTCAGTAGATAGTAACAATATATCAATTTAATATGAGCTATCTTCAGGAAAAAGTAACAATAAATCAATCTGATGTGAGCTATCTTCATGAGAAAGTAACAGTATATCAATCTGATATGAGCTATCTTCAGTATAGATAGTAACAATATATCAATCTGATATGAGCTATCTTCAGTATAGATAGTAACAATATATCAATCTGATATGAGCTATCTACTGAAGATATAGCTCACATCAGATTGATATATTGTTACTTTCTTCTGAAGATAGTAACTAAGCTGGACATGTAATAAGGCCTATATCATAATAGTTCAGACAAGCCTTAGCCCTAAAGTTTTCATTGGATCCTAAAAACTTAACACTAAAACTATTTAACGTGTGTAATAAGCCTATACACAGTAGACCAGAGGAACATGACAATCGTGATACCGTATTCATCTTATTATCGAAAGTTTTAGATTATCCTGGTATCATTAAAACAACTATTTATATGTCCTTACTATCTTTACTACACGCGAGGTCATATTGAATTAGTGTGCAGAACGTTTTGAACGACCCTCGTAGACTAAAGTGCACAGGTGTGTGTTTATTTAAAGAAGCTATAGGTCTTCCTATAAAGTTCGTGTAAATATTTGTTTCCCAATCATATCGTGATAAGAAAAACTCAGGATTCATAATAGGGCAAGTTATGCAAGTAGTTTTGCTATTTCAGTGATTTTAACCTGTTTGCTAACCCCCCCCTGCACTACCTGCTTATATCAAAGTGACTATGATTGGTTAATTAGAGGTTATACTCGTTTGAATAACCAATTAAAATGCTGCTTTGAAAATATCTCACTCCAATCTTTATCAAGGATATAATTATTCTATAACAATATCTCTGATTGGTGCAACGAATGATGCATCCATCTTTCTGACCAATCGACAGGTAGTTTACAGGGGGTTCACTATTATTTCAATCATAAACATGATGAACCAGACTGTGAAATGTTGCATGACAAAAATGTTAAGCTGTATATAGTTGGTTAGGACAACTGGGCTAAATTAATCAAAACTAACTACTATATACTTGTCCAGGTCAACTAAAGGTCAACTAAGTAAAAGGTCAACTAAAACTAAGTAAAAGGTTAACTAAGTAAAAGGTCAACAAGTAAAAAGTCAACTAAGTAAAAGTATAAGCTTAATCAATCTGAAAAAGACTTTTGTAGTATACATTAACCCTGTTATTAAACCTCTTCATGTGATGTCTACGAAATACAACCTCTGATCTGTGGTCTGGGTAATCCTTTGCCGCGATAGCGAAGAGGGACCGGGTTCGAGACCGTGTATTGTTAAGACCTAGTTAATCTAATTCAAAGGAAAAAGTGTACTTTAGGTCCCAGATTCTGGACTATACTCGTCCGATACTGGTACAAAGTCAGTGTTCCAGTATCGGCCGATACTGGCCCATATAAAACGTTCCAGTATCAGGCAATACTGGAACATAATTAAGTACCAGTATCGTTCAATACCGGGGAAAAATCTCACTGGTATCACGTGTACCAGTATCGCTCAATACTGAAACATAAAAATGTTCCAGTATCGACCGATACTGGAACAGTAAAATCATACCAGTATCGACCGATACTGGCAAATTTATGTTTGAACGATATTGGTATACCAGTATCTGGGACCTAAAGTACACTTTTTCCTATCTACTTCCATAAACAACAGGTGTCGTTTGCAATATCTAGTCCGTGTATCCAGTTGCATTCCGTAAAAGATGACGACGAAGAACCCTCAAACACAAACCGATGGGGGAGCAGACAATCGTGGTTACGAGAAGGAACAAACACGCGAGGAGGGGGGCGAAAATCAACCAACTTTTAGTGCGATTGTAAATAATGCGGCTAAACAAGACGAGGAAGACGGTGACGAGCTACACCGTTTCGGATGGTTATCTTGGACACCGGGGTTTCTGCAAGGATGTCACAGCGTCAGAGGATATCTATTTTTCCTTTGCCTTTACGTATTTCTCCAGGGCATGATTGCGAACGGTTTGGTCTTTGTAGTTATTACAACTTTAGAGCGTCGATTCGGGCTGACAAGCAGTAAAAGCGGTAAGCATGATAGCTGTTTGTCTTATAACTTTCCGCCTGATGTGTCTTGCTAGGCTCCCTATCCTCGTACTGAACTGAATTCATGAAGTAAAACAGTTTACTGTAAGTGTTCATACATCACTATAAATCACGAAACAAACTTTAACCGCGCTTATGTTCTTGGCCCAGTGTAATGTCCAAAGACAGGGTTATGAAGAATCACAACGAATTCGAATGCGACTAAAATGCCGGCACTTCTCATACGCATTTTATTATAGGAGAGCAAACATACTAAACAGTTGGAGTGAATGCTCATAGTGACCTGTCACATCAAAATGGACATGTTGGAGGCCAGAGTCAAATTTGAGTTATTGGTATGACTTGAAAGAGCACATTTTAAGCTTTGAAATGGTACCATGTTGAAGGTAATCAGACTTTGTATTCACGAGATATGATTTGAAGAAGCATATCTTTTTCTATTATTTTTTTTATATTTCACAAAATACATTGGCCTCTATCTCAAAACTGTGTTTGCCGACAACATGTCCTTTTCGACGCGACTTAACTCTTTACCTGACATTGACGCATTAATGCGTCAACACGACCTTTTTACGTTTTACCCTATAACTCGTTAACAAAACATCGGAAGTATGGCTAACTATACCTTTTTAGAATCCTTGTGCTCAGCCGAACAATTTGGTATGCCTTTTAGTGTAATTGAAGGCATTTAAATATTTGTGCCCCTGTATGGCGGCCATTTTGGATTTTGGGCTTACGGTATATTTGTCGTGCTGATCGTACACGATTCTGGTCATTGCGCCATAACCGAATAACCCCCTACAGCAAATTTGGTATCAAAATGTTCAGAATTATAATGCCCATCTCTTGAAAGCATTTTGAAGGGCTCAAGTAATATAGTTTTCATACAGGACTACTAAATATTTGTAAAAAAAGATGTTACAAAAATTGCAGGCTGGTAACGGTAACCATGGCAACCGCCAAGATCGTCCTGTATCTTTGAAATTTTCTTAGAAGTGTCCGGCCATTCATAAGCTTTCAGAATATATGTAATTTTACTACCTTACAGAGTCTCATATTCAAATTATAAGTTGATATTTACATGCATGTGCAAATTCACAATTTTCTTCAAAAATTAATTTGTCAGGGAAAGAGTTAACTAGCCACAAAACACATTTAAATACTTCGTCATGTCAGCGGCCGCGAAACGGCCTAACTAATAAGTTGCTTGCTGAAATACCAAAAACCTTCTGCAGCATCTGATTTTTAATATGTCATTTGATCAAAAAATATACGATGGTTTAATATTCAATACATCTTTGTAAGAACATCTAATGTTATAAATTGATGTTCTGTTTATGACAGGAATGATAGTGAGCTCGTACGATTTTGCTGCAATGTGTGCGATTATATTTGTAACGTACTACGGCGACAGGGGAAGCAAACCAAGGTGGTTGGGAGGCGGTGCGTTTCTATTTGGTCTAGGATCTATCATTTTTGCACTACCACATTTTCTGAGTGAAAACTACAACTTTGAGGGCACCCTGTTCGACACGTGCAACTCTACCAGACCGGTTCCGGATAGATGTAGCGCTAATACGGAGGACCTCAGTAAATATTACGCCGTATTCATCGTAGCTCAGGTAAGAAAGAATCAATCCTTAACCCTAACCATCCTACACACTACAAATCTCTATACGCTGCTAGCAACGGTACCTCGCGCTCGCCCGGTCTATCTCATACCACTATCCGATCCGACGGGCAATCAAAAGGTGAAAACAAATTTGAGCATGTAGTTTATTTTCCTGACCCGTTAGTCGGTAAGGTGTCTGAGTTGCACACACGCGACCCGGTTGATCCCCGGCATTGTTTCACTCCATAACACTTGATTATCAGGCTGAAAAGATCAATGCCGATCTGTCCAACAGTCGTTCAAAAACCAAGACGAAACCGCCGAAACGTGCAGAGGATGAGGTTGGGGAGAACGAAGACGACATGCGGGAACTGACCCCCCCCCCCCCCCCCGGCCCCCAACAAAAACAAAAGTGACCCGTTTTCTCCCATGATAATTCATTCCCAAAACACGCCCAGGGATTTATGGTTAATTCGCCCAAGCTGAAATTAACGACATTCGAAAGCTGCCCTAACTTATTTTGAAGATCTAGTAAATATCAATTAACCACTAATTACCGAATATCTAATGAAAAAAATTAAATGCTCAAAAACCACAAACTGTTGCCCTCAAGTCTAAAATGTGACACCGCCTCGTTTTATATGGTACGTAGTAATTTCAGTAGCTAGCCAATATTATAGACCTAGGAATAAAACAAAGCATTCAATTTTATACTCATGTAACTCTTTGTTTCAGATCATACATGGATTGGGATCGACTCCACTCTACACACTTGGTATATCTTATCTTGATGAAAATTCGTCTCCGAGAGAAGGAGCCTTATACCTGGGTAATTAGGAAAATGAAGTTTGTTTATAGTGATGTCGTTGCTCTATGTTGTATAATTGAATTGTTATGATCAGCTGTGCTCTTTGGGATTTGATATAGATCATATATTGACGAGATTATGTTTCAATAGCACCGTGTTTGATCATTTAATGATGATAAAGGACAAGAACTTATGTTTCAATTCATTCGGTCTCACCGAAGTTCAAAAACATGTCCTAATGTTATACACCTATCCACGTGATATACATGTATGCTTTAATTCCATTTGAGTATGTTCAGGAAGAAATGATAGGGTTCATAACTACATTCAAGATAAACTCTAGAGTCATATAGGTTGTATACGATTTGTTTGACATCCTATGCAATAGTAACTATCTATTAAGATTTTATCAGTTCAGTCCCGAATCCCTTAGTCATGTTAGTCATCAGAATCTTCCTAGAGTATGCCTAGTGTCCTTGGCGTGATAAACCAGCTTCCAAACGATTTTCCTAAAACGAAAAAGCTGTGCGGGTTTGATATCACTAGCGTTAATTATAATCGGAAACATTTTTGCCATGAAAGATTGAAACTTTCTCTATATTACTTCCTTGAAACAGGAATCTTCCAGGCGATGTCTGTTCTGGGTCCTTCAGTAGGATTCATCGGTGGAGGGTTTCTATTGGACGGAATATACGTTGATTTCAATGTTGACGCAGACACGTAAGTATCATGATAAATTGCTCTTGTGTTTGAGACATTCTGTCTCCAAGTATGCAGATTTTCTCAAAATCATAGACTTGGTAGAAAATAATGTTTGTCCCCGAAATAATTAGTACGTAAAATAAATGGACAAGAACGCAACAAAACCTCGGTACTGGTTAGTCTCAGTCGGTAAGTATCAGATAAAAACTTCACAGGAAACATAATCAATGCATGAGCAAACCGAGGTCATGAAGATCGGTGTCAGTATTTACAAGCGATCAATTCCAGCACAATTCGTAAAGCCACCTTGGCAATATTTCAGGGAGAAATCTGGTTGATACAACTGTTGTTGATAGCGTTATCAAAACGTGGCCTACAAAAACACCGTAGTTGTGATACCCGGATTTCTCAAAGGTATCACAAAGTATGTTTGTGCCCCTTGTAGGTTACCTATAAACGCTGAGAGCCCTCTATGGGTGGGTGCCTGGTGGCTAGGATTTCTTGTATGTGGCTGTTTGAATATGGTCATCGCAATACCACTGTCCGGATTTGGGAAACAGTTACCGGGTAAGAAGGAATTATGCAAGTTTAATTTTCCTTTTTATGTCTATATGCAAGTTCAAATGAACCGGGTAAGAACGAATTCAAATATAATTTTCCTTTTTATGTCTATGCAAGTTCAAATGAACCGGGTAAGAAAGAATTCAAATATAATTTTCCTTTTTATGTCTATGCAAGCTCAAATGAACACTTTTCCCGGATAACGATACAAGTTATTACTAATGTGGCTTGGGATAAGGTTATAGGTTTCCAGTTAAACAAAGCAAATAAGGTCTGTATTAAATACGAGAAGTTAAACTTGTTTGATTAAATAATGACTGGCAAATAAAACCAAACATCATCCTTTAACAGTTAAAATATGTATTTCTTTACAGGTAGCAAAAGAAAACAATTAGAACGAAAAGTTGAATCACAAACTGGCGCGGAGTTTAATGTTCGTGCAGGGTTTGGACAAAGTCTACGAGATTTTCCGCGAGCCACGTGGACACTTTTAAAGAACCCGCCTTATATGTTCTTAACGCTGGTTGGTTGTACTGAACTCTTCATAATAGCTTACGTCACAGCATTCTTACCGAAAATTTTGGAAAGTATTTTCAGTATGACTGCCGGGGATGCGGCTGTACTAGCAGGTAAGAATATCCACAAATCAACCCTAAATCAAGATGGACAGGAAAAGACAATGATGATGATGATGATGATGATTGGAGGCGCTTTAACTAAACTTGTTATTGGGTCGGAACAACGTTGTAAATTTTGTTTTCGTTCTGAAAAATCGGCCGAGGAGACAATCAGTTGTATTGAGTTTTAATGTCACCATACCATTTCCAGGTACACCGTAAAAAGTGGTAAAAAGTGTTAAAATGTGTGTAGTGAATCAATTGGTGGTGTTAGGTTTGCACAACAGAAACGCGACGATTTGTGCAATTATTTTTAATAATAGTATACCTAACCGATCCGCGTTTACCTCATATATTTCAAGTTACTAATTGCCAAGTCTCGTCAAACGTTTATGTCACGCAAGGAGACGCCGCTTTTGGAAAGTGTACTCTATTCGCCGTATTGCCATTCTTCCAAACTGTCTATTGTCTATACATAAAACCTATATTCGTGGTTATTTTAGTATTGCTAGCCTCATTGTAATAAAAATATGATAGAACATTTTTAACATTACTATCATTTTTATTAATGTCCATGAGTTAGTTCTATACTAATTAGCGAAAACCAGACCGAAAATTCGGCTTTCCAGCATTATCATTTTAACGAGTCGATATTGCTCTCCAAAGATATGCAATTTGAGGACGGTCAAATTGTTTGTTGGTACACCCTTGGGTGGAGTGTCTTCCTTATCCTTTTATCATATTGGCGTTTGTAGAATTAATTTGAAATCATGCGCATGTGTAGGAGCAAATTTCACGAAAGTGAATGTCCTTTTATAATGCTAAAAATGAAAGTACAACAAGATAGTATTAGTAATTCAAATTAACAAATTAGTGGTTAATTTGTACTTCTATACTTTCTTATGGAGAACGATTTGACCATGTGAAATCGACGTATGTGTACAATTCTGAATTAATTATAAAAACGTTTTGAGATACAATAGCCATATGATATAACTCAGGTCCACGGACACTGATATTAGAGAATGTGCTTTAGTAAAACAAAGTAATCCAAAAATCCAATTTTGGAAATTCCTTGAACCGTTATCGACATTATCCCTTTATCCAGGTTTAATAGGTATGCCTGCAGGTCTAATTGCTAATCTATTTACTGGATGGTTAATCAAGACCTACGATTGGAAAGTACCCGCAATGATGAAATACATGCTCGTATCTTTAGTAATGGCTCTGATTGGAGGGCTGGCGTTCTTGTGGATTTGTCCGAATGCAGACTTTGCCGGTGTTACTGTGCAATACGGAGACAAGTGAGTTGATTTGGTCGACATTGATATTCATCTCAACAGAGAAATACAAGATAAAAGACGACAGGCGAAAACGTAAAGGTTAATCGAAAGAAGAAAAAAATATGTTATGTCCTCTAATTTTGCTAAGAGAACCCTTTGATGTTCTCTAATGAACCAAGAGGTTTCCCAAATATGATACAGATCTATTTTCGTTCTATATACGATACATGTATTAGAATCTCCCCATGTTCTCCAAATGAATACTCCGATGACATGACTCAACTGCTATTGTTGTTGTTGCCGTGTGTCATTTCAACTGATTCATCTATTTACAAGACACAAAACCTATGTGGCAAGTGATTTTGGTATTAAGAATTTATTGTCTCGTTTTAAAGAAGGAAAATGACAAACAAACAATAAACAAACAAAACAAACAAACAAATAACCACTTTATTTTTACATGATTCGATATGTTCACGATAGATCCCCTATCACAGGTGGTTCGAGTGTTTACGCGGAATGCAACTATAATTGTAGTTGTGAACGCTTCTTCGACCCGGTGTGCGGTTCGGATGATGTAATGTACTTCACCGCATGTTTTGCTGGGTGTCAAGTGGAGTTGGAGCCAACGGATGGCGGCGTCAAGGTATCAGAACATTTTACACAATCAGTATTTAAGGTCTCCGTAACGCAACATATGAAAATACTTGTTCTCTGTGTACAGTGAGCAGCTTTCCGACTATGGTAAATCAATGGCTGCATCGGGTTTCTCTTATATTTAATGCTTTATCATGTATATGTTCGCGATACGATGGTGAAAAATGTTACTTGGGGGAAGCGCTAAGCATTGTGTGTTTATTAACGGTGGTACAGACGCCATTATATACAAACGCGGTAAACGTCAGTTCCTAATATTGATATTAAACCGATTCATATCAATAGAACTTTTGTATTTGCTGCCTTCACCAATAGAACTTTTTAAAGTTGTAATTGTATCAGTCGTGAACAGCGTGGAACATGACATTAATCATAGTTTTTAAGTATGGTTTCAGTGGCGTAGATAGGATTTTTTTGCAGGGGGGATATTTGTTGGTTAAATATATTTAAAGAAATTATATACATCCGTTTAACCATTATATTGAACAAATTTTGTGTTTTAACCGTTCAGCGCTACAAAGATTGTTCTTGTATTCCAAACGATGATCCCTCATCATCGCTCGGAGGCACGGCACAGACTGGACGATGTCAAGGTCCATGTTGGACGATTATAGGATTCATCATAATGCTCTTCCTAGTCACTATACTTGCTTTTAATTCGGGTGTACCGTCTATTACATCTACAATCAGGTAATTTTAAGTATACAGGGTGTCCCTCTAAAAAAAAGGGGTGCACGTGCTCCACGTCGATCATTGCCCTCATTGATTAGCCTACTCAGTATTTGGCTATCTTCGTATAATCTGAAAGATAATTTAGTTGGCTTTCAAATGCCGCTTTATTGCATTTACTTTTCCCAATCTAACGATATATTTTATCAAATAATATATAGACTCGGACAAACTGGCGAGAATTAAATTAACAAAGACCTTAAAAATACACAGCCTCGAACCCGGTCCCTCTCGCTATCGCGACGATTGGTTACTCCACTAGGCTACAAGGACTGTGCTTACATGGATACCAGACGAACGAGCTATTATGTATACAAAGTCTTTTGTTGATATATTTTATCAATAAAACCAATACTAGGCATGTTGTACTTATTTCAATGCATTTCTCATGGTGATTCCAAATATGGTAATGCAATTCAATAATGTTCTGAATGTTGACATTTTTTAAACGTTCTGTGAAATTTTGGAACTGCCGCGTTGAAAGAGTTAACAATCCTACATAGAAATGTGAATACAAATATTCAAAAGAGCACGAAGTGCACGGGGATTAAGCAGACAGGGCAAATTACACCTGCACATAGTTGCGTTAATATAAAAATGATATTTACCAAAAAAAATTAATTTTAAATATGCTATCTTCTACAGGTGTGTTGATCCTTCACAACGTTCGTTTGCGCTCGGTCTACAGTCTATGATTGTTAAAGCTCTTGGTAGGTATACATGTATAACCGGGCATATATAACCAACCAGTATAGCAGTACATCTTTTGGTCTTTTGGTTTAAGGTTTAATGAAATTACAAACGATAAATGAAATTACAAACGAAAAAATAAAACACTTTTAACATGATAATAATAACAGCATAATCCAAGTTTAGGGAATATTGTTTTCCGAGCTGGTGAGGTCCCAAATCGCGTGCGACACTGTAGAAATGGTGTCTTGGCGACTTTTTGAAGTCATGTATTGCAAATAAACGTGTCTTAAACAATAAAAAAAAACATAGCAAAATATTTGGCTGAAGACACGAGCCGCCAAGACATGTCTGTTGAAGCCATTTTTGAGACATGTCTCCAGTAAAACACGAGTCACGTCTCTATGCAAGACATGTCCCGCATAGAAGTATCTCCATGCAAGACACGTCTAAAATATAAGACATGTCTATTCAAGCCAATTTGAGACATATCTTGAGTTTGAGTCTTCTGGCAAGACATGACTTTCCTGAAGACGTGTCTCATACATGTCTCAATTGCCGTATGCGTCTTGGCTCGTGCCTTCAGCCAAATATTGTTAAATGGTTTTTTATTGTTTAAGATACGTTTATTTGCAAGACATGACTTCCAAAAGTCTCCAAGACACCATTTTTACAGTGATGTAATTGCTGAATAGAACGGTACCAAAGAGGTTCTTTCTTTAAGCCTTGGGCCAACGTCACTTCTGGCACACCAGTGACCATTCTCTGTTACTTAAAAAACAGTAGTTATCGATGTCTTGTGCAACTTTGCACCTTCATCTCAGATCTGTCGAAACTTGTTTAAATGAGGTGTGCTACGTATGTGGAAGGACAAGCTGATGTGAATAATTTCCACTTCGAAATTTCTTGCAACACCAGACATGCTGAACAGGAAGATTTCAATATCAGCGACATTATTCATTGAGGGGACCTTTCAAATGATTGATAAATATTTTATTAAGTATATAACATGGTAGTACTTATACATTATATTCTTACAAATTATAGCCATAATATACAATGTCTTCTAAGCGTATCCAATGATATCGTCCACTTCCAGGTCTTATTCCTGGACCCATTGCATTCGGACATCTGATAGAAGACGCATGTCTCATATGGGAACAGACTTGCAGCGGAGGCTTCATATGTTGGATGTATGAAAACGCAAGACTCTCATATCTGACTGTGGGATTAGGATCGGCGGTGCGTTTTGGATCCGTTGTGTTCATATCGCTAGCACTTTTTACATACAAACCCGTCAAAGACAGCAGACCGGAACCGGAGAAGACTGAGGGTGATAAAGAAGAATTGATGATCAATAATAATGTGACGTATGCAACAGTTGGTGTTCAAGTAGGGGATATTCCGGTGGGAAAAACAAAAAGAGCATCGGAAGTTGTTGAAGTCACAGAGTTGTAAAGACAGAAAACTTGGATAGCGATATCATGCAACTTGTACAATTATATATATTTATGATTCTTCTGTTCTATTGAAATCAATTATGCATTTCCATTGCATGTCAAAATGAAACAATCCAAATCTTTAAAGCATTTCCGAACCGTGTTAAAGCAATACCTTATCCAAAATTATGAGTAATCTCTTGTATTTGAGCCCGTCCTTGTTCTGTCTTGTATATGAAGTTGTGGGATTCTTATTGTTTATTTTAGTATAAAATGTTTGTTTATGTATTGCTTGTTTTAAGGGGTAGATCATAAACGGGCCTCATCGGCTTTCCAGTCTACTCCTCCATATTGTGTTTTTATATGTGATTTGTT
Organism: Ophiura sarsii; assembly: GCA_035610835.1. Lineage (NCBI taxonomy): Eukaryota > Metazoa > Echinodermata > Ophiuroidea > Amphilepidida > Ophiuridae > Ophiura > Ophiura sarsii. Next base: position 54,724,541 of record CM069441.1, read on the forward strand.
GTATTTTTTATATGGAAATAAAGATTGATTGATTGATTGACATTGAATTCATTAAGATTTATAAACCAAATCAAGTGACTCCATTGTTATCTCTACATAAAGAAGACACGTATTATAGGTCAATAGGACCACCAAATGAAAACAAATCTAAAAATGTGAGATTTTTGAGTTGTAGTTGAAGCCATATTATCTATTGAAAGAATGTGTTACTTTTTTTAATTGGTTTTAAACAACTGAAGAATCTGCCAACTGCTTTGTGCGCTGCCTTCATATATACAAATCTGGACCTTGTAAAACACGTAGCACAAAAATCTTAAATATTGTCAGTGGTTGTTATTGTTTGTCCCAATTATACATACTTATTATTAAAATCCACACGAAACAAATTTGTATTGAATAAAAATGTATTAAAGTTTACTTAAAATGTATAAAAGTGTACTCAACATCGTGTATACTATCAGTGGCGTAACCAGCGGGGGGGGGGGGGGGGGGGGGGGGGGGGGGGGGGGGGGGGGGGGCAGGAGCCCCCCACTTGGAACCCTTGCCCCCCCCCCCAATGAAATCAAGTACGGCTGTAAATGAAATTTACAAACAAAGTACACACCAAATCCCCCCAAATAATGACATCGTGTCGGTTGAGATTGGCACTGTCGGTTCATTTGACGAAAGGAATCATGGAATTATGATGGTCAAAAGTACACATATGAAAAAATTTCGCGCGCTATGCGCGCATATGTCTTCCCAAATGAAATATTCTTTGGTACAAGCTTGTTTAGAGCCAAAATGTAGCTCAATCGTCCAAAAAATATCTGTAAAGTCGAAAATTCCCCCCCCCCCCCCCAAATTAAAAAGTCTAGTTACGCCACTGCTTATTATTACCTATCTTTTGTAAATATTGATGCTATTGTATAATATATGTATCAATGAATAAAGAATTAATAAAAACTAATAATTATCTTATTAGGAATATTACAGTACTTGTTTTATTTGACAAAATTAAAGGAGGCCCTGATGAGAATGGCATAATCAACGTTTTTACAATGACATTGATTCTAAAAGTGGTTGTTAAAACACTGTTATATGTTCGTATAAATATATTTTTGCAAGGAATAAAACATTGAATACTCTCAAAAAAATAATAAAATAATAATGATTAATGAGTGTTAGGTTTAGTTTCAGGTTTAATTTCAGCTTGTCAGGCAATTACCGGAATATCTCCTGGACATAATTAACATGGTAAATATTACAAGGAATCTTTTATTACTATCGCATCGTATCATTCCTATTTTCTGAAGATTGCAATTATACAAGGAAAAACGAATAATATTTATATGGCATTGTTACGAAATACTTGTACCGATCTAGTTGTCGATTTTAGGACTTAAAAACGCAATCAGGGATACTATTAACTTTGGGATAGGAAAGTCGTATACTAACGTACGTAGCGAAAACGGACCCTTTTGCATATTTGAATAAATTATGGTTATCGTCCGGAATGTGTCGGTGACCGGCGTTTAACGCGTTTAACAATGTTTAACCAGGTTTAACGGCAGGTTAAACGGCATGTTAGTCAGCATAGGTTTGGGGGCGCTGTAGATTTACACAGACGACGGTGGCCACGCGAAACCTAAATTTTGAATTCGTAGTGAATAACACGTAATCGCGAATTTTAAACTATCATTTTGACAAATACATCATAATTAAAAGGATTTTTTATCGTTAACCGGGCGATGGCTGTTAAAAAATAATTCAAAATGGTGCACTCCCGTTGCCAAATTGGGTCGTCTGAGAGACGCGTGGCCAGCGTTGCGTCGTCTGCTACAATCATCACGCCTGATCGGTATAGCGCCACCAATTCTATGCTGACTAAGTTCAATTTAAAAGTGGACCCGATCGGCAAGCTCAGTGGCATACCCCTGACGCAATCTGTTCGCCGACTTTCAGTAGAGAACATAAATAGTTCCGAGATCAACTGTGCACCGTATTTTGCGAAGAGACCTCAAGAAGTTCCCGCACAAGATACAGATAAAGCAGAAACGTTGCCTTATATGTTTTATTATTCTATTTTAAGTTTTTAACTGATGTAAATTGTATATATGTTCTTAAGCTCATAAAATAATATCATTTAATCTGATATTTCAAAAAAAATCACGATGGAAAAACTTCCTTAGTTTTTATTTCCCATATCCCTCCCTTGCTCCATCTATTAAAGGCATATTATGTGATCTTTTCCAGGGAGCGCCCTCTATTCATGATTTCTTTTTAGAAAGTAGATTTTCTTGCAGATTTACATTTCGGATCATAAATCATGAATATATTCCAAGTTACAGAGCGACACGATTCCTAATTACCACAAAATCATGGTTTTAGAGTAAATTTAGACCGTAGAGAAAAATAAGTTGTCGGATAATCCGACAGTTTATTTTCACTCTAAAACCATGATTTTGAAGTAATTAAGAATCGTATCGCCCTGTAACTTGGAATGTATGTACGATTTATGATCAGAAATGTAAATCTGCAAGAAAATCTGCTTTCAATTTTTTTTCGATGTTGAGGGCGTTCCCTGGAAAGATCACATAATATACCTTTAAGTTATAGTACAGTTGTACCGGTCGGGAAACCTTCTCATGTACTATGGTAATATAAATAGATGTGTTTGTAAATTTGGTATCAAACAAATTCTACAAGTGTTCTATGATGTTATCTTAGGTAGATAGCAAATAATTGCATCCAATGATGACATGTGTTATTGTATAAAGGTAGATATCCTATGATGACATGTGTTATCTTAGGTAGATATCAAATAGTTGCATCCAATGATGACATTGTTCCGCGTAAAAGCATGCTTGCCGGTATGCAAACGCATTCCAAAGGGGTGTCCACTAATAATAAAACATACACTAAAACCAAGCCAGTCATCTGTAAAACAGCAGTAATGCAACAGTCAAATGACGAGATATTTTCAACATAATTTCAAGACGACGCGATAATTGACGAGATATTTTCAAGATGACGTGATAAATGACTAGATAATTTCAACATAATTCAAGATGACGAGGTAATTTCAACACAACTTCAAGATGACGTGATACATGACTAGATAATGCAACATGATATCAAGATGACATGATAATTGACGAGATAAATGACGAGATAATGTCAACATCATTCCAAGATGACGTGATAAATGACTAGATAATTGTGACACAGCTTCAAGATGATGTGATTACGGAGCGTTTAAAGTGCCATTATAGATGGCTACATAATTATCTCGTATGTGATAAATGATAATAGTTGCGATACAATTTCAAGATGACGAGATAAATGACGAGATAATTTAACACAACTTCAAGATGATGGGATAAATGACTAGATAATGCGACATAATATCAAGATGACATGATAATTGACGAGATGACGAGATAATGTCAACATCATTCCAAGATGACGTGATAAATGACTAAATAGTTGCGACATAATTTCAAGATGACGTGATAATTGACGAGTTGACGAGATAATTTCAAGATGACATGATAAATGACTAGATAATTGCGACATAACTTCAAGATGACGTGATAATTGACGAGATGACGAGATGTTTTCAAGATGACGTGATTGATAAGTGATAGATGATTTCAAGATAACGTGAGAAAGGACTAGATAATTGTGACATAATTTCAAGATGATGTGATAAATGCCGAGATGACGAGATAATTTCAAGATGACGAGATAGTTTCAACATAATTTCCAGATAACGAGATAAATGACGAGATGACAAAATAATATCAAGATGACGAGATAATTGACAAGATAATTACAACATAACCTTATTTACCTAAACATGATGAATGCGAATCTACCAACGTGTTTTCTTCACAACATAATTTATCTGAACTACAATCTTGGAAAAAGATAATTTCAAGATGGCATGATAAATGACGAGATAATTTCAAGATGACGTGATAAATGACGAGATAATTGCGACATAATTTACAGATGACGTGATTATTGATGAGTTGACGACTTTTTGGCTAGTTATTCCAGCTGTCTGAATCATATTAACTTTAAGATGATGCTATCTACTGAAAATAGCTGACATTTTTTAAGAGAGTGCTATCTACTGAATATAGCAGACATTCTTTAAGTGCAATCTACTGAAGCAAGCAGGCATTCTTTAAGCAAGCCCCTGGGAAGTGGAGGTGCTGCAGCACCCCATGGTGCTTTAAGAGGTGCTATCTACTGAACAAAGCGGACATTCTTTAAGAGGCTCTATCTACTGAAGATAACATGCATTCTTTAAGTGGTGCTATTTACTGAATATAGCAGACATTCTTTAAGGACGTTAATCACTCGAATGTAATTTCGGTATACACTCTTGGAAAAAAGGGTGCTTCAGAGGTTCTTGGCTGTCCCGTATATGGAACCCTTTTTAGAACCTTTATAGGTTCCACAAAGAACCTTTAAAGGTTCAAAAATAACAAAAATGCGTCTTTAGAACCTCTAAAGGTTCTCTACAGATTTTTTTTTGGTTATTTAAACTAAAAGAACCTTTAACCCTGAGGGTTCCATATACGGGACAGCCAAGAACCCCTGAAGCACCCTTTTTTCTAAGAGTGTACGATATAATAATAATATACGAATCTTCCAACGTGTTTTCTTCACAACATATTTATCTGAACTACAATCTTGGAAATAAGTCCTTGGAACGCTTTTAAGCGTTACACGTAAAGCATTATGTGTACTGTGTAGAACTTTTTTTGCTGATCTTTAAATGTTTATTTTATTTAACTCTAAACAGGACATCTTAGACAACAATTTTCCCTTCCCCGCACCCCATCGATCAATGTTGGTACACCTTGAACAACTGCTGAAGATATTAACAGTCCTCATTCCTCAACATTGCACGGGGTGGGGTGTTAGTTTCCCGTTGTTAAAAGTGTACTAAGAGATGTATAAGATTCATTTTGTTTACAAATTTGTAGGTGTGCCTTCTTCCAGAAAAAGACTTGCATGCCTTCACAAAATGATCAACGGCCAAATAGACTACTGAAGATAGCAGGAATTCTTTAAGAGGTGATATCTACTGAAGATAGCAGGAATTCTTGAAGAGGGGCTATCTACTGAAAATAGTAGGTATTCTTCGAGGGGGTGCTATCTACTGAAGATAGCAGGCATTCTTTAAAGGGGTGCTATCTTCTGAAGAACCTAAAGCCCGGATTTCCGTGTAACCAGATTGGCCTGTTTATGTCATAAATTATTATGCGATGTTTCCAGCGCGCGCTCAGCGTCGTCAAACTGCATCGCATTAACACCGCATTGAACGCGTCGCCATGCGTATCGCAGGAGCTTAACTGCGTACTTAACAACTGGTTACCATGACTGGGTTTACCTTAACGTGGTAACGCTAAACAAAGCAGATCATTTCATCTTTGAGCGCTAGCGACAAAGGTGTTTTTCTGTTTACAGAAATTCTTTAAGTTACGCTTTTGATAACGCGAACGTCTTTCATTACGAAAGGTTGAGGCTTTTAGCCTTTTAGAGTTGACCATGCGGCAACTAGTGATCTTAGCTATTGTAGCACTTTGTACAATGTGTAGGCCTACTGAGGCACGAGTGATCTCCGGAAACATCACAACTAAAACGGTAAGTTTAAAACTTTTTTACGCCGATCTTGTTAGGCTTACTTTCATTTAGATCTATTGAGAAGCTCTCAAATACATGTTATACCCTTAACTAAAGGACAAGGTTCCCCGCCCCCTGTCAGAAGGATCGCCCACAAGCTCACCCACTGATAACCACATGAAATGGCTACGTCTAGGCCTATTAACCAAATTCAGTTTTATACACGACCGTCCCTCCCCACCCCCTTCATGACCTAGACCTCTTTCTTGCCCCCTCCTATGGAAAACCTCAGACGTACTGTTCGTAGCTAGGACATGTAGGAAGTATGTATATCTTCATGCATCCATTAGGCCTATATAGTATAAATAGTTAGTAGCGTAACTTTAGGTCAGGTGCCCGGTGTGTTGAAATGGATCGGACCTGGTATAAAGGGTGTGTAAAAATAACTGTGGGCGTGCACGACCGTCCGTTGGATCCAGAGGTCTGCTTATTGGTGCATGCTGGTTGGTTCCTGTTGGGTTTTAGGATTAGCATATCTGAAAAGCCTATACAGAAGCTCTCCTTGCTATAAATATTTACATAATTCTGTTATAAAACTTGTTCTGGTTCAGAGAACTGGTTCAGAGATGCCGCAGAACCTGAGACAAATGTAGGCCTATTCCTAAATATTTGTCTCAGGAAAGAACAGGACGTCACTAATAAAAACCCAACATACAAGATCTTACTTTAATCACACAAAATGACCATCGACAATCTCCCTCCTTCCCTCCCTTTTTGAGAGGGTGCCATGCCATGAATAAAGTCCATTGCCCGCCGCTTTGGGGCATTACGCTTTTGCTTACGGCAGGGACCTTTTGCGGGTTTCAGGATACGGATTTTGAGACTCTCTTTGTACATAGTTATTGTAGATAGCATTGAATTAAGAATTAAATAAGAATATTATTAATACACATGCAAAACAAAAATCAAGAGACCTGAAATCATTCAAAAGATATATCTTGATTCTGATTTTCTAGACAACGGCAAAAGAGATTGCAAGGCATATCGTATTGAATGGGCACCCATAATACTGAAGTAAGATTCCAGGCTGCGCCAATTATTTTTGTGTAGAAGGCAGCAGTCCTAATGAAGCGTAATTCAATGAATGGAGGGTCATCATCATCCATTCATTCATATTTATTCAGTACTCATCAAATTACAATTGCACAATATCAAAATACACATGTATATATAAAAGCACACATAAAGACATAAAAGCAAGATGCTTGCTAGAGTACGGCAGGTTTGGGAAAATGTATAAAATACCAGGAGAGTACCAAGGATAGCCCAAAAAGCCTCCATAAAGGAAGCTTATTTCCATTGGGGTCCTTTTATAGGAAAAGAGAGACATGAGGGCGAAAGACAGGAACGTGACAAGACACGGTATAAACAAATAAATAAATATATATATATATAAAAACACAAAACCCAAAGAATATTGCACAAACGAACCCTAAAAATCCCGTACCAAAGCTATGAAGCAACAAATGGATCCTGCTCAGCCACAAGGGCCTGGTCAGCCAGGTATTTTTTGATGGCCTTTTTAAATCTGAAATAATTGTTGATTTCCTTGATGGAATTAGGCAGGGAGTTCCAGTGTTGGATACCGCTGTAAAAAAAGGTGTTTTTAGCCTGTCCCTGGATCCTAGGAATGGTAAAGTTGTATGAGCTACCCCTGGTACTGTGGTTATGTAGAGATGATATACGTGTAAACTTAAAGTTTAAATAGTCAGGTGAGAGACCATGGAAGATTTTAAAAACGTGGTTCAGTTTTAGTTGGGTCACCCTATCTTTGACAGATACCAAACCAAGTTTACTACGTTGTTCTTGACCCACATGGGTACGTGGACCCATACCCAAAACGAACCTGACCACCTTGTTCTGCATAGTTTGAAGCCTATTTTTTAAATATCGAGGGAGTGGTGAAAACCATGCAGAACAGGCATAGTCATAGTGGCACAAAATGAGTGCAAAACATAGAGTTCTGCGTGTCTTTGTGTTCAAACAAGAAGCATTTCTATATAAAAATCTCAACCTTGAACCTGCCTTCTTGATCACATCCCAGGCAATGTTTTCCCCAGTTAGAGATTGATCAAGAGTAACACCCAAATATTTAGCACTCTTCGTAGATTGAAGAGATTCCCCTCCACAAGTGACTTTAAAAGAATTAACCCTCCTAAGGGTGAAGGTTTCCACTTCTTTCCTAAGCCATGCAAGCACAGTATTATCGTGTGTCTGTTGAAAATCGAAAGGGATCAGGGCCTGTGTGCTCCTAGCCCGTGTGCCCACGGTATGCATATGGGGGTGTTTGTGTTTGTCGGCGAGTTTATCATGTTTATCAACCGATGATCAAACAGTAAGAATTTGAATACACCATGCCCGTACCAGCCACCATACTTCAAGTCATTGATTCTCATATTATCGGCCGTTTATAAGTTGACATATATCAAAAAACTACTCCGCCCATTTCCTTTGTAAGGATTTATGTCAATAAAACCAACGAGCGAAAAGTATACGCCCAATGACCCAAGAGGAGAAATCGTAGTTGGCAAACAATGCACTATGACAAACTGTGACAAACCTATCATATCCCATAATGCGTAATAAAGTGTGTTCTTCAGACGTATCAGTTTATCGTGAGTACAACAAAGTATCTTCTCATAAGTCATGTGATCTCTGCTATAGACCCTATAGAGTCTATGTTTCTACACACACTCTTACAATGTTAGCTCTTGTCCATCGTCATGCCTTGCTGAACAATTGAATGACCGCGCGAACTTTAAATATCAGGTGTATCCATGCTGTGCGCATTCAAACTTACAATCATAAGCGTATTAGCCGTAATCGCCTTTAATGAATGAATATATCGAGGTAAACACAACACCAAAAGTAAGTCCCCCCTACACAATTCGTCATAACATCGTAAGATAAAACATTTTACCAATAAAACTTAGTTAGAAATAATCCTATGACTGTTTCCTAAGTGATGTTTGAAAATGAAAGATTTCCATTACTTCATGGCTGAATGAGCTCAAATGGAAGACAAAACTGCCCTTCTCAAAAGTCACAAAAGTTTATGAATTGCTTCAATTCATGATCATTCAGCCTTGTAAATCCCATTCTTGGCTCAGATATTAGCATAGTGAGTTGTGACTTTTGAGAAGGGCAGTTTTTTCTTATTTTTGAGCTTATTCAGCCATGAAGTCATGGACATCTTTCATTTTCAAACACCACTTAGGAAACAGTCATAGGATTATTTCTAACTAAGTTTTATTGGTAAAATGTTTTATCTTACGATGTTATGACGAATTGTTTAGGGGGGACTTACTTTTGGTGTTGTGTTTATAATGATACTATTGATTGAAAAGGTTTGTCGGCATACAAAATAGTTTGCTGGATTCGTGTAACTTTTTTCATCAAATCCAGGAATAGGTTGTTTCTTATTGCTTCAAATTGGTTCAAAACAGTGATCATTAGTGAAAAGAAAACCAAATCTTGAGAGAAGAAACACAGTCCTCCCCAGTGATATTGATGAATCCACTAAGGGAGCGGGCATTATTTACGCCAGGGGGGGGGGGAATGGAGGAGTTAAGGGGGGAACGCGAAAAAAAATCTATACAGACAGGGGGGAACGCGAATATTTAAAAATCAACTGAGGGGGGAACGCGAATTTTTTTTTTTACACGTGTGGGGAAAAAATAATAAGGGGTAGATTTTTGTTGTTGACATTTTTAATTTTTTTTAATACATGTAAACTGTAATACCCAAATCCATGTTGAGATTGTTGACTGGTAGTACATGCCTGAAAGGACATCCCTGAATACAAGACACAGTACAAATAATTATACAATAGTATCCTCAGTTGTACTTTAATAACTTTAATATTAATAACAGTTTTGCTACAGATCTACTGATTACAGTTGCACTATAATTTGTTCTGAAAATCTACTGTAATGAATATAGACGGTTTGCGACCAAACTCTTTAAAGAGGTACGACATCCCCGGGCCTTTTATCTTTGAAGACTTTGTGCATTTTCTCAAAAAACAGAGCAACCTCTTGGACCAAGTTTAATAAAAGAAATGTTCAAAGGAACAAAACAATGTCATTTTATTTCAGTACAGACAACTGATGTGGAATTACATTAAAAACTGTGTGAAAACCAATATTTTCAACTTCCAAACACTAAATTAAAAATCAAGTCACAAAATTGGTCAGGGTGTCGTCGTACCCACTCTAAGCTTTAAACTACAATATACAACAATAATGTACAATGTGCATTATATGTTCAAGTTCAAAAGGCGACATAATTATAAAATGTTGTATACACCGGTGGTTGTATAGCCAAACTAACCCTGATTTTTCAATTGGATAACATGGCCAAACTATAAACCCTGATTTTTCAATTGGAAAACAAATCTGGAACAAAATTGTTTACTTTTGGCATTACTCATATGATTCTATAAAACTTCACCCATCAAAGCAGACATTAAAAAAATCAATTTAAAATTATACAAAAGGGCTGACAAATTGACCCCCTCCCCGTCCTTAAAAATTCTGTCTGCCTGTAAAGACAAACATTGTTTCACAGCAAATGGTGTTAACTTTGTTTTAAAGTCTCTGTATGCACACATCTTTTAGACCAGGTCTAAAGAGATCTGGCTTATTAGTGAAATATGCTTTTATCAAAAAAAAAGAAAATCTTTTGGCGCTTTCTTTATTTACGGCAATAAAGTCATTTTGAAGATCAAGATACAAAGATTAAAAATGCTGCAACATACCTTTATAATATTCAAAATTAAAAGGGAAATATATTTACCCACAAATTTCACTTAAACCAGGTCCAACCTTTTGACCTGGTCAAAATGTTTGTTGCTTTTATAATAAATCTCAGGAATGGAAACACATCAACGTACCGGTACATTAAAACTTTCATGGAGACTGGCTGTACTAGTACAGTTTTTAGAACTCCTATCAGATTTCAGGCCTACATGTACTTTAATAAAATGGAAGCATTTTCCTTTGCACAATATTATTGATCCCTAGAATAGCACTGTCCGGACAGGGGTCAGACCCCCACCCTTTTTATTTTTGCCCCACCCTTTTTACATAGCCACCCTTTTTATTTGGGAATGTTCAACCCCCACCCTTTATACCGAAAAGGGGACATTTTGATCATTTTGTGCATTCAAATTTGAAAAAGCACTCATTGGAAGAAAGGACAAAGTGACAGAAACATCCCGGGACCCGTTTTGTTTTTCGGGATGATTATTTAATGCAAATCTATAGAGGAGATTCATTTGAAATGGATTTATTTAATCAAATCAGTGCATTTTTGGTACTCTTATGATCCCTAAATTGTGATAATACGCTGCGTACGACACTTTCGTAGCTCCCGTCGAGTTTCCATTTTGAAAAAATGTCACGATTTCAACAATAGATGGCGCTATATAACAACAAACTAATTTAAAGGTGGCGACTGTTTAATTTCAAATCGAAGTATATCTTCGGATACATATTTATGATATAACTAGCGCTAGCGAGTCAACAAGGTCGGTATTTTGATTATTTTGATGATCGCTGAGAAACCGCCACCCTTTTTATTTTATCTCCACGCTTTATACAACTACACCCTTTATATCAAAAATATTCTGACCCCCACCCTTTTGTTGATTTTTTGATTTCTGAAGTCCCACCCTGTATAAAGCGTGCCGTCCGGACTATGAATAGATCCTATAAATCGGTCAATCACGATGCATTGCACCTACGTGTACATGTGTAACTTGCATTGGATGCCTAAACTTGAGTTTAAATGGCAAAGTTTAGGGTTCTGAACTTGATTCTGAATCAGTAGTTATTCTGAATCGTTTTCAGAACTCGATGTGTTTTCAGAACCAGATTCCTTATATGTACTTGAACTTGGAGCAAAGTATTTAAACAATGTATTTGTATTTTTCTTTTTTGATGTTTTTTTCTTTTCATTTTGCTTTTTACGTAATTTGACAATCCAATTATCAACGAGTTCAATACCATCTGCAGAAAATACCCCCTCGCTGCGGAGGAAAATTAGCGCTTTTAAATTGAATCTTGGTTTTAGATCCGGATCTGTTATCAAGTTATCCATTGTTAAACAAACTGACGGATTGTCCTTGAATGCATCAGACTTGACTTCTTCAGGGTTGGTGCAAATCAACTCTATGGTTCCATGTACATGTCTTTTCAAAGTTTTAATTTGTCTTTGTCTTTTGTTCCTCTCCCTTTCTTTTCTTCTTCGGCTTACCCTCACCTTATCTTTCTTTGAGGCTTCTTTTTTCCCAAACCTTCGTCGGAGCTCTAGCTCTGTAGTGACCATCTTTTCGTGCAACAACTCAACTTCTTTACTTAATTCTGCCATCCTACTCAAAATTCTTTCTATAAATCTCAGGGTTGAATTTCCCCCTGTTAAAAGAGACAGATCTTTGGAATACAAAGATGATTTTTTGAAATTCACTTTGTCACAGAATTGGTCTATTTTGTTTATCAGAGTGTTCATTGATGTTATTGTGTTGCCACACTTTACTAAATCATCTGCGCATGAAAAAGGGGGAATCTGAGCATGTGAATATCTTCTTACATTTGTGGGTAGACCTTCATGGTCTGCCCTTGTTTCAAGAGAGGGGGGAACATCAACTTTTTTACCTGATGGATGGGGGGAACCTGAAATTTTTTTGGAAGACAAAAGGGGGAACATGAAAAAATGTGGGGAAAATAGATGGAAATCCTCCATTCCCCCCCTGGCGTAAATAGTGACCGCTCCCTAATGATCAGCATTTAGTTTGTCAAACCCAAGGCTCAAAACTGCATGTTTGTAAGGGAACCTGTACAACTTGATACACATGTCATTTTGATTTTATCATGCCATGTTTTTAAATCGTGGTGCATTCTTTGCCGACTACGATTTCTCCTCTTCAATGACCCGGAGTATGGTGAAGTGGTATACGCATGGATTGGAGATACAGACAGGCAATATTTTTCCGAATTTTGTTCCTACAAGCAAAAATGAAACCCTTGCCCTTCCATATTTGGAGATACAGACAGGCAATATTTTTATTTTTAACACCAATATTTTGATGACTAGTGAGATTAAAAACTGAGAAAACCACCCAAAGTGGATCGAGGTTAACACTTTCCACGCGGCAATTAGTTATGACATTATACAAAACAGATTTTTCAGAAACCTTTCCCAATTTTCAAAGTATACCTCAAGGATAACAGAACCAAGACTAGGTATGTTTGTACTTATTTCAACTAAAATTCTTTCAATGCGTTTCTCATAGTGATTCTAACTTAGGGTATTGAAAGTCAATACAATATGGTTTTTGTAAACATTTTGTGAATTTTCGGAATGTCGTCTGCAGACGACTGCCGCGTGGAAAGTGTTAACACTTTCCACGCGGCTATTATTTTTACCATACACAAAACAGATTTTTCAGAAACCTTTCACAATTTTCAAAGCCTATCTCAAGGATTACTGACCCAATACTAGACATGTTTGTACTTATGTCAATACATTTCTCATGGTGATTCTGAATATGTTAATGAAATTCAATAATTTTGACATTTTTTAAACATTTTGTGAAATTTTGGAATGTCGTCTGCAGCCGCCTGCCGCGTGGAAAGTGTTAAGAAGTGACGTGCATGAGGTGGGGTAAGCGGGAATGGTGGTTTTTAGGATCGAGATGGGTGTGATGTGACATGAAATATAAATAAATTCCAGTCAATTTGACATTCAGCAAAGTAGGACTAGGCCCTAATTGGAGGATTATATATAGGCCTATATATATTTATTTTTTTTAAAGAAAAGATTTGCATATAGGCTTCCCAAAAAAAGTTACTTTGAAAAAAGAAAATGAGTAATTAATTATTTTCTTTTCGAGATATGGACGATAATGTTTTTTTTCTCCATAGAGCTTTAGCTCATTTTCTCCACCCCACTGTCTTTTAAGTTTTAATACAAGATCCTGCGACATTGTCACTTCTCGAACACGTGCCCTAGGCACCGATGATTGTTTTACACGATTTAAAGTTTAACATGTTTTTTTATCGAAATGGCAGAAATATAAGTGTTTTATTTTCGCTTGTAGGAACAAAATTCGGAGAAAAACTTTTTTTTTTAAATATCAAAAATATAATTTTAAAAGAATTATTACGCTCTAATGAGAAAAAAAAGATTTTGAATTCAAGTTTTTGAATTTTGAATTCCACCCCTCCCCCGTAATTAAAGTTCTGCTTACTTCCACCCCTCCCCCACCGTAATTCAAGTTCTGTTCACTTCCACACCACCCCCCCCCCCCCCCCCCCCCCCCCCCACACCGTAATTCAAGTTCTGCTTACTTGGCCATACCCCTCCCGTAATTAAAGTTCCGATTACTTTCACCCCCCACCCCCATTTCCACGCTCTATTCGCCGCCGCCGCGTGTGTAATTCACATACATAATGTTTCGGATTTTTAATTCGAGTTCTGCTTACTTCCATACCCCTCCCGTAATTAAAGTTCCGATTACTCATCCCCCCCCCCCCCCCCCCCCCCATTTCCACGCTCTATTCGCCGCCGCCGCCGCGTGTGTAATTCACATAAATAATGTTCAAAAGATTTTTAATTCAAGTTCTGCTTACTTCCATACCCCTCCCGTAATTAAAGTTCCGATTACTTTCACCCCCCCCCCCCCCCCATTTCCACGCTCTATTCGCCGCCGCTTCGTGTAATTTAAAAAAAGAAGTTTTTCTCCGAATTTGTTCTTACAAGCGAAAATGCCCCTTCCACCCTGTAGAATATCTGTACCTATTTATTTAAAATCGTGCGTTCTTATTTTCAATTTCATAGGATATCTTCTTTTTGGACCGTTTCGTTTTTAATCCGGTTTCCGAGAGTGTCTTCCAATACGAGTTTAAATTCGTTAAGGTAAGTGGGAAATACAATGCTATCTATAAACGCAAACATGCAAATGGTACCTGACACCAGTCTTTAAAAATGTGATATTTTGAAATGTCGGCATTCTTATTATTTTATCGTTCTACTTCGATTTTTAAAAAATTAAAAAGAGTGTCAAACAAATTTTCGATCGCACCACCACCCCCCCCCCCCGGCCCCAACATAATGAGCGCAGTAGCTTGTTGAACTCAGTCACCTAATCTCAAAGACCAAATGGTTATTGAAGGCTTTCCTGAAATGTACTAAAACTCTGCAATTTGTTTACTAACAGCCACTAGGTCTCTACCGACTGGCCATGTTTGAGAAGAATTGGAAAGACGTGCGGGACAATGAGGACCAACTGGTAAGTGTTTTAGTAAATTATAGGATAGATCAGATCAGGACACGACATGACATGACATGACATGACATAACATTGACATGACAAGACAAGACGCGTCAAGACAAGACAAGACAGGATAGGACATGTAGACTTGACATGACAGACCAGGACAGCAGGGTGATAAGGACATGTCTTTTATCACGTGAACACTTGGGTATAGAGGGGTGTAAAACAACCGTCACGACTTATGCATATAGGCCCTACCTAATATTCCATACACTCTTGGCAAAGTCAATTTCACCACAAAGAGTGAAACTTGCTTTTAAATTTAAAGAAGACACATTAGAGGAGAGACAGTTCTTTAAAATGTATTATATTATTTGATACCTATTCTTGTATATAGACATGCTCCGAAAAATTGAAGAAAGCCAGTATCATCACCACATTGACTCCGGAAGCAACCGGTGCTTGTAACAGCATTAGTGAGGATGGTAATGATGTAAGTATCTACGATTTCGGATACAAGAGACCTACCTCAAATGCCCTTAAATTATACTGGTACAGAAACTATTTTAAATGTAGTGCGGGACACTACCCCCCCCCCCCCCCCCCCCCCCCCCCCCCCCCCCCCACCCCACTTTACACCTTTAGGAATGTTACAACATGAATATATTATAATATTGTTATTAAATAATATCTCTTTTATAATAATACTGTTGATTATATTTTAATTTCAGTATATTTATTGCCAAGGACAGCGGGATTGGGCAGATTACCCAAACGCAAGATGGTGGTACATCACCCTGATAAATTGCAACGACGATGGCTTTAACAACCTGGCTTACAATATCACGATGCTGAATGGAAACCACAAGCTTAATAAGCATTTCTCTGCAGAGGAACAGAGTAAGTTTTGAAACATTTCATTTGGGCCATGTCTGGGATTTCTGTACTATCCAGTGTATTTGATTTGTACCCTGCTGTTGCTACTGGCTTTAAATTGTTACCTCTGTCAACCCATGAAGCAAGAAGTATTTGATTTTCTCATTGAAAAAAAAATGTCAAAACTGAAAGAGTATAATTTGAAAAGTTGATTCATGAGCGGCAAAACACCAGAGTTTCAAATTTAAGTGGAAACGTGACTGTTCAAATAATAAATTGAATTAATCTTTCTGTCTTTCTTGACTGATAGCCAAACTTATAGTCGTATGTCCAATATAATTGGGATAACACAACAATTCATAATTTTCCCTTTATCAGATACCCTTCAGACGAACATTGGATTTGGCGCGGGATACATCTTGATGTTTCTATGGGCAACAATCTCTAGATGTAAGTGTAGGCCATATAAAAATAAACTTTCTCGTCCTAAATTTTTGGGAAAAGAGAGGATGAGGGCACTTTTTTTATTTTTGTTAAACATAAACAATGCGAAATCGCTATTACACAACATGGCATTGCGGTTATTGCGTGATTGGTTGTGTAACCTGAAGAGATTGAGGCCTTGTAATAGCTTTTTATTTCATGGTTCTGGGGGATAATTAACCCCGGTGATTAACACAAAACCTGTTTTAATGCTCATTGGACTCAAATCTAATCTATTAGGCCTACCAAATGTCAGCTTCTTAAAGTTATTGATGAAATCAAGAAAAAACGAATTAGAATTCTTGAAAATTTGCCATATATCAGATTCAATGAATTGATCATGATACCGAAACGTTATGTATAGCCAAGGTATTTAACTCAGCAGCAATAACTTAACCTAAATGTCTGGGCTAACGAACACTCAACAGAATCGCCGATAATATGATCGATATCTGTAAGTACCAATAACTCTGTCAATAAATGCTCATTAATTTTACAAATAACAAAATAATTTATAATAATTTATGGGGCTTACTATAGTTTGACATTTATTCACCAAATTTATTATTCCAGCTATCTTGAAGAAACAGCGTTTGCTCCATAGCACGTTCAATATGTTCTATATCTCAATTGCATGCCAGATGACATCCCTCATCTGCTCCATAACAGCCAAATTGGCGTACGCTGGAAATGGGGTGAATAACAAGCATGGCGTTGAGGTTGCAGGCAAGTTCTTTTCTAGTAATTGTCTCCTTCTAATCGAGGGTTTAGTGCAGAAAGGGCTTATCTGCATTTTTGACGAAAATGAGATTTTGGAACCAAAATAATCCTTATAACACAAGGAACATTCCATTCAGCACCATAGTGAAATAAAAAAACAAGAAAATTAATGAAACCACCAAAACAAGCTAGGCCTATCTGCATCTATCAAATTTGTTTAAGTGTAAAAAGGGCCTATATACACTGAACGTTTATGTTTAACATTATGCATAGATTATGCAGATAGGCCCTTTCTGCACTAACATGTCATGCACTTGTAAGTACATTTTGTATTAAAACCTTAGTGCGCATAAAGGGCCTATCTGCATACTGACTGATCATTTTCTCAGTTACTGAAAATATCTTATGCCCAGCACAAAGAAAACACCAGAATGTTCTTCTTAAGTATATTTGCTGTCATATTTAGTTATTTGAATGGAATTAATGATGTATTAATTGTGATCACCGCAAAATAGAATAGTGTAAAATCTTTAAACTCAATTTTTTCAAAATGGCCGAAATGCAGATAGGCTCTTTCTGCACTAAACCCTCGTAATAGCCTAAGGTCATGTTTTTTATACTGGGTACCCAAAAAAGGTGGATCTGTTACATTTGCACTACATATTATTACTTTGCATGCATATATTTTGGCTATTCTTTATCACACATACTCAAATTTGGTCTTATTTTGATGAGAAAGTATTTGGCCTTTATTTTAAAAAGAAAAATATAAACTACCATGGTTCTGTTAATTACAATAGTTCGTTAAACCTAATTAGTCAGGGGTGGAAGAGTATGTGGAGGAGGAGTATGTGGAGGAGGAGGAGTGCATAGTTGAACAAGTATGGTGCAATATACATTGGGCAAACATAAAATGCACTGTTTTCACTCTTGGTACAATTCTATATTGAAAACATAACATTATTGAAGCATATTTGAATTAAAAATATAATTAGTTAATTAAGGAATCATTAATTAGTTAATTAAGGGATCATTAATTAGCATTAAGAAGCTCAAAAAATTGTTAAGAAACGTAAGTTGGTCGCCGTTTGCGAATGTATGCAAACATTTGCCTGCACCAAACTGTCCATTTTAAAAGTATAGAAAGGTTGAGGTACCCTTTTGAATAAATAAATTTAACTATTTAATTAAAAATTAAAAGAAGATATGTAATTAACCTCATGTATTCTGTATTGTCTGGATGTTAATTAGCACATTTTGTTAAATGCGTTTGTGTGGTGTTATTACTTGTTTTTAACTGTGTTACCAAATAAGTAAAAAACTGCTGGTTTTCATCAAGCTTGTAAACTCAGGAGAATTATTAAATTCTTAGGAATGCAACTGACCTGACCTAGTATAGGATGACCAGCATAAGCTGCTTGATTAGTTCGCCAATCAACATTGGATCACCCTATATGTTGAATACAACTTAAAACGATAACATTTTATAATTCAATCTTAAATCAGACTCTTGAAATTTGAATACTGGGTTCAAACATTATGGAAACTAACCTAATTTGTTCATTTGAATGTGCTTTGCACATCATGAAGGTGCAAGAAGGATGAACGCAGTTAATTGTATGCCACTAAACATGTGCCATTGGGAAATTTGAGTCACCCTGTAGTTAAAGGGCCCCTTTTTATTGAACATTATTTGAATATCATACCACTTTAAGCATTTGCCACTTCAAATTGGAATGTAAAATCATGTTTCAGATGCAAATTTAAATTCATTCAATTTAATGATTTATGGATAATCACGTATACCTAAATTAATGTTTTAAACACCCTATATGTTTAAAATTAACACCTTTACATAAGAAAAGGGTGACTTTTAAAATCAATCAATGTTCGTGTACATGTAATTGATGCATTTTTATTTGAAATCTACTTGAATTTTGTTAAAATAGCATTTTTCCAGAACTAAATAAACACATTTTTAGACACCCTGTATATAGAGTTTCAGATTCATAATGAAATTTTATTTGCATATGTCTGGATGGGTATTTTATTAAACTACTTTAAATCTGTACTGAACTTTTCTCTCATCACTTCATATACATAGTGGAAGTAATTATTGAAACCCTTCTTTTTTAGAACATTTTGCTTGTTACACCCTGTACAATTTCGGGCCACCCTGTATAATCAACTTGATTGTATGCTATTTGCATCTGTTACAGAATATGCTTTCAGAATTTGTATACTTTTACCAACTTAAAATGTAAACTTTTTCAGATATAATGCATTAACTGAAAAAGGAACCTAATTTATGGAAAAAGGGACATGTAACACAAATTGTACCCAGTATAAAAAACATGACCCTAACCCTTTTATGTTTTTACTCTGCTAACCTCCCCGTGTGATGCTAGTGGAGGAGTGTACTTTAGTCAGATCGGTATCCAGAATACGTTTGTCATTCGATACAAGGCCTGATCCGGACCAACACCATGTCTAAATAATGTGACCAACACACATGTATAATACATTTGTCATTCGGGACAAGGCCTGATCCGGCCCAACACACGTACATGTAACATGTTGATGGATGCTCGTTTAAATAACCCACCAAATGCAGGTATTGAAGGTCCTAGATATGTAGATATTAGAAAATGTATATACAATAATATGAAAGTGATTTTTCTTTTATTGTTCATAGGACATGTGCTATCGTCTATCGGTACACTTTTGTTTGTGGTAAACCTTATGCTCATCGGGAAGGGCTACACTGTGACGAGGTAGGTATAAAGTGTAGTACAAACTATGTTCCCATTTCTAGACATCCTATCATAAATCTGACTTAGTACTGAAAACTCTGGCAGATAACAGTGGTATAGCCATAGATTTATCATAGATTTAAAAATATTAATCTATGGGTATTGTCCAACTCCAATAGACCATAGACCAAACCAGTGAATAAGCTAAAAGAATTTGATGAGGTGCCATTGCCCTTAAAGACCGAAACTGACTGAAATGAGCTTTGACTTACAGATTCCATATTTTCACTTACTATATATAGGGCTAGAATTTCAACTGCAGGATCTATCAAATTGACCGTGTTCACCATGCTGTATGCCAGTGCTTACGGAGTCCTGTACTTTTATAAGGAAGTCATTGTTGATCCTCGGGATGCTGCACAAACACATGGATCACCTGTAGGACTAGGACTTATTGTTATGAGATTCATCGGTAAGAAGAGAAATACAGGGCCTTATTCTTTAATTGAAGTTTTGGCTGGTGCAATTTATAAGAGACAAGCATATCCTATTACTGTATAAGAGATCAATGTAAAGTGCTCAACAAAAGAAAGTTCTACACTTTATTTTTTGACCAAGCAGGCTAGTTAGACATTTTGATGGATCTTTTGGGCACAAGCTGGTACCAACTTAACATCAAGCATCAAAGATAAGCCATAATTAGCACCATTTAATGAAAATCTTATATCAGTGTTTTTGTACATATCCCTATGGAGCTCTATTTAGTAGTGTGACCCAGGAAACGTCACGGATTATTATTAAATGGTGTTAATAATGGTTTATCGTTGTTGTCTTATGGCATGTTGGTACCAAATTGTTCCGAAAAGATTCATCTAAATGTCTATTTAGCCTGTTTGGACAAGAAATAATCGGAAGACACTCTATAGGACATAAACAAAGTGTATGACTTGTTAATCAGGAGAGTGGGTATATAGCCTAAATACTGGTTGAGGTAACAGGTTCAGCACCAGGGTGTTCTGTTACAATATGCAAAAGATTGCCAATACATTAACACTCATACCGGCAACATAAGGCAATTGGCTAATATCAATTGGCTAATGTAGCAGTCTCATCAAAAGGCATATTCCCCAGGGTCTGCCCCTTCTACATAATATCAATGAGAAAATGCGATTTGTCTCAAAATAGCCTTTTGTTACTCCCGTGTGATCCCTAGTTTCATCTTTTTATTAATTATTGACGCTGGTCCTTTTATGCGACACGACCTGACGGTAGGCATGGTAGGCGTGGGGAGGAATTCCAGCTCATTCTGATCTGGCCATGGTTGCTGAAATTTTGCGATAATATCACTAATACACTTTCCCTACTTTTTTTACTCTACAGGGGCCGTCTGGTTGCTGTATACGGTAGTGATCACTCTCATCCACTTCCCCAGAAAAAAGAAATTCTACCTCCCCTTTCTCATGATCTACACCGTGTGGTTTATGGCAGAGCCAGCCATAATCCTGTTCACGAATTACGTGGTGGAGTCATACCAAAGGTAGGATTATCAGCAAACATGTCTTATATTGATGAAGAATATTAATTCAAAAATATACATATTTAGAATGACTAATCACGTCAGTTAGGCCTATTATAATCAAAAAGGTTAAACTAAAAAGAATGTTTAAATCGCATGATAATCATTCTACAATGACATCAAATAAACATGTTTATAGGCAATATCCTTACGTATGTACAGGCCTACCAAAGAATGTGACTCTAAAAGTTGCCATATTCAAAATAATATAGACATTCATCAAACTAATGTAAATAATCTAACCCATCTTTAAATATCGTTTTATCAATTCTATTCAGGGAAAAATGGGTAAATGGGATTTACTGGGCCATGGCGTTTGTTGGACACTACACATGGCTTATTGTAACAACGCCACATCCGTCAAATCGCATTTTCCCGTACCGTATGCGGTCGAACCAGGTACGTAAACATCTATCATTTTTCAATACAGAATAAATCTCCACAATAATACAGCTGAAATAATGGACAACACTATAGGCTTGGCTACTAGTATTTTTTTATATAAACCTACAAGAGCAATTGATTTGGATTATAATAATAGATTTATTTTGAATTGTATTATATAGGTTGGTATCTTGCCCGTACAAGATGAGGATGATTCCGTTGGTTTTCCTCATGACCTCAAAGACTTTTCAGATTTGCACACAGTTGAGGCAGCCATTACAAAGCCAGTATCTTATGATATGTTTCTGGCAGGAGGGGCACTACCCGTAACGGTAAGTCAACTAGATGTAAAATTGTTGAATTATAATTTCAATATTTAACATTTCACTAAAGCCTCTATAATTCAATGAATCCTCTATAATTCAACGAATCCTCTATAATTCAAAAACCTACAATTTAATGATGCCTCTATAGCTCTATTATAATAAGTCAATTAATCCTCTAAAATA
This sequence comes from Ophiura sarsii, assembly GCA_035610835.1. NCBI lineage: Eukaryota > Metazoa > Echinodermata > Ophiuroidea > Amphilepidida > Ophiuridae > Ophiura > Ophiura sarsii. Next base: position 54,746,801 of record CM069441.1, read on the forward strand.
TAGCAAAGCCTCTATAAGTCAATTAATCCTTTAATATAACAAAGCCTCTATAAGTCAATGAATCCATTAATATACCAATAAAACCTCAATAATTATATGAAGCCTCTGTATAATTCAACAAAGTCTCTAAAATTCAATGACACCTCTATATTTCAACGAATCCTCTATAATTCAATGAATCCTCTATAATTCAATGAATCCTCTGAAATATAACAAAGCCTCTTTACAAGTCAATGAAGTCTCTGTAATTCAATGAAGCCTCTAAAATTCATCGGAGCCTTAATATGTTAATGAATCTTGAAAGTTAAATGTTGCTTGTGCCTTTAATGAAAGCCTAGGAAGCTTTTTGAATCCAATACATATAGTGTCTTCATTTCAGCAACAAGAACCAACCTATAAATTAATTCAAATAAGTCTTAATTTTTGCCATCATATAATTAAGTGACAATTCTGATTTGATCTATTAAATGTGGTGTAACAAATGTTGAAGTTTTTGGAACTACCATCCAAGATAATTGCATGTTTTCTTTATTCTATTTATTTCAGAAATTGGACCAGCCTGATCGAAAAACTGCCTGGGAGGAGATTGCCCTAGGGGAGCCTAAATAGGTTCACATGTGGGTTGGGTGGGGTGTGGGTTTAACATTTATTAGGGAATTCTCTTTTGTTTTGAAGAGCAATTCCATACTTTTTCGTCACTTCAAAGATGACATAGGATGGCGTACATCTCTGTACGATCTTGTTATGTACGCCATCCTATCGATATTGCAAACATTATTCTATACATATTTATCTCATGAATAATTCAGCCAACTCATTACAGAGATTCAACCTATTCAAACATACTTTCACTATCACATTATTTAAATAAAATCAACCAGCCATTTTGTGAATAAAATATCATATTATTTATGCCGAACACTAAGTACTGTCTGTGGGAGAGTGTTTGTCGTGTCTATGTGTGATCGTGTTAGGGAAGTAGGTAGATAGCCGATAACAAATATGGGTTATCTTAAATAAAGTAACATGGTTGCATCCTACGGTCACATATGTTTTCTAGGTAGATCGCAAATACATGTAAGATAACATGTACTATCTTGATTAGATAAAAAATAGTTACGTCTTATGGATACAGGTTATCTTAGGTAAATAGCAAATAGTTGCATCCTATGATGACATGTATTATCTTAGGTAGATAGCAAATAGTTGCATCCTTTGATGACATGTGTTATCTTAGGTAGATAGCAAATAGTTGCATCCTATGATGACATGTATTATCTTAGGTAGATAGCAAATAGTTGCATCCTTTGATGACATGTGTTATCTTAGGTAGATAGCAAATAGTTGCATCCTATGATGACATGTATTATCTTAGGTAGATAGCAAATAGTTGCATCCTTTGATGACATGTGTTATCTTAGGTAGATAGCAAATAGTTGCATCCTATGATGACATGTATTATCTTAGGTAGATAGCAAATAGTTGCATCCTTTGATGACATGTGTTATCTTAGGTAGATAGCAAATAGTTGCATCCTATGATGACATGTGTTATCTTAGGTAGATAGCAAATAGTTGCATCCTATGATGACATGTATTATCTTCGGTAGATAGCAAATAGTTGCATCCTTTGATGACATGTGTTATCTTAGGTAGATAGCAAATAGTTGCATCCTTTGATGACATGTATTATCTTAGGTAGATAGCAAATAGTTGCATCCTATGATGACATGTATTATCTTAGGTAGGTAGCAAATAGTTGCATCCTTTGATGACATGTGTTATCTTAGGTAGATAGCAAATAGTTGCATCCTATGATGACATGTATTATCTTCGGTAGATAGCAAATAGTTGCATCCTTTGATGACATGTGTTATCTTAGGTAGATATCAAATAGTTGCATCCTTTGATGACATGTATTATCTTAGGTAGATAGCAAATAGTTGCATCCTATGATGACATGTATTATCTTAGGTAGATAGCAAATAGTTGCATCCTTTGATGACATGTGTTATCTTAGGTAGATAGCAAATAGTTGCATCCTTTGATGACATGTGTTATCTTAGGTAGATAGCAAATAGTTGCATCCTTTGATGACATGTATTATCTTAGGTAGATAGCAAATAGTTGCATCCTATGATGACATGTATTATCTTAGGTAGATAGCAAATAGTTGCATCCTTTGATGACATGTGTTATCTTAGGTAGATAGCAAATAGTTGCATCCTATGATGACATGTATTATCTTCAGTAGATAGCAAATAGTTGCATCCTTTGATGACATGTACTACCTTTAAAGCAAATAGTTGTATCATATGATGACATGTATTATCTTCAGTAGATAGCAAATAGTTGCATCCTTTGATGACATGTGTTATCTTCAGTAGATAGCAAATAGTTGCATCCTTTGATGACATGTGTTATCGTAGGTAGATAGCAAATAGTTGCATCTTATGATGACATGTGTTATTTTAGGTAGATAACAATGTGTTCCGCACAAAAGCTTGCATGCCGGTATGCGAACACTAAACCAAACCAAGTCAATCCATGTTCCCCCATGCATGGAATGGAACCGGGCACTTAACATTATTGATCAACAAGAGGTGATATTATGGTCTATATCGTATATAGGCAAAATATTGTTGATTACAAGCCAATCCTAATTTTCATTTTGTGACTTTGTACCAAATCCTTGTAGGGCAGGAATTACCTACTTATCAAGGTTCTAACTACGGTGGGCGGCACTGGGCGGGGCCACCCGGCACTGATAATATCCGCCCAGCACTCTTTGGTTTATTTTTTAACCCTTTGAACCCGGAGTTATTATAAGGGTTCGGTACACCCACCCTGACTTCTCCGGGGTAAAATGGTAAATATAGTACACCTATATCATCGGTAATATATGTTACCGATGATAGAGGGCAGTATGCCATTACACTACACATATAACGTAACCTATCTATATCATAAAAACGGCCGTTTTTATCGCCAAAATTGCCAATCATGACCGTAAAACAATGCATCCATGTCTACCTGAGTACCATCTGCGCCATATTGGGTTGCATATTCATCCAATTTCGCGCTATTTTGACTGTTTTCTTCAGCTAAATGACATCAAAACACAACGAAAACCTTGCTAAACAATGTATTTCACATCGGGGGAACATCACATGACTTTCAGGTCACCTGACCACTCAGTCATATGATCAATGTGTCATCTGTTCGCTCAGGTCGATTTTTCGACCTATCGGGTTATATGGCGTTCCCCGATAGGTCGATAAATCGACCTATCGGGTTCAAAGGGTTAACAATTTGTGGATAAAATCATTAAACTGCCTCATAAAACAAGAAATTATGTGGCAGGAACCCTCAAAGTGCATTAAAAAACCCTAAAAAGACATTAAGAAGGCCTCTGGATCCCATGCCATGATCCACTGCACTTCGTTCGCTACACTTTCTCCTTTTGCCGTCAGTAAATTTACCCGGCACTAAAATGGTCCTAGCTAGAACTCTGCTATTTATGTATCCTGTGTCCCAGAACATGTTTGAAGTCAAATCTATTATGCAACAGAAAAAAGAAACCTGTTCTACAGGCTCAACCGACGTATTCTTTTAGAAATTTTAAAAATCTGTAAAAATATCACACATTTTCTGTTGCTTTGTGGAACTTATTGGCAATTTTGTTGAACATAAATAAATGTTTGCGCAATCTTGTTGAACATAAATAAATAAAATACAAACAACGAAACAATGCTTAATATGTTCAAGCTAGGATATGGCTTGGCATATGAATAATATGTATCTTGTCAAGACAACAAATTACACTAAGAATGGAGATAACTATCTCATATTTTTTTGTATTTTATTATTTCAAGCTTAAAATACCATTTAATTGTTCAGTCGTTGTAATGCTTAAGTTGTCATTGATCCATCTATTTTATACTACAAGTGGTAGGTGCAAGTGCCACCATGTTGAGATATGCTGCACAATTATAATAAGGCCTTTGTAAAAGTGGTTATATGTGTGCCCTTAATTTTTCACCCTTTGCAAATTTGCAACTGATGTTTTTAAATTCGCGAGTTGTAGTTTCAGCACATAGACCTACATGCAAAAGCAATATATTTGCATGTTGTTGTTTTATTGCGGTAGCTGGTTAAGGCGGGAAGAGCGCAAAAATAAATTTAGAGCAAAAATTCCCACTTTTACAGTAATCTGATAGAGACTGAATCATTACAAATAATGTGAGAACACAGTGACGATATTTGATGACCACACTGAAGCTGTTATTGGATGGTGTGTGTTTAGGATCAATTGACTATAATCCGTTATCAATTTAACAGAAAAGGGTAGCGTGAAGTATGAAGTAAATGTTTATAGCTTGTCTATACCATATTCTGCAATCGCAGAAAAGTTTATCCAATATCATACATGTAAGTACACCTTCTAATAATGCTTTTCTCCCGATTTCGCATTAACGTTAAAAACCACCAAAATGCCATTGCTGGTGAATAATATACACAAATATATTAATTTCTTTAAATTTACAAAATTACATGGTATGGAAGACAATTCCAGTGCACAAACAAAAATTATTCCTAAAATGTATCTCCAAGGCCCGGAGCGGGAGAGAAACTTTAGGGACAGTGGTGTTTAAAAATACTAATTGCTTAAAGGTAGATGTTCCGATTTTCAACTTGAAGTTTCCTATTCTACATGAAAGGTAATCCTTAAAAAAGTTGTGTTCCAAAGTTTGAGTTGCATAGCTCTAATGGTTCTTATTTTAGACGCACAAGATGCTGTGAACTGTACCCATTGAGTAGCACACAAACTATATCGGTGGTTATCACCATTCGCGGTAATTCGACGTTATTTCATCGATTTCTCCGTAATTATACCGATTTAGGCCGTCAAATTTCAGTATGATGATGAGAAAAATACGAGCTTTCATATGATATGAAAATCTCTGTATGTTTAAAATAATTCTGTGTTACGAAAATGTGATCGGGTCATCTACCTTTAATGATTTTCCACGAGACCATTCTCTGAACTTGTTTGTTTCACAACATTTGCCATCATTGAACTTTACACAAATAACAATATACGATACAATTTTAGTAAATAATTCACATCAATGAATTTTTACATAAATCTACACTTTAGGATTAACATATACTTCATAAAAATATAGCTACAGACATGATAACGACAAATGGATTGTCATTTGTACAAAGAAACATTTTGTCAATTTTGTACATGCAGGTTGAATGGACAAACAAAGCATCGCTCTTTCGAACAATATTATTTTGGTTATTATACAAGTTACATAGACACTTAACATATAGGTACCAAATAGACAAGTCTTATTTTTGTGAACTAATTAAAACTAGAAAGAGCCCCAGGAGGCTGGTGGTCTGTGTAATCTTTGGAGGTGTTTTTTCAATACCAAATAAAGAAGAATGTTTTCAAGTATCCAGTAGTTAGAAAATAAAATGATAAGACTAATACTGGAACTAACTTTTTACAATTACTTCATTGCGTGTGAAACCATCACACTTCATATCAATTGCCTGATGAAGTGTGATGGTTTCACCAAAACATAGCAATACTGTAAACGTGGACATTTTCGGGCTACATTATTTTCGCGCTACATTATTTTCGCGCTTTTCACTCTCAAAGCAGCTACCGCGAAAATAAAAACACGCGAACATATTTATTTTGTGTGTAATTCCATGTATTGAACTTTCAAATCGTGAATTTAAAAACAAGCGAAATGGCTGAAAGTAAGCAAAGCACGAAAATGTAACCGCGTGAAAATTACCACTCGTATTAGGCATAAAAATAAGGTTCGTCTCAGAAACATCTAACAGCTAAGTGCTGCGCGATTTATTTTTTTAGCCGGCCATGTTTAATTTGACCTTTTTATAGAGGACTTTTTGCACTGAAGATAGAACGGCTTGAGAGAAAAAACCCATACGCTTGTCGGTGATGAACTTTAGATGAATTTGCTGGTTTCCAAATGTATGCATATCCTTTTCGTGTTAATTCAAACTTACAGAGAACAAAAAAATGGAAGAAAAATGCATCGCCACGTAGAGCTACACGCCAAAGTTTATCGCACATACCTATGCGTGCGGGTTTCTGATACAAAGCTTTTTTTGGCCTTAGTCTAATCTATCAATTTAAACACTAACCTAATAATTACATCATCCGAGCAGCTCGATTCTCACCCGTTGAAAAGCGTATTCAAAAGATTACCAAGACCACCATATGGTATTAACCAGTACCAACACAATCACAGATGGTGATATGTGGACACTAAAAAGGGTTTGGAGCCTATCTACAATGGGCTGCCATGTGTAACGTTGCATTTCACAAGGGTACACCATACAGCACAGAAGAAGTGTAGAAAATACTAAGGGCAGCTATATTACAGATAGAGACTATTCACACCACAAGGTATCTTAACACTTTCCACGCGGCAGGCAGCTGCAGCCGACATTCCAAAATGTCACAAAATGTTTCAAATAATGTCAAAATTATTGAATTTCATTACCATATTTGGAATCACCATGAGAAATGCATTAAAATAAGTACAAACATGACTAGTATTGGTTCAGTAATCCTTCAGATATACCTTGACATTTGAGAAAGGTTTCTGACAAATCTGTTTTGTATTTGGTAAAACCAACAGCCGCGTGCAAAGTGTTAAGAAGCTTAAGGATACTGTCCATTCACAAAAACATCAAACTCAATTTAAAATAGTGATTATTAATGCCATCATAATAACATAAAATCGATAATTTCATAAAACAGAATGTTTCCGCACCATGATATACATACACGACGAAAAGAACATCGCTATTTTAAAAGGTAAAAAAATATTCAATATTACATTGTATTAATTTATTGCTATTGGTGATGCAGATATAATTTATGTGCAGAAATGCAAGTGATTTACTGTTTATTAAAAAGATATCAAGACATAATTCATCCTTTCCAGAATAATAATATTTGTCTAAATTCTAAATCTAATATTTTTATGTCCTTCCTCATCCCCAAACTCGGGGTCAAATTTGTTAATATCTTTATTTTACTAAGGGGCATGTTCAGATTCTTGGAATTTTTTTTGGATGGATGGAGTGAGGATAAGTGTTAAAATGAGCAAAATAATTGCAAAATTTGAATGTTTTAGCATAAAAACCTGATGTTTGTGGAACAATAAAGTTTTCTGACGTGTATGCAAGAAAAACTAAGTTGTTGGCAGGAAGTTGAGTCATGCCCGTTGCCCTCTGGGCATAACTTACTTCCTCCGCGGTCAAATCACGAGGCAATTTTTCCCGCCATCGATTTGACTTGGGGTTTCCACCGCGCCTCTCTGAGCCATTATGTCATTCAACTGCAACCATATCGGACGTTAGCACAGAAGAAAAAGAAAATTGCCGTCAGATGATTAATTCTGACATCTGAAATTCTAATCCATCTACAATGTATCATCAAGGCTCAATTAGTTTAGTACTGAATTAACCTTAGGGTAGGTCAGTCAAGGTCAGTCATGATACTTTTTAGGTTTATAATTTCATATTTTCTCTGATTTTGTTATCAAGCAATAAGTATGATGATACAAATTGAATTATGCCAGTATGATAACTTTTCCATACATAATCTGACTTTTCAAAATACGAAATGTGGCTATATTATTCAATGTGTAATATTTTATACTCTTTTCGTGAATATCTTACACATTGTTTATATAATATATATCATAAAAAGAGGCACAAAAATAAACCATCTTGGAAAATCCAAGGTTGATGGTTATTTGTACATATGTTTTTCTGCATTTTTACACGTCTAATCATCCACATTTGCTTTAGTCAAAAGATGCCAACTTTTGAACCGGCTGAAAGTGTTTGTGTCTGTTTCATCGTAACAAAACCCTTTACCGCTCAGTCTATTCTTGGCCTGTGCAAACAGACTAAGGAATGTGTCCCTGTGTTGTCTATCTACGTAGTATTGGTAGGTGGGTGTGTTGTCTATCATGCTAGGTGCAGAGGCATCGGATTGGCTATCGGAGCTCGGGTTGGTTAGTTGGTCGTAGTTGGTGGCGGTGAATCCAGAGGTTTTGTCCACAAAGTCTGCCACTCTGTCTGTTGTGTCCTCCTTCTGTAAAGAAAAATAGTACGATAAAAAGTAATAGTTAACACTTACCATGCGGCAGGCGTCTGCAGATGACATACCAACATTTCACAAAATGTTTCAAAAATGTAAAAATTATTTAATTTCAAACGATATTTAGAATCACCATGTGATATGCATTGAAATAAGTACAAACATGCCTAGTATTGGTTCAGTAATCCTTGAGATACACCTTGAAAGTTGAGACAGATTTCTGAAAAATCTGTTTTGTATACGATAAAACTAATTTTTAGCTTTAAAATGACACCTAACTTACTGAAATTGAACATACAAAACAGATTTTGTGAAGCTTGAGAGGTGATAAAAATCCTCTTTTTTCCCCCCTTTTTTTTCTCCATTTTCTTTTATTCATTTCTGCAAATAAGGTTTGCCAACAAACTGGTCTGTTTCGATGTGATGTATTTGAGGACACTATTTGTCATAGTACCATAATGGAATTAAAGAGTTAACAGATAAAGTGGCAATCAAGTATCATGCCAAGAATGTAACCCACCTTTTCAACTAAACAAATTGTCATCATGAGCCAAGAATTGGAATATTGAAATGGTAGGCAAGTTATTTTGTGAGAGGCCTCTTTAAGGTTATATTTCTTTCCATCTTGGATATGAGGTCCAAGATCAAGAGTGTCAGAACTTAAAGCAATATCATGTGATCTTTTTCAAATTGTACACATATTTTTTTATTTTCTTCTTATAATGAAGTTTTACTATCACTATCAGGAAAGATTGTCCTGAACTCATCAATCTATTTTGACTATATTTTCCATTAAAAAACCATCACAGCACATTACTCAATCATAATAGAAATCTGCTGCTTCCGATTTAAGGAATTCTTCAACATATTTGTTTAATTTTCATCATAAAGCATTCCGTAGGGGTGTTTTGATTAAAGAAAAGATATTCATAAAAAACACCAGAAAACCTGAACGACCGAAAGACCCTATCTAAGAGATCCACTTGCCTGTGGTACAGGTTTTCATATATTTTTCCTGCCGCCCTGATATCAAGTACATATTTGCGCTAGATTTTTTACCTCTTGTGAAGAAGGTGACATTGGTCTCTTTGGTACGATACAAAGCAAGCTGCTATAATTGGTCTCATCGGTCTCCACCATTTTCAGGGGGACACACTCCACATCCGATACTGGAAAGGCTTGCTGTTGGGTGTCTTCACTGGTGCTGACAACAAATAGGATTTCTGGGGTCAAGAGAAGGCATCCGCTGCGATGGAGTCCATGGAAGGTGACACTTGTCACGTCTACGTGGATTATGATGTCGGCATTTGGTAGAGAGTGTAACATTTTCCTGAAATAGTTTTAAAAATGGTATATGATCATCTTGCACATGAAAATGGTCTGTACATGTATGTGCTTAAACAAATAATGCTGAATACTATCGACCCATTTTCACAGCCAGTTTCTTAAGCCTTGCATCATGGTAACTCTGCTGCCGGTACCTGTATGGGTACTGTATGCCCAGTTAAGTACCAGTGTAGTACCACCAAATTAGCTGCACAGTACCAGTAACTGTGAGGCTACTTTGGTGGTACCGTACAGTTCCCATACAGGTACTAAGCATACAATGCATGTACAGATACTGACAGCCAAGTAACCATGATGTCAGGCGTAAGAAAATGGATTTGTATAATAGTTAACAGTCTCATTCAAGTCCCCTTGGTATTGATCAAGGTTGGTAGAAAATCATCACGAAACCCCTGTAAATCACACACAACAAATACTCACCCACAGGCAGAGCACTAACTAACAGACTTTGACCATAGTCTCTGTGCGATCTGGGGGTATTTGGCATTTTTGTTCGATTTCATCGCAAAGGCGTACAATATACAATGTACGCCGTCTCATTTTAACATTTTCGCATGTTTTAACGCTCATACGGGTGTCTGATGCATCTCTTTTTGATGGCGCGCATCTGTTGAGTTGCTGAATATTTGCAATCCGGCACAGCCCCACCCAAAAACGCATTTTGGATTTGGGGGCTAGTGCAACTTCTAGAGTTTAAGTATTCTTTGTACTCACCAAGTGTATTTGAGCCTACTGTTAGATGCCATAGCTGAGAGTTCTGTGAACTGTGCACTGCGAGGTTTTACAGCATCGGTGAGACCAACTCCATGAAGAATTCCTGGTAGAGGAAAACCACACAGATTCTAATGTCAGGATGTTTACACATTGTTTGTATACACATAAAGAGTTTATAAAACGTGTATCAAAATATGTCAAATATTGCAGGTACTGCACGCATGTGTCACGCTCTGCACATATCATATCTCTTACAGGGTGAGTCAGAAAGAACGGGCACTTTTTCGCAAAGGCGTCACAAAATTTTCAGGAATGCATATTCAAAAACAATGGCAGTGCTAAAAGACCAATTAGTTGGCTTTCATTCAAAAAGAGAATTTTTTAATCGACCATTGTGTTCTCATGATACACTAATTTGAGTAAAGCCCCAAATTTCAATCAAGCCATTCTTCATTGTATTCTAATGAGGCTCGCTTCCTTATTCAGCAGCGATGCTTCTTTTCAGGTTTTTTCCTTGAATTCAGGCTTGTTCTTACTCATAATTACTATTCAATTTATATTCAGTCATTTTAAAATTTTGAATCCAACATTCATGTGCCTTTCAAGGTTTTTAACCTGTTTCAATGATTGCCATCTCTGAATCAGCTAGCCAACAGTTATGGGCGTAATTGTCATCCTGTGGTTTGGCTTTAAAATACCAGGTTTTACCAAAACTGATGTAACATTATAACGCAATGGTCGAATTCAATATATTTCTTTTTTAATGAAAGCCAAATATGTGGCCTTTTAAGTACTGTCATTGGTTTTTTTCGAATATGCAGGCCTGCAATATTCATGTCACCTTTGCGAAAATCATTGCCCATACTTTCCGACTCACCCTGTATGTACGTTACTTGTTAGATGTTTTTGAGAGTGAGAATATATGGTTTACAGATTAGGAATGCAGTATTATTAACATCACATTAACATTAACACAATTGATATTATTCCTGAATGTGTTTTTTAAAATAAAATAACACAGTAGCTTATTGTTCTTGATTTACCGGAAAATAATAAATGGTGGTTAATTAACCGGTTATTTAACATTGTCAAAATTATTGAATTTCATAACCATATATGGAATCACTATGCAAAATGCATTAAGATGAGTACAAATATGCCTAGTTTGGGTTCAGTAATTCATGAGATAAGACTTTAAAAGTTGGGAAAGGTTTTGGAAAAATCTGTTTTGTATAAAGGTAAAATTAATAGCTGCGTGGAAAGTGTTTACGGTAAATTTGGTAAATAGGATTCACTGTGTTGTCAAGTCTGTAATATTACCAAAACCAGTGTGTATGAGTTGGAGTTTTGTGGTGTGTTTTAATCAAACTAACAGAAATGAAAATTAGACACTAAAAACTGTCCGATGTAAATTGGAATAATAGCAGAAAATAAATCCCACTAAAACTTTTTATTTTTCTCTGACAAGACAAATAAAGAAATCAGAAAGTCCTCCTCATCTCATCTCAATCATGATCACCACATGTGAACATCTCATAATCCCTTATGTGTACCACTAATGTCCAGTTTGAGCCACAAACTCTGCTGCCCCACTGGTTTTTTTATAACCATTCCTACTAGTCCTTTCCCTACTTCAGTGATAATGCACTTGGCTTTTCGAGGTATGGGTGTCACATGGTCACAACATGTAATTATGTGAGTATCACATGGTAACTATGTGTAATAATATGGTAACCACGTGTAATCATATGGTAACCACATGTAGTCATATGGTAACCACATGTAATCATATGGTAACCTCATGTAATCATAAATATGGTAACCACATATAATCACATGGGTAATTACCACATACAATCATGTGACCATCCCATGATCCCCATGTGTGCACCACGCCGCCCCTACTGACCTTGTCCAGTTTGAGCCACAAACTCTGCAGCCCCACCGAGTGGTTTTATAACCACTCCTACAAGTCCTTTCCCTACCCCAGTGATGATACTCTTGGCTTTGACTGTAGTAGGTGTGGATGCTCCCGATGACTCCTGTATACTCTGTAAAGGTTGGTCAGCAATACCAGCAATAGCTCCTGAAAACAACATCCATGTGTTTGTCAAGAGAAATTACATGCACGTTGTTGTCACGGTTTGATTTACTTAATCATAGCAATATTTCAAATAAGTGTTATCCATAATCTTTGAAGTTTAGTTTCATGGTTTTAGTACAAATATAACTGCTGAAAGTTCGGAGCCATGCAAATTGTGTCACATTAGGCAAAAAAAAAGAAGATGTTTGGTTGCCCTCATAGGGCAAAATTTGGGAGGGTCGGTAGGTCGATCCTTTTTTTCTTCTTTTTTTTTAGAGAGTTTTTAAAATAAAAAAATTGAGGGCGTTTTTTTTTTTTTAGGGCGTGATGGCGTTTTTTAATATATATATTTTTTTAAATACAAATGTCAATGCTGTTTATCTCCTCTGACATGTGGTGTTCATATTTTAACTGTGAAAGAAGAATTAAAACTTAAATATCAACAGCAATTTCCGAATTTTATGTGTTGAGAAAAATATTTTTTAAAAAATAAAATAAAAAAGTGACCCGCGAATTTCGTGATTTTAGGTCAGTCGCGGAGAGCAACCATTTTTTTTGGCTTTAAGGCTCATTAATTTCAAATTAAAATAATTAATCATATGGATCTTGTCTTCTAACTTGGAGGATTTGGAGTGATAAAATGAAATAGTTTTTTTTGTATCATTTGTTTCCTAATAATTCTGAGTATGATATTGTTTCATTGACGCATTTGATTTACACTCAATGTCATCACTTTAAACAATATTCCAGTCTTACATGGGAAACAAGTCTCATCCAAAATAATGTCTCACCTAGTACGCTGATCCCAAACCCACTCAGTCCCTGCATTAGACCTTCAGTAACTCTATCTGGTGCCCTACTACGTCTCTGGGCTTCTCGTCGTGCTATGTGTGCTGCATCTAAACTGAGACGGTCAAGGTTACGAGATACGCTGGATGCAAACTTGGTGATCGATGTCAGCGTTCCTGTGTGGAGATAATGAAATTATAACTACAGTAATTTTCAAAAATCAAAGAAATTAAAAACATTAATGTATAATTAAATTAATTTCAAAATCCGATCGCTTACAATACTAGCGCTTGCCCATCACACAATGAAACAGTGTGTGTGTGACACCGTTACCCTGACCTTTTAATCCAAAATGCTCAGATTTGTGATACACATTAGCAAATGGTTGAACTCCACAGGCGCTAACTATTCCTGAAAAATGTGTCTCCCATACACACTATTATCCATTTTCACTGGTGTGAATGGGAATTAACTTTAACATTACTGACATTTTATAACTTTTGTGGTATGTAATATGATCATGTAATTACAGAGTAAACGAAACCTTTGAATTTATAGCTGCCCTTAAACTGCTACTCACCCGCGGATACATGCCTCACTAGGGAACTGACCCCATTGGTGACCCCTGTCACAAATGCTGCTGGTCCCCTTGTCAGGCCCTCATATGGCAGGTAAACTGTGTCCGTTAGACCGATCTTAACACTGCGCAGAAAGCCAGCTGGGTTTCCTAGAATCTCCAATGATCCTAAAGCCCAACCTATAAAAGAATAGTGATTATAGAAGGCACGTTTTAAATGGAATAGTCCTAACTCTTTCCACACGGCAGTCGTCTGCAGACGACAGTTCAAAAGTTCACAAAATGTTTCAAAATTGTCGAAATTATTGAACATCATTACCACATTTGGAATCACCATTAGATATGCATTAAATTAAGTACAATTATGACTAGCATTGGTTCAGCAATTCTTAAGATAAGATTTTGAAAGTTGGAAAAGGTTTCTGAAAAATGCATTTTGTATATTGTAAAACTAATAGTCACATGGAAAGTGTCAAGTTATTATCAAATTACACAAGTGTATACCGCTTTAACTGTGGACTTTTCCAAAGCTTGCCAACCAATCACACCAAATGATAATCCCCTAGCAACAGGAATTGCTGCATATAGGTGCCTTGTCTATAGGGTTAAGAAGGTGACTATGCAAAGCATATACTGTAAAAGTAGAAATGTTCAAGCTACATATTTTTTCACATTTTTCACGCTTGGATGAGCTAAAGCGAAAATAATAACATGTGAATATATTTCTTTTGCATATAGGTATATGTGATGAAATTACAAATCGCGAATTTAAAAACACGCAAAGCAGTTTAAAATCTGCATAGCGCGAAAAATTAATTGCGCGAAAATTACCACTTTTACAGTACCTTTACAACTGTTGTCTCCTAATTACTCATTTATGGTTTGAGGTTCACTAACTATACACACATACCTGCTTTAAATAGTGCTCCCGATGTGAAATGCATGGTCAGAGCCTCGGTGAGCTGTTTGCTAGAAGCGAACACAGGACCTGTCTCAAACTGGCTGAAATTCAACAGGGTTCTATCCACCGCAATATACACCTTGAGTGACGCGTGTACAGAGGCCAAAACAGAGAAGCTGTGTATCTCTAGATTTCGCAAACCAAGGGGGGATTTCAACAAGTTCATCTGCGCCCTGACCACCAACGGTATTTTCTCAAATGAGATCGCAGGACGAACGATGCGCTGCGTGGCTGGTGCGTAGCTTTGTATCCTACTCTGTATCTCGTACAAGAACTGGTCCTCCACAAACACTTCTGTGTCGTTCACTCTAAGTTGGACATAAGCTATATTGCCACCAATGTCATTGTCCCTTTCAAGGCACATGACAAACTGGAAACAAACTTCATTGTGAAGTGATGCTTCTGGTGTGAGATATACCTCGTCTTCGTCCTTGTGTTTGCTTTTGAAAAGAACACCAAAGTCAAATTTTCCATCGGTGAATAGCTGGTTGTCAATCTGAAAAGGACCTGTTTGTATAACAACATATGGCAATTATTTAGTCTTATGTATACTAGTTTTTGCCTTACAGTGAACCAAATTAGATCATTTTCTGAGAATTTAGATATTTTAAATGCTCAACTTTTAACTCTTCAGACTTACTAGCCTATTTACTATGCCTTGCATTGGCACAGCTATTTTTGCATCCAATATATAGTCTTATCAAGTATTGCCTGAGATTGATTCATTGAATAACCTACTTATTTATTAATATAAGGTGACATGAAATATATAAAGGTGTTATATGTCATAGTCTCATTTTGTGGTCTTGCAATAGGCTGCAATCAACACTTTTGAATTATCTATGACAAATCCCCACCAAATGCTCTAAATTAAGGGACTTCTTAAGGAAAGAGACATACACAAAAAGTGACTGATAAATGTTGAGGCAGTGTTGCCAGCTGACATTTGTCCCAAACTGAGGCGCAGTGCCAATTAGGACACGATCCTCAACAAAAAGTAGCCCAATTTGCGTTGAGTCCTTTGAAAATACATTGGTATACTCTATTTGCTTCCTCTGGACAGTGACGTAACTTAACAGGCGCAGCTTTTACGCACGCGTATGTATCTTCTGTCTTTCAACGCTTGTGTGTATACGTCAGCGCCTAGAGTAGGCGCATGCGTTATGTGCTGCAATTAGTAGAATACGCAGTTACGTCACTGTCTCGTGATGGCCAAATAGATTATAGCTCAACCTTTTTGCAGGCCGCAGCACCCGTTTTCTGGCCGTAGTACAAGGGTCCAAAGAAGCCCAATTGTGTGGCCTAGTCCGGGGTTGGCAACACTGAGTGAAGGGTATTCCATAGTAATGCAAAACTAGAGCAGGAATCTTTAGGAACGTTGATGAAAGCACAATAGAAAAACACCATGATTCAATTGTATAGAATCATGAAAATAGTTCAGTTCACAGGATTATTATTTGCCCACAGAATTTTAAAATTCAATCTAGCAGAAAAATTCATTGGAAACTTTCAAAATTAATTTACAAATAGATCCAAATATACCTGTAAAGACTGTTACAAGCTGACTTTTGACTTTCTTCCTAGCTGCATCCTCCACTGGGTAGCTCAGCACTTTGACATCGTCCAGCGTCAGCCTCATAAACTCTGATGTCATCACTAAATCGGTCACCTCGTCCATCAACTTGACGACCAATTTAGAGATGTCCAAGGTCAGATTCCACTGCTGATCCGTTTTTGCCAAACTACTGGGCTGCGTCCTGGTGGGCGTCCCTCCCGCTAGGAGCTGATTCTGTTCTCCTGTTGGATAACCCCTTGGCATGTTCATGCTGAGAGGATCTATTTCCACCCATGCCTGCCTGCCGACGTTGTAGCTCGTCACCAGGATATAACCGCCACCCGTCAGAGCTACAATCTCTGAGCGGGTCTCGGTTCCCACGGCCAGCTCGATTCCTTCGCTCCACTGATACGGTGAGTGATCAACACTCCTGTAGACGACGGCGCCTGGATGTTGCGCTAAACTGAGATGTATTGCGGGTGTTTCTTTGTTGGATTGAGGATTGACGACTTGTTGGATGTCGTAATGGATGATAGAGTTCGAAGGAATGATGGTAATGATTGGCAGGATGCCAGTCTCTTCAACAACTTGAGTTGTCACTGTAAAATGGTAAAGTTCAAACATAATTTGAAAAGGCTTAGAACATTTTGATATTGTACCCAGTGCTGACATTTTCAAATTGTTCTTGAGGTGCAAAATCACACCTTACATTTGAAGTCAAGGTGCAATTTTAGGTGAATCCCGATAGCAACTTGATTTAGGGCTGCAAAAACTTGTATCGCAATTTCGCACCAGCCTTTGAAAGTTGTATCGCAGTTGATGATTTTTAAGGTTCAAATTGCGATTCGATACGGGAAATTTGCTGGTCTGATTGTACCAATCATTTACTTTATTTAAAGAAGGTGTCCGGCAAGCACAACATTGCCCACTATATGTTAGAAAAGTAATTATCAAGCCTAAATCATATTTATCATAAAATTGAATAAAACATGCAACATCTCTCATACATGCAATTTTTCAAAATTTGAGGTGATTAAACCCCTTTTTCAATGAAGTCATAGTTATACAATGCACTTGTCTCCAAAAGGGAAAATCGATGTATAAATTTCATGTTACAAAGCTATTTTTAACTTTAATATTAAAATGATACCTAATTTATTGAAATTGAACATAAAACACAGATTTTTTCTCTTCTCCTTGTGTTCTTTTCTACAAATTAGGTTTGCTGATAACTGGTCGATTTCGATGTGATGGGTCACAAATAGTCTTTTTGTAGCCTCAACCTAACAGTAAAAGCTGTTATCTGTACATTTTTTGTGAGTGTGCAACATTCTCCAAACAAAAGTCAAAATTCTGGGCAGAAGTAACATTCTTGAACACTTTGTTAATTGGCTATACATTGAATAGTTTCTGAAACACTTCGTATCTGATTTTCCCAAAAATATTTTGATTGGACTTAAGGTCATGTTTTTTATACTGGGTACCCAAAAAAGGTGGATCTGTTACATTTGCACTACATATTATTACTTTGCATGCATATATTTTGGCTATTCTTTATCACACATACTCAAATTTGGTCTTATTTTGATGAGAAAGTATTTGGCCTTTATTTTAAAAAGAAAAATATAAACTACCATGGTTCTGTTAATTACAATAGTTTGTTAAACCTCATTAGTCAGGGGTGGAAGAGTATGTGGAGGAGGAGTATGCGGAGGAGGAGGGGTGCATAGTTGAACAAGTATGGTGCAATATACATTGGGCAAACATAAAATGCACTTGTTTCACTCTTGGTACAATTCTATATTGAAAACATAACATTATTGAAGCATATTTGAATTAAAAATATAATTAGTTAATTAAGGGCGCACCACACCAAATATCTTTCTCATTGAAATACGTGTAAAAGTGCCATATTTCAAGACACCTTTTCTACCCTCCGGTTACATTTATTGCATACTTGTCACCTATGACCATTTTCAGTAACATCTCAACTTTAATTTAAGCCTTGTTTCATGAGCGGTTATTAAGCTACATTTTCCGCTACGGACCTGCACACAGCGCCCTCACTTTTTCACGTTTTCTGGCATGCCTGTTCACTATTTAGGCAGGTGCTTACGCCCTGGGCACTATTTAGGTCGATAAATTAAAAAATATCGTATTTTATCATTGTAGGTCCAACGGATAGGTCCCACTTGTTCATTTAAATACAAACATACCATCCCCGGAGAAACAAATTGCCCGAAAACCACACATTAACAAATCTAGTCTTCGTGCTTTTCCGGAACTACTGCAGGATTACACGAATTGCGCATTGATTTGGTGTGGTGCTCTCTTAAGGAATCATTAATTAGCATTAAGAAGCTCAAAAAATTGTTAAGAAACTTAAGTTGGTCGCAGTCTGCAGATGTATGCAAACATTTGCCTGCACCAAACTGTCCATTTTAAAAGTATAGAAAGGTTGAGGTACCCTTTTGAATAAATAAATTTAACTATTGAATTAAAAATTAAAAGAAGATATGTAATTAACCTCATGTATTCTGTATTGTCTGGATGGATGTTAATTAGCACATTTTGTTAAATGCGTTTGTGTGGTGTTATTACTTGTTTTTAACTGTGTTACCAAATAAGTAAAAAACTGCTGGTTTTCATCAAGCTTGTAAACTCAGGAGAATTAATAAATTCTTAGGAATGCAACTGAAAAGTAAGTTGATACGATACTAGTGACTACTAGTTTGCCAATCAACGTTGGATCACCCTATATGTTGAATACAACTTAAAACGATAACATTTTATAATTCAATCTTAAATCAGACTCTTGAAATTTGAATACTGGGTTCAAACATTATGGAAACTAACCTAATTTGTTCATTTGAATGTGCTTTGCACATCATGAAGGTGCAAGAAGGATGAATGCAATTGATTGTATGCCACTAAACATGTGTCATTGGGAAAATTTGAGTCACCCTGTAGTTAAAGGGCCCCTTTTTATTGAACATTATTTGAAACTCATACCACTTTAAGCATTTGCCACTTCAAATTGGAATGTAAAATCATGTTTCTGATGCAAATTTAAATTCATTCAATTTAATGATTTGTGGATAATCACGTATACCTAAATTAATGTTTTAAACACCCTATATGTTTAAAATTAAAATCAATCAATCTTTGTGTACATGTAATTGATGCATTTGTATTTGAAATCTACTTGAATTTGGTTAAAATACTAGTCTTTGTATGTATGTAGTAATAGAAGCATTTTTCCAGAACTAAATAAACACATTTTTAGACACCCTGTATGTAGAATTTCAGATTCATAATGAAATTTAATTTGCATATGTCTGGATGGGTATTTTATTAAACTACTTTAAATCTGTACTGAACTTTTCTCTCATCACTTCATATGCATAGTGGAAGTAATTATTGAAACCCTTCTTTTTTAGAAGATTTTGCTTGTTACACCCTGTACAATTTCGGGCCACCCTGTATAATCAACTTGGTTGTATGCTATTTGCATCCGTTACAGTATATGCTTTCAGAATATGTATACTTTTACCAACTTAAAATGTAAACTTTTTCAGATATAATGCAGTAACTGAAAAAGGAACCTAATTTATGGAAAAAGGGACATGTAACACAAATTGTACCCAGTATAAAAAACATGACCTTAACACTTTCCACGCAGCTATTAGTTTTACCATATTATACAAAACAGATTCGACAGAAACCATACCCAACTTTCAAAGTCTTATCTCAATACTAGGCATGTTTGTACTTATTTAAATGCGTTTCTCATGGTGATTCCAAAATACGGTAATGAAATTTAATAATTTTGACATTTTTGAAACATTTTGTAAATTTTGAAATGTCGTCTGCAGACGCCTGCCGCGTGGAAAGGTGTTAACAATGCTTACCAGCATCCTTATGGCTGGCCTGTGCCTGTCCTATATGCAGTGGGAATGTACAGCTGTTGCGTACAGTGACTAGAGGCGTTGTGTCAATCTCCAAGTTGATATATGTGACGCCGTTATGCTCTTGTATCACAGCTACGGCAGGAATGGTGACGATTCTGTCCACATCGGAGTCAGTTCTGCTGCTTAGAATGGCCGTGTCCTAGGGAAGCAATTGTATTGGAATTAAAAAGCAGAAAGGTTAAAACGAGTCCCCGTCACCAGTGGCGGCACTACTAGGGGCAGGGGAGGGAGGAAATTCCACCAGTCACACCCCTCTCACACCCCCCCCCCCACACTTTCCCCTAGTCAGCCCAAGCCCCACCCTCTTTTGTCCATTCTGGCCATTGAAAATGTTGAAATGTCTAATTCAGGACAAATTAAGCTAATTTCAGGCAATTTTTACATTAAAAGCATTTTTTTGTCTTGCCCCTCCATTTTGGTCTTCTCTAAAATAAAGTGATGGTAAGAGCTTATGAAAGCACTACAATTTGACCATCTGTAATTATTTTTGTTAAAGGAGGTGTCCAGCAAGAACATCATTGTGCATTATATGTTAGAAAAATTATTTTCGAGCCCAAATCGTGTAATATAGAACAAAGCATCAAACTTATCAACATGCACAATTAACGGTGATCGAAAGTCCCGGTATCAATGAAGTCATTGTTATACAATGCATTTGGGCAAATTTGAGCACCAATAATCTTGACGTCATTGATACCGGGACTTTCGATTGCCGCAAATTTTAAATATGGCATGTTGAGAGATGGCGGTTTTTATTCGTTTTTATAATAAGTATGATGTTTTGTTCTATACATCTACGCGATTTGGAATCAATAATTATTTTTCTAATATATAATGCACAATGTTGTGCTTGCTGGACACCTCCTTTAATGATAATTTTTGCAATTTAATAACTCAACCGTGATATATTCAATATCACCCCAGGTCTTGTTTATACATGCTCCTATACCAAAACCCCTCACCAGTATTGCTGTGGGCTGCCTTGGATGGTCCTCATCAACATATATCCAGCTACTCCACATATCAACCTCTGACAAGCCCTGCTGATTGGTTGAATACTTCTGACAGACAGCCAATGATATCAATTGCACGCACTGCTGGAAGACTTCCGGCTCCTCTGGCTCTGCCATATTTGGTGGTAGAACATTCCATTCGTACACGGGGATGGGGTTTCTGTTGGAGGGTCGACTCGGTGACAATTGGCTGTAGACCATACTCTGATGCAGATTTAACTGATGAAAGAATGGGAATAATCAAGGATTCATTACACACACACAAAAGATATATGAACACAAATTGTGTTATGTGTTCAACCATTGAAGAATTTTCTGCCCCATGATTAGTTCAGTTCCAAATAGGTAAAGACTGTTAGGCTCATGATGTATATTTTTTGAACAAAAATGGATTCCTAATTGTCAGGCGCATCTAGTGATGGTAATGTGCATCATAGATATCACATACGCCATGTTCATTGAGATTTCAACGAAGCTTACCTACTTGGAACTGAAAAATCACAAAATGAACTATATCCCTTATTAAATGAAATTTTGTGATACTTTTAAAATGTTAAACATGCATGACTAATAACAACTTATTAAACAAGTATTAAAATGATTCTTGCAAGAAAATTGCTATAAAATTTAGATCTATAATATGATTGTCACATGGATACCATAAACCTATGACATGGTCATCACATGCGATTTACAAGGTAACAATAAGGGACATTGTTCATTACTCGGTTGTCACATGAACATCATAAATTCCAATACTGACCTCTTCCTCCCCTACTGTCACATGTATAGCTCTGAGTTTCACATCTCTCTTTGTGTTGTTAGCCAGTACAAATCTCGATCGGATTGTCATCACTCTTACATTGTGTTGTACTGTAGAAGTGAGGGTCACATGGATTATCTGAAAACAATGACGAATAAAAACATGAACAAATTTCATATAGAATCACATTGTAAACAGTAGGTAACTTGATTGAATTAAAAATATATCAACAATCTGTTTTATAAAGAGGCTTGTTCATATGTCACATTTATTTGTTGCTTTCGATTGGGAACACTCATTACAAGCAACCCTGGAATTGTATAACTATTTGAATTGAAGGAATTCCACTTAAATGTATATATTTCAGATCGAACCTTCAATTGTATGATTTGTATAAAATGGTGTATATTAAAAATGCAGCACATCTTTATTTAAAGTGAGAAGATAAGAAATAAGAAAAGTATGATGCTCTAATTAACAATTAATTTTTAATTTTATGGCTTATAAGGTCATTTCTGGGTGAAACCTTTGAGTAAGTATTCATGAGTTAGACTTCATTACAGAATAAAGCTGTATCTTACATCCTTTAATAGAAGAGCTCATGTGAAACTAACTTCTTGCAGGTTATCACCAAGGATAACCCTATTTTTGTACTTTTGAGCAAAAGTAATCCAAGCATACTCGCATGATTATATCCAGATGCACACGGTTTTGCTAGCACCAATGCGTCACCCATATGACGGAAGTGCGCTTGATGCCTTCATACGTGCCAACGTCCTTCTGTATTCATACGCTGCTGGTTTTGCCAATTTAGAACTGATCAAACTATAGTGGTGGAGAATACTGTAAACAATCGGACAAGTAGTGGAGGAAACCAAACAAAAGCTTTTCCCACATACCTTGTTATTGTGTTGATTCAGCAGCTGTACTTGTACAAATCCCTCCCCTGAGAGTGACAGAGTCCCTGGTGCGACGTTCTCTGCTGTTGGTGAGGTTGGTTCTGTCAATAGACTGATGGGAGATGACCAGTTGGTTTCTGTTCCCTCCTCTGTTAAGGCACATATATGGAACGGACCCTGTGAACATAAATTAAATGGTTAATTTAACGTTCTTCATGGAATTAACCCCATTGTGCTTAACAGATTCTATTTAGGTGGGGTGGGGTGGGGAATTAGCTATTTGTCACTAATCAAGAATTTATTGATCATAATGCCACCTTTAGACATTTACATTCAAAATCAGTAATAGAACAAGAAAGACCATTTATTATAGCTTTAATTACAAAAGGAATTCTTGAAATCACCCATAGCATTATAATGTTAGATCAATTTTAGTAGACCCTTGATTTTATAGTAAATCCACAGGATGGCAGTTATTACGCCTTTCTCTATTCTATTCAGATGGTTGTGTGCTTTCTTTAATAAGCCAGCCATTGCAATAATTGCTATCCTGTGGATTGGCTTTAAAATGGAGGCCTGTACTAGACCCGATGTAATACAATAACACAATGGTCAATTTTTTTGTTATTTTTTTGTTTGTTATAAAGCTAAATGACAAGGGGTAAAATACCACAATTTTCATTGTGCCTTCCCAATAAAGGTTGTCAGGGAGTGACCGCCCCCCCCCCACCCCACCCCACCCCCAACCAGCTCCCGTTAGTAAAGAACATCAAGCATGAAGTGTGGAAAAAATGAAATTAAGCCTCTCCTGGAAACGGTGGAGTCATGCAATAAGTTCTAGCGGAGTACCGATTCAATACCAAAAATTTCAAAAATAAATAAAACATTTGCACACAAAATACGCAAACATTTTCCAAATATTTTCTTTCGCCGCCTTATCCCAACCCATCCCCTCTGGCTACATCACTGAGTTCTTACCTTAAATCTTTGTGGTGAAACCGTCTGTCCTGGACCACACGTGACAGGCCTCTCTCCATCCTCCAATACCAGCATGTCTTTATCCGTCTCATTCACTACAAGGCACCATGGCATGACATCAATGAGTACGGTGTTGAGTTTGGCCCAGTACTGGCACAGGGTCACCTGTAGGTCGGTATTAGGCTGGTCGGAATCATCCACTGGCACGCTGGTGTGTCGTAAGGAACACGGATAGTGGATAGTGCTAGTTTGGATTAAAAAATGAAATCATTTCAAAATTTAAATTTACAATGGATGTATTTAACTTAAAATTATGAAAGAGACTTTACTTTATTCACGGTGTACATAAAGTTACTATACTGTTTTAAAACCATCATACCTCCTGTGCAAAGAAAGCATATTGTAAAAAACCAATATTTGCATATAAAAAAGAATTACGACTATGAATAAACTACATGGGACTGCAATCAGAGTACCAATATTTGAACAGATTGGGTCGCATAAAAATAATTTGTGTTCAATTTTTTTTAATTCTAAAAGAGTTCAACAGGTTTGTTGTCAGACAAGTTGAAGCTCTCTAAATTCTTCACCTATATTATGAATGCCCATAATAAAAGCCTATCACACAATTTGTGTAAATTCTCTTCTTTAAGAGAAACTAAATTTACAACAAAAGGAGAGTTTACATTAGTTGTATCCCAATTGCATTAGCCTTTTTGAAGAATGGGGAACACAATAGAATAGCAGTATTTTAAGTTTGGGTAAAACGTGGGAAGTACAAAGAATGTTCCTCTGAAAGGCTTATTGAAGGAAGAAGTATTACAAAAGATCAAGTGATGCGATCAAGCAAAATGAGTTTGAAGTCAATAATATCACAATTGTAGTTTTCTATGTGATCTTAGTGGGTATTTGCAATGCTACATTTTTGAAACAGACACTTAATTCAAAATATATTAGCCATTGAAGAGTCAAAGAATGTCTTCCCTTTGTTTGGTTATATCTCAAAATCAATATTTACGAGTTCCGAATCATTTTGCTTGATCACATCACATAAGTGAATGATAATAATGGTTTAAATCTAAAAAAAACCCAATTATTCACCATTATAAAAAACCTGCTTTCTTAATTCTTTCCATAAGTGCATTTTAAAGTCTGTCACAGGTATATTACAAGAATTGTTTCATTATTATTATCATTATTACACAGCATTTATTAGGCGCCATTCCATATGATCACAGCGCTGAACAATAACATAGAAATATAATAAAATACATCAAGATAATCTGGTAAAAAACAACGACAGCAAATGCAATATACATCATAAAATACACACTAAAATTTAAAAAACAAACAAAAAACCCGATATGACACCAGGGAAAGTAAATAAACAAAACAGTTCATTCAGATGGGAAAGGTGAGTTTTCAGGGCTTATTTAAACAGGCGTGGTCCAGCAACACAAAATGCACTATCACCAAATGATCGTCGAGTATGTGTAACACAAAGAAAGTCATCCTTACCTATCATAGTCCGGTTGATTGTAAGGCCACATAGCATTGAGATTCTGCTCCCAGTCAGCACACAACGTTTCCAAGGTAACGCCCTCGCCAGGTTGCTGTGTGATCTGGTCGATAAGCTCCGTTGATATTGGGATGGAGGGACTGGATGGACTAGCGGTTTGGCTATAAGATAATAAAAGACACTTTCATCACATGAATTGCACATAAAAAACCCAAATTAAATTCTCACATAATATAAAATATTAGTTATTCATAGACAATTTTTGGAGAGGTTTATACTGATTAGACAACATTAATTTTTGGATCAAGCAGCTGGTTTTATGATAAAAGCAGAAATAGTGTACTTTAGGTTCCACACGTATTTCAAATCTTTGATGCAATTAAACGTACCATTTGATTATTATAGACAACTTTGTTTAACTATGTATCTTTAAAAGATCCATTTATGGATGATGCCACAAATTTCAAGCAGTGTACCTGCATGCTTGGAAGTACCATAAATTGATCAGCAAAAGTCAAATTTCAATAAGAAAACAATACAACCAGGTTTTGCTTGTATTTAGAAATGAATTTTCCCAAAAATTCTTAGTGGAAATGACCTATGTGAAAAAGATTATCAATAGCAAGTTTGTTTTGATTAGCAGCTAATTTCATAAATAAGAATTTGGTAAAACGGTCTAATGATTTTTATCATTAAATGGATTTATAAATATCTTGCCAGCTCTCTACAGAGTGTGAAATATAACAACTCAGTTAATCATTTGCTATAAAGATGATACTTCATAACATTTTTGAAAGTTTGGTGACCCTATGCTGGGAATGACAAAATCTATTTTAAGGAATGACAAAACATTTTCTATTGGTAGACAAACCTTCAAGTGGGTCCGTCAATATGGCATTTTCTTTCCTTTACACCATTGTATTTTAAAATGACTCAGAAGATTCTCAAAATTTCAAAGAATATTCTTGAATTTTCACTAGAATCGTTTAATTTTGTCTTTTTGTTGTTAGTTGTTGAAAATCTCAAATTGTGAAATTCTGGGTTGGTCAGGCCCATACAAAATAGGTATTTTTCATTGCCGTATATTAAAATAGGGGAACAAGGAAATGTTCTTTCGGTTGTGAAAAGGTTAGGTATGTAACAGATGGAAGAACAGCCTGGCAAACACCATTTTGGAAGGAGCAACAGATATTAAAGAAGAAAAAAACGGACCAACAAAGACATGGATGAATAACATGAAACAGTGGACAGAAATTAGTTTCGACTGCCTGATCAGAATTCAGAACAGTCAAAGACTATCAGCTTTAGAAAACTTAGGTCTCTAGATCCATTACTGTGTCACGCCAACTGCCCATTTTAACTATGGGACCCTTAGATAGCGATAGATATATATTAACATTTTCTATGCTACCATACCTGAGTTGAAATGTCATGTTGTACCACACATACGGTGTGATATGACCCAGTGGTTGATCCTCTCCCCTACCAGCAGCCTCTACAAGCTGAAGGTCATTGAACTTTTGAGATTGCAGATTGACAACGAGAGGTCTTGGTAGGTGACTGCGTACAATGAACAGAGGACTAAATACAACCTGTAGGAGAAATACAGTCAATAGAATTGCTTGAAAAAATGTGTTGATTAATGTTCAATATGCAAGCAAGCTTTGGAAATTTATGTTAATATCTTTAACTTTGGGTCCTTTAGAATCTTCTTCTTTTTCTTCTTCTCGAATATGTCTTTTCTCTACAAAGGCATGTTATTATCCTCCACTTGTCTATCACACTCATTCTAGTGCTGGTTATTTACATGTATAGTTTGATCCGTTCCAAATTAGCGAAGCCTCATTACAGCAGCGAATGAATACAGAATTATGATGACGGTGCAGGCGACAATCGCACTGTGCAACATATGCGTGATGCGTGCGTGAGGTCAAAACTGTGAGCGTGTGGCCATAATCGCGCACATATGTTTGGATTATTTTTGTGGAGAGATAAAAAACGAATATTTCGCGCCAATTTGGAACTGATTAAACTATAATATTCCTCAATCTTCTTTACTTGTAGCCTAATTTTTATCTGATGTCTGTGTTAAATAGCAATTTACAAACATATCTGTCAACTTAATCTTACATTCAAGTAAATGCCTAATCTAAAGTCAGCAGTTAGTACAAACACAAGTTTATGCTTTATTTCACAGGGTGATTCGAGAAGACAAGAGTTGCATAAACACCTGAAAATTGAAAATCCCAGTAGATAGATAGATAGATTTATATTTTATTTCGCAATGGTGGCCAAAGGCCAAAAGTACAGGAAATATTACATTAAAATTGAACACAAATCAAAAACATTAAAACATTTAAATTAACTTGATTTAAATATGGAACATGTATATTATATGTACACCCCAACATGCCTACATTTAAGAGTATATACAATTAATAGAAGATTTTAAAAAGAGACATACCAATTATAAAAAAGCAAAGCTAGCCCTCCAGCGGGTTTTTTAAATTTATTTCTGGACATCCTGCTTTACATTTCCATGACTTACCAGTCTCTGTGTGTGGCCTTGAATGTCCTCTGTGTATATACAGCACCATATGTATAAAGGTGGTCCATCTTTAAACGGCATCTAAATGAATACAAGAGACATTCACATATCCGTGAAACAATATGAAATGATGAGATTCTACAGGTTTTAATCTTTATATCTGCACCAGAATATTTGTATACAAATGCGATAACAATTGTATTTCAGTGACAGATGCAGTATTTACGTGCTAAGGCTACAAAAAAACCCTGTTCTATGGGCCCAACCAACCCATTGTTTAGCATTTTCAACTTTTTTATTAGTTTTAGAAGGAAAATTCTAGAATTTTTTGGGATTTTTTGATATTTTTTTGTACATTTGAAAGTTGTTGAAAATTCCCCCCAAATACCCAAATATTGTTGTACCCCCCCCCCCCAACCCCCCTCTGACCAGCAGACCTTACTTTAGGTTAAAACATGTAT
This sequence comes from Ophiura sarsii, assembly GCA_035610835.1. Lineage (NCBI taxonomy): Eukaryota > Metazoa > Echinodermata > Ophiuroidea > Amphilepidida > Ophiuridae > Ophiura > Ophiura sarsii. Next base: position 54,775,145 of record CM069441.1, read on the forward strand.
AACAATATTCTATTATTAAGATTCCCAGCAATATTTTTATAAGACTTCTCCAAAATCCATGCTCTTTACACCTATTCAAGTAAAAATACAATTTCCTAAAACACCAAAATAGTTTTGAATAAGATGCTTCATCAAATTAAGTTATATTAAACTAAGATTTTAGCCAATAAACATGCTGCTCTAATTCCATAACTTACCATAACTGTCACTTGTTTGCGACTCATTTCTCCACTGATGGCAAATTGTTCCGACCAATCAACATCCTTGTCCGCGACCTTTATCCTGACCCCTGAGATATCATCATCACAGCAGGTCAGAGACGGGAGCACATCTTTGGACGAGAGCGTCTGAATCCGTCTCGAGTCCACTAGCTGGTCCCCGACACGAGCAAGGCGAGTGAGTTGGACTTCAAGGTTTTCTTGCAGACGATTTGCGAAGATTTGCTGGCCGTAAAAGGTCACCTGCAAAAAAAGAAAGACAATTGTGACTTGATCAATGGAAATTAGTACAATGCTGCATTGCATATACTTTTAGCAAAGTATAGCTTGATCATCTGATTTGTGTGTCATATTCAGGGATGTTCCTAAAAGAGTACCTCAACAAAGTCTACCTCGACAAAGTCTACCTTGAAAAAGTCTTCCTCGACAAAGTCTATCTCGACAAAGTCTACCTCGACAAAGTCTACCTCGACAAAGTCTACCTCGACAAAGTCTACCTAGACAAAGTCTACCTCGACAAAGGGTCGGGCAGTCAAATAAGGGGCATTTAATGGTTCTTAATGCGCAAATCATGGTAGAATTTATCAATTCGTTCTCATTTCTAATGTGTTTTTACATTTTTTCAAATTTACAGTTCCATTTTCAGCAATCTAGTATCTTAAGAAAATATCACAATATCACAGTTATAATAAAACACATCCAGTTATTCCTGAAATACCAGAGTCCAGACTGGGCAAAGTCTGTATCCAAATGCAACATTTTATTGGTCCACAACTTAATGATAAGAAAGTTTTCAATTGTAATATTGTGGCCACTTTTTGCAGGGAAAATGTCACAAGGGGAAAATTGTTCAGCCTTTAATAATAACAGATCTATCTATCTACCTATGTCCCATAGTTAACTGGGTCCCCACGTCCCTCTATATGGCCACTATCTTTAAAAATGGCGGACCATAAAGAGGGACTGGGAAAAGAACACGGCGAAAAAGTGTGCCGTTTAACCGTGGAATTCCACGAGTATTTAGCATATATGAATATGCAAATGAATACTGAGCATGTGCATTTGTACACAGAAACAACAGAAATACCACCTGATTGGTCCAATTCAATGGCAGTGCGCCGAACGATCGTCACGCAGCGCCACAGGAGGCAAATTGTGCACCCTATTGTGTCACCCGCCCGGTCACATGGTGTACAACACGGCATGAAACTACCGGCGCACTATGGCATGATGGTGCGAGAATAAGCTCATGTATATTCAGCAGTTTATCAGCGCACACCAGTCTTCCCATTTGAGCACCCTCGCAGGGGCCGTGTGTAAAATAGGGAAGACATGAAGGATCGAGTCTAGTCCCACAGGGAGGGGCCATTGGGGCGGCATAATGATGGATCTAGAGACCTAAGTTTTCCAAAGCTGTCTGTCTTTAGTTGTTCTGATCAGGCAGTCAAAGTTGATTTCTGTCAACTGTTTAATGTTGTTGATCCATGTCTTTGGTCTTCCCCTCTTTCTTAAGGTCAGTTCATACTCGTGTCGTTGGGCATCAGCCAATGTTGCCAATGTATTGACATTGCTTCAACTTGTACATATGTCGACGTCGAGCAATGCGCAACGACATGAGTATGAACGGACCTTTACCCTGTCTGTCCATCCTTGCTATCTGGTATATTCACCTTTTACTACCCCTGTTTTAATACATTATTAACAGCTTTTAGTGAATTACCTGTTTCTGCAGAGGCGAGATCTGTTTGATCTTGATGAACAGTGTTGCACTTTGATCTTTGTATTTCAGAGTTCGCACAACTGTGCCAGGTTTGTCTATGTTAAATGGCTCCGACCATCGCCAGTTACGCCAGCCTTCGATGCAAACGTGAAGAAACTGAAATGAAACAATACAGACACTCCTTGTATAATTAGGGATACAACCACACACTCGTAACTGGTAACCCACATTCATATCAGCATATTAATTTTTATTCCACCACCTCTGTGCATTTATGTCAGAGCATATTCCTATGACTGATGCAGCATTTATGGTTATCTGTACAGGGTTACACAAAGGAAATCAAAAAAAGCTTACTTCAGTACTGGGCTATTTCTTTTGAATTCTGTTCTACTTGTATAGATATTGATTGAACACCCCATGAGTTGCTACATTAATCATTTAACTCCCTTGTTAAGTCACAAATGATGTTTACTTGTACATGTGTTCCTAACAGACTCCCTCCCCTTTCCCTCTCTTGTCTCAAATGGGAAGTGCTACTGTGAAGGTGGAGAGGGTCAATACAGGTCATACAAAGTAAACTTGTGGAGAATTTCTTATGTCATTGTTCCTACAAAGGTTGATGACAAGTGATGTAACATATTTTTCATTGGAAAAGAATAAGAGCTTCCTCTGTACCAGATCCAGGAATGGAAAGGTCATGTCAAATTGAAGAAAAAAAAGTTTGTCTCAGAAAACAGTGCACGTATCTTTTAAAATTTGCATTTTTCGCATTTTTTCCCCCATCATTTTTTGAACTTTTGAAAACGATGGTGTGAGCCAAGTTGTGACTGTACGAAATGGGTTTTTTTCCCAATATTAAAACAGTATTTAAACTCAAGAAAAACAACTAACTCCAGTGATTTATTGAACTATGCTGCTTGAAATTCTAATATCAAATTGTGAAGTACCAAATCAGCTTCATTTTCTTGCTTCACAGAGCTTGTCTCATGGTGTTTTTTAAAAAATACCCCATTTCCCATAGCCCATTTCCCATAGCATTTTTTACTAAAAAATATTTTAAAAATCGCATTTTGCATAGCCATTTTCAGGTTTCTTCTGAGACAAACTTGTGTATGCGGATACAATTATTGGTTCCATACCTGTTCATGGTGTTTGTGAGTTCTCCAGCTGTAGGCATGCATCTGTCGTGATCCCAATACCAAGGCCTCATCGGTGTGAACCTGACCAAATCGTAATGCCTCGCTGGTGTCATTGCAGATTGTAAAATAGGTAAATACCAATTGTTCCTCTTCTGGCTTGCCATACTAAAGGAGGAATTAAAACCAGAATAAGACTTTAATAAGGGATGTATATGTAGGTGAGTTAATACTTGCATTTATTTCAGCCATTTTGGAACTCTACATTTTATCAATCAAATATGGCTGAAAATTAGGTCATTTTATACAAAAACAAACAAACAAACAACTAATAAACCAAAAACATTAATGTGAGATTCTAGTGTGCTGAAATATTAAATATACAACAAAGTCATGCATTTCTTTAATTACAATAAAAATGCATTTTGAACTCTTACTCATAAAGATGGTGAAATCAATCCTGAATGCCACAACTCTATAATTTGTTCACCAAATTTCACCAATAGGTGTGTATGCTAGGCTGGATTCTTTTTGCTGACCAATAAACATGAGTCTTCGCATTAAGGTCTGTTTACAACCAAGCAAACTACATCCTTAAATTGACACAATCAATATGTGATTTTCATTCTATGGTCTTATTGGGTAGTTGTGATCTTGGCGGTGTCTTAACACTTTCGACGCGGTAGTTGTCTGCAGACGACAGTCCAAAATGTCACAAAATGTTTCAAAAATGTCAAAATAATTAAATTGCATATTTGGAATCACCATGAGAAATGTATTAACATAAGTACAAAAATACCTAGTATTGATTCAGTAATCCTTGATATAGACCTTGAAAGTTGAGAAAGGCTTCTGAATGTTTTGTATATGGTAAAACCAAAAGCCGTGTGGAAAGTGTTACGGTAATATTGAATGTCAATCCTATCCTGTATAAATAATCTTTGATATTCTAATTTTTTTTCTTCAGACATAGTAGTTTGATGTTGAATGTTTTCTTACCTGTCCCCATGCCTGCAAGGCCATATTGAGTGTATGTAATGCACCTTGACCCAGTCTGAACTCAACTGACCCCAGGTCAATCAGACAATTGACCTCTTCACCCCACACAGCATCTAATGAACCTTCAATTCCTGCCTCCTCCAAGAAAGGTGTCATGGTGAGGTTCCGATAGGTCAAGAGGTCACACTGCAGTGAGGTAAAGAGCTGAAAATATATTTTTTATTGAGAATCATTAAATATCTAAACGCCACTTGATGGATGGTTTCTGCATGCATATGAAATGAAAGACAACATACATATTTTATGCAACAAGCTGCATACCACTCATTTACTAAATATTTAAAGTACTGTAATGTTTTGAGGAATGCAAGCATCTGTGCAAATTTTTATGCAAGGGTTTATGTACAACATTTTGGCATCTTGATTGGACATCCCGTTGCATGACCTGGTTGCTGTCAAGAGTAAACCATGCCTGGTACAATATTCGATATAGTTTTTTAGCACAAAGTTTGAATAAAGTGTACTTTGGGTCCCAAGTATGCATCAATTATACGCATGAATAAAGTTTCCCATTAAAACTGTATAGTGCGCTTCATTATACCAAGGACTTGATGCATGTCCTGGACTTAAAGTATCTTTTATTCTTAAGTTCACTTTTCATGGCATTCTACAGGATTGTTTTAGAAAGAATAGTTCCAAGAAGTGTTTAAAAACACCTCTTCGAACTATTCTTTTTAAAACATTTTCAATTTGATCTGCCATTTTGGTAGAGGAATAAGTCATTGTTAAATAACCAGTGCATTCATCTTTGCAGTCTTTACTTTACAATCAGTGACCCCAAAAATTAGTTGTACACTTTGAACACATTTAATAAACTCAAATACTGAGAGACACAATCTTTAAAAAATATTTGTTGGGCAAGGAAAATGACGTAATCGCGCACAAAGGTTCAGGGTTAAACACAACTGTACAAATTAAATGACAGTGTCAGCTGTGTATTATATCAATGGTTATTAAGATTCATGTCTCTTAGTAATTGAGTTTATTACATTTTTTCAGGGTGTACAAATAATTGTTGGGGTCACTGTAGCTCTCTAGGAATATATGACTATTGGGAAAAAATCACAGAGTTGCAGAGTAGCTTTTTCTCTTTCCTCTTTCTACTCTTCATCTTAGTGCAGCTCTTTGCTTCATAATCTCTGTGTTTCGAGCCAGACATAGGCCCCTTTAACAGGTGTTATGAAGCTCAACCATCCCCATTCCATCATGACATATTGTTGGATGGGGTATTAACTCCATCTGTCTGTATTGCCTTTGAGTTTCTGCAGAGTCAGATGGTGGTACTTGCTCAGTGTGCTGTTTTGGTCGCTGTATCCAAAATTGGTGTTTTCATTTACTAACCTGTACAGCAGATCTTTGCTTAGTATTGACCCAGTGTTGCCCATACACTTCTGTATTATTCACCCAAATCACCATAAACTCCTGCTCATTAGGGGCTGCACCATCAAACTTGAAAGGTTTCATGTGTTTGGGTTGACCTGAAATACAAAAGACAAAGATCAGTACAAGATGGAACGGCCAGTTGTGGGTTGGTATATCTTTTTTTTTGTGATGCATATTTCCTGCACAACAAAGATGTTACCATTGATTGTGCTGCAGAAGCAACTTGTCCAATTTGCACATAACATTTGAAAATATAAACATCATGATTAGGCCAAATACAAAAAAACTAGTTTTTTAGTAACAAATGCTATGCGAAATGTGGTTTCTTTTTCTTTTTTACATGAGATGGGCTCTGTGAATTAAGAAAATGAAGCTGATATGGTGAAATTTGAAGAAGCATAGTCCAATCAATCACTGGAATCAGTCATTTTTCTCAAGTTTAAATACTGTTTTAATATTGGAAAAAACATTCCATACAGTCACAACTTGGATCACACCATCATTTTCAAAAGTTCAAGAAAAAAAACCCTGGTATAATGTGAATTTTAAAAGCTACGCACGCGGTTTTCTGAGACAAACTTGTTTTTTATTTGGCCTTATTAAATGTTCAATTTGGTTTAAGAACAATCAATCATCAATCAGCTTTATTAATTTATTTCAAATCTTACTTCAAAACATAATGATCCCAGCTTTGCTGGCTTATGTGATCATGCAATCAAATCAAACATGAATAACATCACTTGCATAGCCTAAATGCTATATTGATAAGTGGAATACATACTGACATCACTGTATACGCTACTTGCACGGTACAGATGGAACAAGTGAAAGCAAGGCTCTCCCTAACCCGATCACGCCACACTGCATCGTGTTTTCACGCAGGTTTGTGCATCGCGTGACGCGGTTGGGCGCACGCGCGCTGAGGGGAGAGCCTCGCTTTCATTCTAAAATGGCGATTGTGTGCAAGTAGCGTATAGAGGGTGAATAGTGGAGTGTATGCCTGCCTTTCCTACACTGAATCCTTCCCATCTATATCATTTACACATTGCCTCTATGAGGGCGCTCAATGTGAAGATTGAAATACAGCTCTATAAGTTTGCACACATACCATCACACCACCTTGTGTCTGTTGCTGCCTCATGCGGCAATGTACATCACATAATATGGATAGGCTGTGATAATTTACAGCCAATAGGGCAATGTATTGACTCCTTGACACACTACAATCTGAATTTCCTTACCTTGGCCAAGTTGAGATGTATGATGACTGAGTCTGATCTCCATACAATCCATATTGAAAGCTAACATGGCGGATGGTATAAGATGAGGTGCAAAGTAGGAATCAATACGCATGGAGGCCGCCAATGTCATTGGAGATATGATCAGGTCTTTCCTACAGGACTGAGTGAGCGGAGCCTCCTCACTGGTGTGATAAGGGAAAAAACATGACAAAATTGGTCAACGATCAGTCGTCCTTTTGTCTAAATGCAATGATAGTCTCTAAGACGATTGATCACCAAAAATGGACAACTTCTATGTGTGAACATAAGGGCTGATGATCAATCAGAATCTTTGAATGTGTTTCAAACAGCTTAATTAAACTCCATTTATATTAGTGGTAATTGATTGTCCAAAGATCGATTCATTGACTTAGTGTGAAAAGGCTCAATGTATCACTATAGCCAGTTGTGGTATTGTAATTGTATGGATGTAACTTTGAACAGTAATATCTTGTAATAGTGAAGTACGACCTATTGCATTTTATTGGCGTAGGTAACAAGACTGACCAAATCCATGCAAAAGGGGAAAATAAGTGTATGTACAAACATTGATCTTTGGGTAGTTTGACGGCAAATGGATAAATAAACAATCTTAACACTTTTCACATGCTATTGGTTTTACCATACATAACCGATTTTTAAGACACCTTTCCCAACTTCCATGACCTTATCTCAGGGATCCCAACCAATACTAGGCATGTTTTTACTAATTTCAATGCATTTCTCATGGTGATTCCAAATATGGTAATAAAATTTAATAATTTTGACATTTTTGAAACATTTTGGGAAATTTTGGAATGTCGTCTGCAGACGCCTGCCGCATGGAAAGTGTCAAGAGAATTAAAACTACTCATCATTTCTATCTGTACCTCTCATCGGATGTTGAATTCAGCATCACCCTCCATATTTGGGCGGCAACCGTGTCGTCCATCTTGAGATTATTGTCAGCTGATGGGGCTTCCATGGTGAACATAAACGACTCTACCTCCGACAAATAAATCTGCCTGTAGATGTGGAAACATTTCCGCATGGTGTCCCAATATTCTAATGTACATGGTATCTGCAAAATCAAATTGTTTATATTTGCTTAAAGTATATTAACTCAAAAGAACAAAAAATGATAATGAAAATATATATCGTATCTAATTAGGTCAAAAAGTTTATTCCAGTAGCAAGCCTGAAAAGTCAAATGTGAAATGTATTTTTATTTTGTTACTCAATTCATAGTGGAATTCACTTAAAATGATTTTATTAAGTCAAATCTATGCATTTTTGTTACTTTTATGCTCGCTAAAATGTGATATTCGCCGCGGATTTTCACTTTTGTGTTTGCCATGTGTGGCCAATCGCCATCTTGAAACATGCTGGACACAATTTAGACAAAAGATGCATGGCGCCCTAAAATCAAGCGTCTCAGTGAAATGCATGCACACTACTGGAAACAAACTTTTTTTTGTCTGGCCTTATGCTGTCTTAGTAGTTATCCCCTGTATGTTCACCGAATGCGCAAAATACCTATGGTTTGGCGTACCATATATGGCACATTATCATTTAGTCAAGAGGCCCCAATAACACAAGTTTACTATTTTAAACTGAACTTCTAGACAGGTCTTCTCGATGTTTATATTTATATATGCTGTCATCCTTACAAACTAGCGCAGTAACCCAGTAAATATTGTCGATTTCAACAAACTCTTACACAGACGCAATGGGGTCGCTTTACATGCACCATCTTGCCCATCATGAATGCAAATGCGTGTAAACTTGATAAATCAACGATTATTCTGAGGCCTTCACATTTACACAATGGTTAAATGGTATTGCAGTACTTACACCTACTAAATGATAAGATGTATTCCAACCCAAGGAAGTATGACACCACTTACTGTTAGCTACAACAAATGCATTAATAGTAGTGATTTCCTTTTTGAACCATCAGCAACAAAAGGGATTTACAGATCTTCTGTTGTATATACTTCAAACAATAACATTTGATAATGACAATTTGGATATGCTATATGCAAATTGCCCTTTGTTTTTCACTGTTCCAACTGTTATTGAACATTTCTCAAATAAAAGCACTGACCTCTTCCACGCGATCCTCTTGAAATGGTTCATCCGGGCTTGTGGCACGGTGCAGGGGAATGGGCGTGGCTGCTACGAGGGTAAGAACTCTTGGGTGGGGGTAACACCAACTCATGCTCCCCCAATTGCCATACTCCTCCATGGAAGATGAATCATTCATCTCAGCGGGCGGCGGACAGCTGAATACTATTTCGTTAGGTTTTGGTAGAAGCCTGTTATGCCCATCTATAAAATGAAACCGTATAAGGAAATAAAGATTCTTTATTGTCATTGTCACTATATAACACTATGCTAATTCCAATCATGCGTGAGTATGTGCGTGGGTACATGTGTACTAGCGTACATGCGTAAACCCATCATTGCGTACCGAGGCGCTTTCAAAAAATGACCGAGCATCCTAATTGGTCAATCGTGAAATCGTCACGCGAATGCATGCAGTTGTTCGCGCATTTCATGCATCTGGGCGCAGCTCCGCGAACAACAACAAAACACGCTCGCGTGAAATAGCTTGAATTTCGTCAATGCTATAAACAATTATCGATGATACTGCTCTAATGTCACATCAATGGCTTAAATAATCTTACAAGTTCATCTTAGAGTCCATGTAGAACATCAATACTTGGATCAAAATGAAAGAAAAACTCAAGCTTCTAACTCTAATTACACACACAAAAATAATTTGGGGTCTAGAGTTTGATCAGCTCCAAATTGGCGAGCCTCCTTACAGCAGCGAACTAATACAGAACAACGTGGGCGCACATAGCGCAACAGGGCGCATTGTGCATCAAACGCATAACGCGTGTGTATGGCCAAAATCATGTGCGACCGCTTAGATTACTTTTTGCACACAGAGACATAAAATCCGAATATTTCTTGCCAATTTGGAACTGATTGAACTAACCTGCATCTGTGATGTATTTAAAAGATCCAACACGCAGATCATCTGTTGAGCTTTCCTCCGCAAGGTCTTGTCTGATGTGTATCCTCGACACTGTTGAAGCTACATTAGGCTTACGCTAAATATAAACAGGAATGTCACTACGTTATTTAAACCCTTTTTATTGAATGAGTTCTATGGTGTATTTCATCCTGTTTTTGACAGAATCCAAAAATGAACCATCACTCAAAAATGTTGTTTCTCTAAATAATCATAATGTAAATTCACTCAATCTTATCTGGTCTTCCAATATTTCAAAATGAGATTAAATGAAATAAGGTGCTTTTATGGTTAAATTATTTGCTTTGAACTTACTACTCCATCAATTTATACAATGATGCTTTAGGTTTATGAATACTTTATTCACATTCAAACATTGGTTATTTGTCTACATGTTGGTGTGGCAGGAAACAATTGTATTTGAATTTAATTAATTTACCTGGTGTTATGGCACATATTCCAATAAAAGATAACTATCAAATGGATCATAATTTGTGTTTCAAATTTGTATCCAAAATGCAGAAAAATAGTTGAAAAGCCAGCCTTCTTATACTGAGGCAGTGACTTAAACATGGATCTAGACTTGGAAGAGAATTGTTAACCAATCACATTTTGTCATGATCCATTCCCCCTTAAATATATGCCTCAATTTTGGACCCACATCAGCATATACTTTTCAGAACCAGAATTCAGGCAGCTTCTCCTTGCCCACTGTACCGCCCCAGTGCCCATCCTTCCTGTCAGTCCATTACAAAGTTTCTAGCATACCTTGACTAATAATAAGCTTACTTTGGATTGTCCAGGTTGCGTTCCAATACACTGCACAATCTGCTCATGGATCGTGGTACAACACATAAGATGCTCCTGACCAAACCACACCGGCACATGACCAAGATGAATATCCAATGCCAGCCGTGGGACATGACCCTGTCTCAGCCCTCGGTTATGCTCATCCCATTTGGCTTCAAGGGTCGTTTCCATTGTAACGGGTCCAAGAAGAGGCCTAGCTCTGTGTCGGAGAGAGGTCTTGACTTGGATGTCGTTGATGTCAAGAGTTGATGTGAGTTCAGCGGCTTCCCCTGAATATGTAAGGATTAATAAACGTATCAGACTATGCCATCTGTCATGTCATGGCCTAACTAAACTCTAGATAAATTAACAGTTGAGATATTATACACTGTAGATTACTGAAGGGAAGCTTTTAACCCCAAAAGTCATCTAAGCCTATGCAGTAGTAGCAAACACATTGTTTTAAACACTCAAGTTACTTCTAGGTCTGTAAAAGATGGTCAGTAGAGCTGCTATCACCATACTATTGTCAAGTGCACTGTCTTTTAGAACTCCCATCTCTTCCTCCCCTTCCCTCTGCTCATATTCAACATGTCTACAAACTACAAACTTTTGACTGATGAAAAGTAATTACATATAATAGATTTTGTCAACCTTAGAATCTACTTCCAGCAGGATATGACACAAATTAACACATTCTATGCGGCTATTAGTTTTACCATTACACAAAACAGATTTGTCAGAAACCTTTCTCAACTTTCAAAGTCTATCTCAATAATTACTGAATCAATACTAGGCATGTTTGTACTTATTTTAATGCATTTCTCATGGTGATTCCAAATATGGTGATACAGCACTTGATTATTTACACTTGTATAGGCCCGAGCTACTCGGGTAATACTTGTGGAAGGAGACTGGGAAACGAGATTGCTTAGGTTTGAATTTCAGATGCTTTACCATGCGAGGTCTTGTGGCCCAATGGATAAGGCAGTTGCCAAGCAAGCAACAGATCCTGGGTTCGACTCCCGGGCGAGATCGTTTTTCCTATTATGGTCTCTTTTCTACCCACGACGGCGAACCTGTTTAAAATATTTATAATTTGTTTAATACCCGTCGTATATGCCTATTATTTCTATGGTGATACAATTCAATAATTTTGACATTTTTGAAACATTTTGTGAAATGTTGGAACTGTCGTCTGCAGACGACTGCCGTGTGGAAAGTGTTAAGGATTACATGTACTTTAAGTTCCCAGGTTTGCATCAATTGCACAATAGAATAAGTAGTTCCACTACAACCATATGGTGCACTTTAATCCATCAAAGACTTGATAAACTCCTTGGACCTTAACCCTAACCATCATCATGCATCATTCAAAATCATCTCCACACACGTGCTGCTGCATTGGCTCGATGACGTCACCTAACGCAGGCATATGCGCTGGGGAGTTAGCTCAGTCGATAGGGGAACAGATTTTGGTGCGGATGGTCACGGGATCAAATCCCGGGGGTGCGCGGCGATTTTTCGGGTTAAAAAAATCATATTTTTTCCCCTCCCGCGATACACACAAAAACATTTGATTTTTTGAATTGTGTGAGTGCTGTAATTATTGAACAAATGCATATAAAAGTATACATCTTTGGAAAGAAAATGGATCAGAGAATCCAAATTTGGCATCAATTTTGACCAAAAATGTTGATTTTCTTATGAGAAAATCACAAAATTACAAAATTCACTTTTTGACCCAATTTGTTTTGAACAAAGCTAACAAAAATGATTTTCTTGTGATTTTCTCAAAAGAAATCAACATTTTGGGGTCAAAATTGATGCCAAATTTGGATTTTCTGATCCATTTCCTTTCCAAAAATGTATACTTTTATATACATTTGAGTCATGGTTCAATAATTACAGCATTCAGAAGAGAAAAAAAAATTAAAAACTTCCTTGAGTCCCCCCTAAGTGCACCATTTCCCAAGTTTTAAGAAGCTTTAAATACCTACCATCATTATCATTGATAATACTGGCTACTCCTTTACAGTCTTCCATGGAGAACACCATGTGTGGATACTGGGGATCTGGAACCGTCGCTATGACAACCACAAATTGCACAATCTCCATGGCGACATCGGTGATGTTCAACAGCAGACTTATGGCGTCCTCTGATGAGTTGCCATCTGGCTGGTGACTGGAACTTCTCGGGGTCTGGCCCATCCCTAGCAATGGAAATTGGATCACATAGGGTTGTTATAGCAGAGTCATAAATATTGGCCGATATTGTGCAGTAAAAACCGTTATCAGTTTTAACCCTTGAACATGTTTAAAACAGAAAGTATGTAGAGATTTCATAGGTTTTGCATACACTTATTCAAGGGCCCAATGTAAATAAAGATAAATCAAATAACACGGCTACACCACACTCTTATTTGTCTTCTTTAATCTACAAGTCTTGAGTGTTACAATAGAATAGAGTCAATAGACTACACTGGTTACCTATACGGAGCGCATCAAATTTAAGATCTGCATGTATACTTTCAAATGCCTTCAGGGTAACGAACCGGATTACCTTACACACTTTCTTTCTCATAAACTCAAACCTGCCACTGGACCCATAACACGTTCATCATCGGATACTTGTCACTACTCACATGGGGAAAAATTGTATTGGGGATAAATTGTTGTATGTTTCCGCACCTGACTGTGGAACAGCCTCCCAAAAACATCAGGGAGGCATGTATACTGCCTAGTTTCAAGAAGATTTTGAAGTCACATTTCTATCCATCATATTGACTCTGTTTGCATTGTTCTTTTTTTACTTATTTTTTATTTTCAGTTTCATGGTGCTTTGATCTTTTTGAAAATTTTGTTTATGTATGCAATTACAGGTTTAAACAGTGAAACATATCACTGACTTAGGGACCGTGTTCTTTTTGAAGAACTCTGTTACAGTGCTTCAACTAAGTAATACATAGGTTGAATATCACAGGTCTGGCAATGTTTAGATTAAGATTTTATTAAAGACAATGTCTTCTAATATGGGCTTCTCCCCAGGAAAGACCAAATTCTTATAGTGCAGGAGCAAGGGACTGGATAAAAATGTGTTCATTCAACCGGTGTCACATCTCAAGTCTGTACCCATAGATAGTATAGACCCCTAGAGTGCCATGTAGTAGAATCAATTCAAATTGTGGCATCACCTTTCTTTAACAAATCATTTATAAAGTGACTAATTTGATGGGCCAAATTACACCGTTTAAGGGGAGGAGAAACATAAATAATAACAACAACAATAATAACCTTGTATGACATTACGCTCCTGTACTATTATCACATTGTTATCAAATAAGTTCTTACCTGGCACTATAAGTGGCACTGCAGCGGGTTGATATCTTGTATTCAGAGATATTGCTTGCTGTGGCTTGCTCTCCATGCCAAGTCTGACTTGGGCTTGGCTGTCTATTTCCACAGACTTAGGGAGTCTCATCTTTTGGATGAACTCTGTACACTGCTCCACTTTGGTAATACTTAGGTTGAGTTTCACAGGTCTGGCCACGTTTAGTTTGAGACTAGCTGTAATACATAAGAAAATGTATTATGGAAATAGTTTGCTTCATGATAAACATTTTTATGCTATATGCAGATTACCGTGTATTATATTGATTAAACAATGTAAACATGTTTATTCATGGACCACATAGTCAGCGGTTGACAAAACCTTAGATGATTTATTACCGGCGAAATGTCAAAATCACTGGTCCAATAGTGTTAAGGGATGGGAACATAATGATAATGTATATGATCAAGAAAGAAAAGTCTCAAAATTCCCCCTCCTAGTTAGGCATACAGCTTTGAATAGTGATATACACAAATACTAACCTTTCTTACTCAGTATATTACCCACTGTTGCTGTGACCAATGATGGTCTCACACCTGTCTTTGCATGGGGCTCACCCGGGCATGTCTCAAACCATGGCACGGTGTAGTCGGAGGAAGATGGTAAAGGTTCAACTGATTCTGTAGAAAAAGAATATCAATTTGAAACAGTGTTCATTTTTTTGAAATTCTTAACAATCAAATGAAAGGAAATTACTTTAGTATGACTTAGTCTATTGCTATGATGGCTAAAACTTAACCCTACTACACCATACATAACCGCACACCACAGTTTACTGAGTGGTATAATAGTGATCTACAGTATAATGTCCTTTACTCTGGTTTGATCTTAGTTTAATTAGAAGTCAATGTCACTAACCCCCTGTGTGGTTGGTTTTGTTTAGGGAAAATTTACAATTTGGGTATGGGTAAAGGCATTTTAAGCCGCATTTTAAGCCGGGGGAGTGGTAATTGACACCTTTTTGTCAACATCCTTTGTAAGTAGGTTCCATTCTCTAGACTGGGCATCTGGGTTTCAGAGCCCTTTGCCAACTCCCCAGGATTCAATGCTCTATTTATGACACATTCTGCACAAGGATAAACTTGTTTTCCTAGTGATATTTCTCATTTGCAAGCTTGTGCGACATCAGCCCGATTGTGAGAATATATGACTATGAATTATAGAAAATGTTTGTGTATATTTCAGCGACATATTATGATATAATAAAGCATAACAATCCAAACCCTCTACATAAGAAAATTCATTGATGTAATGATTGAACATGTTCTCACCAAAATTGTATTCCTTGTTTCTATAAAATCAAAGTGGTACATCAATATCTAAAACTGATCTGATCACATACCTATGGTAGCGTTCTTTACAGACACTCCGTCAAGACTGACATCATATATCGCGACCTCAATCTTCTGTTGGTGCCTCTCAAGACATGCAATAGCTGAAGGCTGTGACACCTCCAGATGTAAGAATGGCTGGATACTCCCTGTAGGCACAGTGGATGATTCCAATGACACATTACTGTCAACTTGTTGCTGGACTGATCCATTTTGTTTATCGGTAAGTGTTGTTTCCCTTGAATACAGGAACACATTAATTTTGCCAGCAGTGAACAGAATATCACTTGGAGTGATTCTTTTCGATTTGGGTTTTGTAGATCGATTCTGAGCTGGCATTACAGAGACTCTCTGAATGACTTTCTGTTTCATGATAACGGGCTTCCCTTGCCGTTGCTTGGGAGTATCTGTTGCTATGGTAAGAGGCTGGATTTGGTGAATTTCATTAAGAATCTTTGCATCTACCACCATTGATTCCTCGCTCCCTATACCACTGTCTTGGTGGACGGGTTTCCGAAAGTGTATGGCAGGGTGCGACTGGTGAGCGTGCTCAGATTGTGTCTTCATATCTTGTTTCTTTGATGTGAGGAGACACTGGAGGTTTTGTTCTACAAGATTCTGTGCAAGGCAGATGTGTTGAGTGCTGACATAGAATGTAACATCACTAGTGGCATTAACCTCCAAAGAGTGACCGCATACAACAGCCTGAAATAACAATGGAAAATGAATAAGATATGTATAATTTTAGGGAAATCGGACTCAAAAAAGATTAGTTACAGCTGGAAAGAGAACAAGTTACAGTACAAATAATTAAACCTGATCAGTCGCTCTATGCACGGATCCCCCATTTGCGAGGAGCGCCTCAAACTGGAATCAGATTGAATGAAAGTGTTGCACAATGTCTCACTGCATGACCAGTCATATTGTGCAGAGGCTCCCCTCGCAAATGATGGATCCGTGCAAAGAGCGAATAATATATTAACCCTTTCCACACGACTATTAGTTTTACTATATACAAAACAGATGTTTCAAAAGCACTTCCCAACTTTCAAAGTCTCTCAAGAATTACTGAACCAATACTAGGCATGTTTGTACTTATTTTAAATGCATTTCTCATGGTAATTCCAAATATGGTGATGAAATTCAATAATGTTGACATTTTTGAAACATTTTGTTCAATTTTGGATATGTCGTCTGCAGACGCCTGCTGCATGGAAAGTGTTAATGATCACTCGGTATTAAAGGTAGTTGAAGAACCCACATATTGTCATATCACATATCAAAACCGGACATGGGGAGCAAGATTCCAATCCAAGTAATTTGAATCAGAACTGAAAGTACCCATTTTCAACTTAAACTGATGAATTGTTGGACGTTACCAGCAGGCATTCAAATCACAAGATACAGAATCAAGAGGCATCATGTTTCCTTGTATATATTTTTCAATTTATTGGCCTGTATCTCAAAAGTGTAATTGTTGAAAACATGTCCTTTTCATTGCAACGGCCATTTTTTAAGTACCAATTAAAATAAACACTTTTTGTTGTAGACCCAATTGTTTACACAACAAAGAAAAAACTGTTCTTAAGAGAATAGAGGTAAAAGAGTTTAATATATGACTTACTTGTCCTGCTATAATTGCAGGTGCTGCAACAACTTTGAGGTCAAAGCCAACACAGATTGGAGTAAGATACACTAGTCCTGGTTTTTGACTGGAGAGGAAATAATGATAATTAAAGAACTTTATCAAAGCTACGATCCACAACAGTACAAATATTAATAATAGCTATTACTTCAATAATTCATATTCTAGAGTGCAAGCTAGGACATCCATTTTACAATAATTGTAGGTCAATAAATGCGTATGTGTTGTTTTGATAGAAATTAGACAAATCAATGCACACATGCTGATGTCGATGTGTGAATAATGGCACAACCCCACAGAGGGAGTGGTATTGTGAGCATATCAACATTTGCGCAAGTGCATTGATTTGTCTAATTTTCAAGAAACAAAACCTACGCATATATTGACCTAATTCATACAAGACACTAACTATACAAATAAAAATTCACAGTTTGGGCATATTTTTATCTATGTAATAACGAATAAAAACATGTTAACAAGTTTGCTAACACCCGCAGTGAAAATCGGCGAAACCATGTTGCCTGAACAATGAATCTAAACAAAGCGTGTGGTGTGGGCATTAAACGGCGCACATGCAGAGTGCATTAGACACTTTCAATGCACTCCGCGTACTTTAATTTCTTGCTTTATGATTGGTTCGCCACTACTAAGAATGTATGAATGTATAATAGTTAGTAAGGGTAAGTACTATTGTCATATTTCTAGAGAATGTGAAATAGAGTGGTGAGGCAAATTGTCAATTAAACTTTTTTTTAATATTAAATGGGGAGGTGGAGGTAACAATTACCTTGGTAATGAGGTGTTCAATTCCCATGCTGGATTCTATGTTATATTGATATTAAATGTAAGGAGCTTAGCTTTACCCTGGTCTGTAATGGTCTCTATTTGATGCAATATTTTTTTCAGGGGAGGGAGTTTTATTACCTTGGTAATGAGGTGTTCCATTCCAATGCTGGGTTCTGTGTCATACTGATATTGGGTGTGGTGAGCTGGACATTACCCTGGTCTGTGATGGTCTCTATTTGCTTCCAGCATGCAACACTCATCGTCATGCCATTGATGTCGAGTTGATACTGACGATCTTCAATCTCTGAGCCAGGACGAGATGTGATGCCTGATTGCACTGCTTTCCTGTAGTCATATTTATCAATATAAAATGAATCAATTACAGTAAAAAATGCATCATCATCGGTGCTAGCATTGTGCAATACTCCAAATATAATATAATATTAGGCCAAGAAAAAAAAGGTATGTCTCACACTATATACCCGACGGCTACTTCATGATGTAATTTTGTTCTACAAAATACAGCATGGCAACCTAAGAATTCCATTTCCACAACAAGTCATCCCTGCCCCTCTTCAAACAACACGCAATAGCCATGCATTCAAGAAACAAGTGGTTTATGCTTCCATCAACGCATACAAGTATTCATTCTTCATCAGAACAATACCAGTTGTAGCACCATCTGTGAGGATGTTCCAAACAGCAGCACTCCCCACCCTCAAGACCGTGTAACTTTTTTAATTGTCCTGTATATATTGTGGATTTTTACTCGCACTTGGTACACCCATGCACCTTGACATCACCCGCTGTAATAGTTGGTCATCCGACTCTAGTAAAGTAAGTAAAAGTAAAGACTCGTGCCGAGCAAAGCTCGCGCGCGGAGTGCCCATCTCTCTTTCATTAGCGTTTGGGCCAGACTCCCCATGTAATACTTGGCTGTGGGGGGTTCGCCACTCCTCCCGCACAGCGAGTCTGTTTTACTTTCCAACATGAATTAATGCCGGTACCCAATTATACACCTGGGTGAAGCGTGGCAAGTGCGGTAAAGTGCCTTGCCCAAGGACACAACACGTTGGCACCAACGGGGCTCGAACCCACAATCTTTGCATTGTGGAGCGAGGGTGAATCCGCTGGACCACACGCGCCCGACTCTAGCGGCCACCAAATTGAAGAATTGAAGAATTTGGTAAATAGCTATGCTATATGGTGTGTGTGTTTTATTAGGGGGGTAGAAAATTAGCAATTGTGTTTTTTGCCTACTTTTCTTTGTTAATTTTTTTTTGCTGCTTCGTGGCCAATTTGTTCACTTCTTTTTCTGAAAACTAAATTGTTTAAAAAAAGACAACAATTTGGCTTAGTGTGTAGACTTATGCGGCAAAATTGGCTCAACATACTTGTGCATGCGGGTATGTGAGACAGATCTTTTTTTCTTGGCCATATCAAATTGTGTTTTCCCATCTTAACCCCCTGAGAACTACCGGCCGATTGGTCAGAAAGATAGATACATCATTTATTGCACCAATCAGAGACAGTGTTAGCATAATTGTATAATGTATCCCTGATAAAGATTGGAGTGAAATATTTTACAAGCTGCATATTAATTGGCTATTAAAATGAGTATATCTTGCAATAAACCAATCAGAACAACTGTAAGATAGGCCGGTAGTGCCCAGGGGGTTAATGATTCACTGGAATACCAAATATTTGGTATATATCTATTGAAGTTATATGGGACCCATCGAAACGAGTACAAATTATTTTCGAAAACAGTATGTCAATGTAATGAATTAAAATGTGATTTTCTCTTTATGTGGAAAATGCATATTACTCACAGTAATATACACTGGTTCTTTTCATGATGTTTCAGTCAGAAAAAGCCCAAAAGTATTTAAAAGTTATAGAGTCCAAGCGAATTTTGCATTGCGCCACATGAGTCACTCTCCACACAAACAAAAACACTTCATGGAGACCACATATACCGTGGTTGTGTAATGAGATACACTGGAAAGCGTGGACCAGAGTCACAGTGAAATTTGTTAGGTTTGGCGGGGTTGGGGTTAATGTTATCATTACTGAATATTTTTACTCAATCCTCAAATTCTGGTCAAAGCCACATGCCTTACCTATACACATCTTTTTTCACGACCAGTCTCTGTAGCGGATTGTCGGCATGTGGCGATAGCACCACAGAGTTCACCTGCATCACAAATGTATCCCCCTCAAAAGTCTCTGCATCAGACCCACCAGGGTCAGTGGAATTAACCTCGTGTTCTACGTCCGTATATTTTGCTGGAACAAAGACACGGAAGTCCTTGCAGTCAACGTATATCAAGGGAAGATCTTGATTAGTTATCCACTCTGCGTCCGGGGGAACTTTCTTGTGGGAGCTAAGCCTCGTCTGCTGTGACTCCGAAGCACTCTTCAAACTTGTGGATGAAGGACTGCGTTTTCTTCGTCTCATTCTTACCGCTCCTGGAAGTTCGGTGGGTGTCTGTTGGTCTACATTTGACGGACCGCTGATTGAAAATAATTCTGCAACTGAACTTATCACGGGACACCACAGGACTAGATCGAATGGACGAGAGGCGATTATGACTTCATTGACAAATCTTTGTGAGCTGGAGGCTATCTGTTCTTCTGGGCTGAGTTTTTTCAGATTCTCAAGCTTCCTTCCAAACATTTTCTGAGAGACTGATTTAGAGAGCGCCCTCGTCCAGGTGACTGTTAAAAAGCTGTGAGCTTTCTTTATCTCTGTGGGTTTGGTATTGCTTGGAGCAAAAGGATTGAAAGATCTTGCAGCAGATTTGTGAATTATATTAACACCTGGCATGTGAGTGGCATGAGTAAGACTTTCATCGCACGCAAACACTATTCCTTTGAATGCACCAGTAGACCATGGATTGTCATTTCTAAAAAAAAGAACATATCAAAATAAAAATAATCATGTGGTATGCAATACTACACTTGAAATATTTCCAGAATCCATTGGTTAACATTTGCATACATCACACAATGGAGGTTGCACCCCTCTCTAGAGTTATATCATGAGGCAATTGATGCATAAGATGTGGGTATCATTGAATAGATCGGTAGGAATCTAGGTTATCAATGGATTATGACATCAAATTATATAAGTGGCAATACCGTATTCAGGCATGATATTCATATCAAGTCAATAGATCTGAAATTCCATGAAATATTAAAAAACAGCAGACTATTGCACAAAATCGGCTAAATTATGGCTAAATAAAGGCAAATTTAGGTAAACATATCTACTTGTGAGAGTTAAAAATATATACTTTCAGATTTGTATAAACTACAAAATATCATGCCTGTGTATTACTGAAATAATTGTTACAATTTTCTTTTCCCCTTTTTTAACATAGATAAAGGTTTAGTGAATCTTCCGCAAACAAGTGTTAAAAAACAGCCTTCAGCTAAAAAAAACCACACACACAAACCAGGCTTTCAGCCGCCTTTAAACATAATGACCATTGGATTACATGATATAATAACATCTGAGCCCCCTACATACTCCGTTGACATTGGAGCATTAAACATAAATATATATTAAGTCTTGGGTTTAAATCACAGTTGTAGCCAACCTACATACCTTCTTGTATAGTGCATGATGTTGAGGGCGCCAACCTTACAACTGATCTTGGAATACACATCTTGGTAATCGATACTGGAAGTTAGGTCCTCAATCGTCAAAGCCATCTTCAAATCTGTGAGACAATCCAAGATCAAGGTGAAAGATTGAAAATAAGGATAAGCCCAACAAAGTATATACTATTGGCTAGGATGGACAAGCACACCACATGGAGTGAGAAAATGGTACATGTTGCTCTTTTCCTGAGTTGTGATTTCAAACAGGAGCGTTTAAGTCAGTCACCTTCATTGTATGAGCTGTGACACTCCCACAATGATGAAATCAATTACCAGTGTATTACATGTTGTTACATTTGAATCGTCTTTATGTACAATGTGTCAAATTACATTAAAGAATAGAAAATGGAAACTTGAAACTACTGAAATCTTGTGGCATACATTTTCAATACCGCATAGATAATACTTCTATTCGGATAATTAGGCCAAAAAATGACAATCATGCAGGCCTTCCAGGTAGGTTGGTTGTTGTTGTTGTTGTTGTTGTTGCTGATGAAGTAAAAAATGTTTAAAAAAATGTTTTCTTTTGTACAAGAAATTCAGGAATTATTGGTCAGTCAGATCTGCGGAACAGTTTTTTTTATTGCCTCAGCTTCATTATTATTATTATTATTATTATTATAATAATTTATATAGCGCATTTCCAAAAAAGACCAATGCGCTGTACAATGTATACATTATATAAAAGAAATGCATTCAAAAAGTGATAAAAACCACAAAAAGACCACTATATATATACAATAATTGTGTAAAAAATAAATAAAAATAAGGCTGAATTATTCAACAGGGAACAGATGAGTTTTTAAAAGCTTTTTAAAACGTTTCACATTTGGGGCGGCACGCACAGAACTGGGTAGGTCATTCCACATTCTTGGTCCTAAAGCAGAAAATGATTTATCCCCAAATGATCTTTTAGTTTTGGGGATGGCAAGACGTGTAGGATCCTGAGATGACCTAAGCCCTTGACGGCCTGAGTTATAAACGTTTATAAACATTAACCCTAACCCTACCATATACACCAAAATACCATGACTGCGCAAGTTGGTACCACCCGACTTGGAAGTTTTTTGATGAAAAAAGGACCAAGGCTATATACGAGGCGAAATATACTGAGCCAGGTAGCCTTGACAGCCATGGTGTAGTGGCATGGAGATTGGCTTTAATGCTGGGGGTCCGTAGTTCAAATCCCGGGGATATTTTGGTCAATTTTCCATGTTGAAACAAAATACTGAAAAAAGTGGGGGGGGGGTAGAGTTAGGGTTAAAGGCATATTATGTGATCTTTTCCAGAGAGCGCCCTCAATTCATGATTTTTTTTAAGAAAGTAGGTTTTCTTGCAGATTTACATTTCTGATCATAAATCGTACATTCATTCCAAGTGACAGAGCGATACGATTCCTAATTACCTCAAAATCAAGGTTTTAGAGTAAATTTAGAGTGAAAATATAAACTGTCGTGTTATCACGACAGTTTATTTTCACTCTAAAACCATGATTTTGAAGTAATTAAGAATCATATCGCTCTGTAACTTGGAATGTATGTACGATTTATGATCAGAAATGTAAATCTGCAAGAAAATCTACTTTCAATTTTTTTTTCCGATGTTGAGGGCGTTCCCTTGAAAGATCACATAATATAACTTTAAAAGGAAAAGGATATTTTATGAATCTTACCATTATCATCTCGCCCCTTGCTGTACAATTTGACCCCAAACTTCTGCAACGTCCACTGTATCCATAGCGACAGCCTCGGTTTCACCCCATCACCTTCACCATCCCCATCAATCAGACTATCAACAGGTGATGATACTGATGTGGTCTCCACAGGGTTGGGTTGATGTCCCGATGAAGTCACGCTGCTGAGCACACGTCTGGATTTGGTTGGTGATGTCGGGACTGTGGTGGTGGGGAAGGGGGAGGTAGGGGACATTGGGGTCACGGTAGGACCATGAGTTGTGTGCATGTGGAAGGGAGGCGTGGCAGAGTGAAGAGAAGGGGTCAGACTGAAGGCGGTCTGGAGTTTGGGGGCAACATTGGTGATCTGCTTGAAGAGCTTATATATCAACATCACCTTTGAAACAAAACAAAATTACAGAGAATAGATATTCATGAAAAAAGATAATGTGATTTAGATGATATTATATTAGGCCTATATATCAAATATGCCACAAAAGAAATTAGTGAATATTTACTCAAATTTCAAAATTAAATTCATATTATCTGTTGTAAACAAAGACTGTCATTTATCACTAGCATCATTGATTAGTCTGTGTCTCTATACAGCATTCAAACACACAAACACTGACTTCATAACAATCTTCAGGTTTGACCTCACCAAACATCTGAAAGGGGAAAACATACAGTCATCAAAATAAGTAACTGTCCAGGTAATAAATGTTCTAATAACTCTGAAAGTATAACTCCTACATAAACATGTTAACTATAAAGTTGTTGGGAAATTTCTCCTCTTTAATTTGAGATATTGTACGCTAAGAATGGTTGATTATTGAGGAAGGTACAATCCCAAATGTAAGGTCAAATACAATTTTCATATTCGCATTTTGCTTTGCATACACACAACATTTCAGGCATAGCCACGACAAGTTAACCCATAACAAACAAAGAGAATGCCAGGAGTTGGCCTGCAACCATGGGTTGGTTGTTGCAATACCCCAAAATATCTAACCAATGAATGCCTTTACTTAGAACAATATTGCCCTACCTGTGGTTGGGAGCAGCTAGCTACAACCGCTTGCATGTCGGCATGGATACAAAGTCCAAGGCTTGGTCTGGCACCACCAGAGGGAGTATTGGCGGAGGCTGTAACACCCACTGTAGCTGCCATTCCCATTGGATGGAGCAGATAGTACACGGTGCACAATGTATGGACGGTGTACATACTGAAGTTTGAGATGCGTACATTCCATGGAAGCTTTTCACCTGTGATGAAAAATGGGGTTAATTGGGTAAATGTGGGATGACATTTGATCAAACTTTGATTAAGCATATTTCAAACAGATATCAACTATATGTTCCAAAGTATGCAAAAATGTGAATAATTCCCCTTCAAAATACCCACCATTTTTCCTAGGGGTCTAAACACCTGGAAGAGTAGCCCCTGTACTTATTAAGGATTAAGGAGCTTAAAGTAGGCTTTATAGATCGAAGAGCTGTAAAGCCCATCCAGTGGTTTAAGAACACTCTTAACAAGAACAGTAGACTAACCATACTACAAATATGTGATGCAGCACATTAAAAAGGGGGACTTTACAGGTGAAGTCAATTTTGAGTTCATTATGTTTGCTCTCAGAGTATTTTCTAAGCTTTAAAATGACACCAAATTGATCAAGGCATTCAGATTATACGAGTGAAAATGACTCCTAACCTAAATAAAAACTGTCCGTTTTCCTCTTAATCTTGAAAAACACAGCCGCAAAGTCCCCCCTTTCGATGTGCTGAATCACATATGGTGTATGCCTTAGGCAATGATTTTTTCTTCTTCAAAATCAAAAATATGTGAATTGTTCAAAATTTATCAAAAATGTACAACAAAATGACATTTTTTTTATTACAAAAAAAATAAATCAAAATTAGCAAATGAGGGGGGAGGGGGGATTTGACACCTTTTAAATTCATTTTTTAACTAGGAAAGGGTTACACGACCTTCTACTAACCTGTGTCTGGTGGCAGGTCCTTCCAATGCAAAGGTATCTCCTGTAGTGGTGACATCTTCCTATGTCCAACACTCTGTATAGAAACACCTGGTGTCACCACTACTAAGGCTGATGACCCCATCTCATCACTTCCCATAATACAATTTCTGAGGCATTGTGGGATATTAGGTGAGGAAGTGTCAAAGGTCATATGCTGTGATGGCAGCACAATGAAGCAACTCTGAAGGTCAATCTGAAATTAAAAAATGTAATGTTATAGCACAGCCAAGTCAATTACCAGAAGTACTATCAGAAATAGATGACAAACACTTTTTTAAAAATTAATTCATTGAATTCCTTGGCATTTCTTATAGGATCAAATTGTTTTGTTTTTATTTTTTTATATAGTAAATATTAGCTACAGTTAAGCCCACAATTATTCATACCCCTTGAAAAATATCAGTTGTTTGCGTTTTTCTCATATATATACCAGCTGGAGTGGTGGAACTTTCGCTTTACAATAAAGACAATTAGTTTGCAAGTACAAATCAATATACTTGGGCTCAACATTTTTTGCATAACAATTGAATTGAACAAGAATTGTGATTTTATGCCTGTCCAAAATTATTCATACCCCATACCAAGTCTAAGGATTGAGGCCACTGTTTGTGATAATACACATGTTTTTGACATTCCAAACATTCTTTATATTTTGTGATAGGCTATCATATTGTTATGCAATTATTCCATGATGTGTGCCTACCATGTGGATGCATTACAAATGTGTCCTATTGAATGTACAGTGAGGGATATTATAGGACAACACTCTAGCTCTTTGACAACATGGCGAAGAAGATCAAGTAACTCAGTGAGGACTTTTTTGTGCATATTGTGAATGCTCACAAAGAGGGGAAAGGCTACAGAGTTATTTCGAAACAATTCAAAGTGCAAGAATCCACCATACAAAGCATAATTATGAAGAACAAGAAGTTCAACTCAGTAAAAAACATTGAAGGACGCAGTCGGAATCCAGCGGTGTCCCCTTGTTTGGCAAGAAAAGTATTGTAAAAGGCCAACAACAATCCACAGATCACCATCAATGCTCTCCTGAACAACCTCGGCAATTCTTGGACCAATGTATCATGGCAGACACTCCAGCAGATATTGCACATGAGAGGTCTCCATGGAGGCCGACCAAGAAAGACTCTACTCCTGAAAAGAGACACAGAGAAACTCATCTTGCATCTTAGCTAACCCAAACACTGAAGACGAAAATCTTGGCTCTTGCAAATGAGTTTCTCTTTGTCTCTTTTCAGGAGTAGAGTTTTTCTTGGTCGGAGTCCATGAAGAACTCTTGTGTACTATGTCTGCTGGAGTGTCTGCCTAAATATCTTGGTCCAAGACTCACCAAGGTTGTTCAGGAGAGCATTGACGGTGATCTGTGGATTGTTGTTGGCCTTTCACCATACTTTTCTTGTCAAACAAGGGGACACTGTTGGCTTCCGACCGTGTCCTTCAAGGTTTTTAACTGAGTTGAACGTCTTGTTCTACCTAATTATGCTTTGTATGGTGGAATCTGGCTTCGAAATAGCTTTGTAGCCTTTCCTCTCTTTGTGAGCATTCACAATGCACAAAAAAGGTCCTCACTGAGTTATTTGATCTTCTTCGCCATGCTGTCAAAGAGCTAGAGTGTTGTCCTATAATATCCCTCACTGTACATTCAATAGGACACATTTGTAATGCATCCACATCGTATGCACACATCATGGAATAATTGCATAACAATATAAAAGCCTATCACACAATTTAAAGAATGTTTGGAATGTCAGAAACATGTGTATTATCACATAAAGTGGCCTCAATCCTGAGACTTGGTATGGGGTATGAATAATTTTGGACAGGCATTAAAACACAATTCTTGTTCAATTCTAATGTTATGCAAACAATGTTGAGCCCAAATATATTGATTTGTACTTGCAAACTAATTGTCTTTAGTGTAAAGTGAAAGTTCCACCACTCCAGCTGGTATAGATATGTCAAAAACGCAAAAAACTCATATTTTTCAAGGGGTATGAATAATTGTGGGCTTAACTGTATATGTTGATCTTTAAGCATGATTCTAGCAAAACCTATGACTGACAAAACTCAAACACTAGGATCGAGCAAAGGATACAAGCCGAGTAAGAGAAATGAATAAACAATATATAGAGATTCCGTGTTCTTTTAAGGTCATTGTTAATTTAATTCATGCCAGTTTGTCCGAGTCTATATATATATATATATATATATATTTTATATACATAGACGCTGAGTTAGCATTTTGAATAGAATCTGATGATGTGATAGAAATAGATAAATTATTACCTGAACAGTCAATTGTTTCAACGTGCCCCACAGTTGCATCAAGAAATCATCTTTACTTTCTGGTTTTTCTTCTGTTTGCTCTACTACTTTCTTCTCAGCAGCTTCATCGGTCTGCTTTGGTTTCGCTGGGATTTTCAGATGCGGTACTTGTGTTGTGTCTTTGTGCTGTGAACCAGATCCTAAAGAAAAAACGGGCAGTGACAAACACACAAATAAAAGCTAATTAGTTTTGGCACATTTTAAACCTCCATAGGAACTTAATTTGTTTTTGCTATGATCTATATATTCAGTGTAAATTTGAAGAAATATTTGTATCCATATTCAATGTACACCTATGTGTACTTCATATTTTCATGGTCGGGCTGACATCACACAGACTCACAAAGGGGAAATCATGAGAGGAAAACAAGTGTACGCGTGTGTGAAAAATGCATCACACATAGCAACGGGCAGTAAATCAGAATGAATTCTGGGTAATCCAATGGCAAAGGGGACAGTAAACTCTGATGTCTGACCAAGAGAATAATATAACAGAAATATCTTAATCATTATCTACCTTTGGATGATGGCTTTAATTTGGTAGATTCTATAGATGAGGCCCTTTCACTCATGACCTTTGACCTTAGTCCATATCTTGGTTGATTAAGGAGCCATGAGTAAATGACTGGGTCAAAACACACTGATGATCCTTGAATGTCCACTAGTACAATGCCACATCCATCTGAAAATAAGAAAGCCAGCGTAAGGTTTCATCTAGAGAAAGCATAAAAAACGAATTGGAAACAATATTTATAGTACAAATCACAGCGAAAGTGTAACCTTGAGTAAATTGAATTAGCATTTGTTCAAATCAACCTGACAACATTTAGGTTAGGATTTATTGATTACAAAATCATTTGCATCAGGTCACGTACATGGGTAATTGCAGTTCGTTTAACACTATTGCCATTGAAACCGCTCTTGTTCTTACAAATATTAAACATAAAAATGAAGAAATAACGAACAGATGATTTTACCTGATACTGGAGCTGTTTCTCTTGTCTTTGGTATTTGGATGGTAAAGGTCATGAGGTCATTCATGAGGTCAGAGTTCACCAGTGAGTCTGACTGCAAGAATTGGACAGAGTGCAAATGTGAGGTGTCCATAGGGCCCTGGAATAGGATTGTAGTGGACTCTTTGCCTTTGTCTGCAAGGTTAAAAACAAAATATAGGAGTCAGAGAGAATATGTCATTCATATGGTCACATTTTTTAACCAGGACTACATTTGGGTTACATGGGTCTATTTCATGAAAGAATAAAATTGTATACAAAATGATGAATTACTTTTTTTATTCCACTGTCTAAATGCAGGACCTATATGAAGGCTCAAACTATGGAATAAAACTATTTTAAGGATGACTCTTCATGTAGAATAGAAACATCAAGTTGGAAATCGGGTCAGCAATCGGAAGACCTACCTTTAATGCACTATATGACTAAAGCAAATCAAACTTACCCAAAGCCTGCATAGTGATATTAGCCTTTCCTATAGTCCCTGATGCTGCTCGTACTACTAGATCCTCTGAGTATTTCAGTTCCACATTAGTCGCCATAGCAACCAGCACTGGTTGACCACCTGGAACTGATTTTGCTGATGAATAGAAATAATAAAGATCCAATTTGTTGATTTCAATACACTACATAAATAAGTAAGCATCCTTAATTCATAAATGGAAAAGATCATTGGGTGTTGTAAATGTTCACTTTTCCTGATAAACTGGGCTACTTTTTATACTGTATTTTTACGAGGGTTTCATTTTTCGCGAAATTTTGCATGTGAATGTGGAAGATTCCAGTGGTCTCAAGAGGGCAATGTGCTTTAAGTGATGCGATATGATGCCATTGCCGCCAGACACGAGGATTACAAAATCAGGACGCAAACGCAAAAAAATCATGTGGAGTGTAATATGCAAGCACATACCAGAGTGCATTTAATATTCACATCAAAATTTTATCAAATGTAATCCATGACATTTGTATAATAGATGATAAGCGGACCTTGATGGTCATTCAAATCAATTGTGTCTATAAATTTAAATATTGTAGTGACACATATTATTATTAGCACATTTTTAAATTGGACAATTCCATTTAAAATCTGTCACACACCATTCAATTGTGTCTATAATTTTAAAGTTCAGAGTGACACATAGAATTGGGTGTTGTAACAAACCTGACCATATTTGGTCATTTCGTTCAATTGTTTGTATGTAGATAAACAATTGTCAATCATTGATTGACATAAAATGTAAATGAAGTAGTGGACGATTAAATTTTAATTGGATGAATTTTACAAACCTAAACCCTCCGAGGTTATACCTTAGGAGGTTATCGACCGAGCGTACTTATTTCACACTGCAATGGTATTCAAAAATAAAAATTCATGAGCCTTCTGGACAAGATAGAACCGCGGGCGCTGGAAAGCGATGTTAACCCAAGTTCTCCGAAGATTAAGACCTAAGGGAACCTAAATTGCCATATGAGGCTAACCTTGTTGTTAACACTGCAATGGTATTCAAAAATAAAAAATTCATGAGCCTTCTGGACAAGATAGAACCGCGGGCGCTGGAAAGCGATCTTATCCCAAGTTCTCCGAAGATTAAGACCTAAGGGAACCTAAATTGCCATATGAGGCTAACCTTGTTGTTATTAACAAAGCCTGGACAGGAAGAGGTTATTAATAAACAAATGTATATTGATCTCTGAAAAGCAAATGTGAACTGGACAAAAAAAGAATGATGATGTGGCTTGGGTGATGAAAAGGTGTATATCAAACTGCCGTATAAGAGGGTAGCTCCTCCGCCACTTGTAACAAGGGTGGGAGGGTGGGGAATTTTATAACCTTCTGGTATGAGATGCAGAAACGATATGACTTGTGATGTGATCACAGAAAAGGAGCTGCGTTGAGCCGACGCGCGCGGGTAAACAACAAACAAAGCGAAATTCGCGGGTTAGCGATCCTTACTTTGGATTGGTCCAAAGGAATCAAAACAAAGGTCAACTGAAAGGCCAGGGGGCAAAGCAAAAAACGCACTGGCAATCCTAGTGCTTGAGCAATTCAGAATTATGTTAGACAAGCAAAATAATTCTTTTATTATTTATGACCCATGACATGACATGACGATTCCTTGATACACCATGATTTGAATTGGACCAATCAGGTGCTATGATGTTGTTGTTGGGCGTAAATTTGCAGGTCCAGTTACCATGTCATGTGGAAATTCATGACACTTTAATTCACTTTGCTCTGTGGATATGTTCTTGCCTAATCCCTGATTTGGTCAAAAGAGGGCCTATGGGAGCTAGTCTATAGTCCCTCTCAGCTCGGTATACCCAGGTATCTGCCACACACAAGTACACTTAATTTATCTAACTCTATGCAGTGACATCAGAGCGAATTCAAATAATCGCACCTCATTATCACGCATGTGACGTAAGTACCCATACAGTCAGAGACGAATCCCAGCACTCGGGCGTAAACGCTATGTGTATCATCAGACTACACTCTGATGTCACTGCACTGAATGTTAGTATTCAATAATCACCTGTTGGTTTGAACACATCTTCCAGGAGAGTTGTTTCATTGCACCAGGATGGTGATGGGATAGTAGTCTCTTTTACCAGCCAACTATGGTAAATATCCAACACCATAAGCACATGTGCTTTGGTGATGTTCGATGATACACCAGGTAGTTCTACTAACACCTCGGATTGTGTAAGATTGGAGTCAGTCCTAAAGAAAAAAATAACAATCATAATAACTTTTTTTTTAAACTTCTATAAAGATCCACCTTCAGTGGTTATGTTAACCATAACCCCCAACCGGGTTTTTAACCAGGATCACAATTTTGGAAGAGAAATCATCAAATAAATCGCCGCTACCCGATCGGGGATCAAACCTGGGACCCTCCAGACCACAACTTAGCCCCCCTAGGCAAGCCACAGCTGTCAGCTACTCGTTCGCTAAGTATACTGCACTCACTATATAGGCTCGGTTGATTACGTTATCGAAAATCATGCGCACATGCGCTTGGAGGTAGGCTTGGAAGTAGTATTTTGGGGAGTTACATTTCACATTAATGACAAGTAGGTGGTTCAAGGTAATCTTCATTTCTCAGGCCTGTCAACATTAGAGTAAAGAGGTGTTTACACGGAAGATTTTTTAGGGTGTATATAAGCTACACATGATATCCCCAAGACCACAATGGCTTTTAGCTGAACAAATTCTGATTGGTACTGATGATAAATAAATACACTATAAATTATTTATATCCTAGTTGCGTTTGGTTGAATGTGAACATTTCTGTTATGAAACAAGCAAAAAGGTTTGCTTCAATTCCTTGTCAACCATGTATGTGACCCATGATATCAAATGTTCCTATCTTACATTTACACTATAAACTTACCAATACATCGGAAGTACAAGTGACTTATTATAGGCTGCCACACTGCATGATGGGAAAATGTTGAGGACCAGATTAGGACTTTCTGAAGTG
Organism: Ophiura sarsii; assembly: GCA_035610835.1. Taxonomy (NCBI): domain Eukaryota; kingdom Metazoa; phylum Echinodermata; class Ophiuroidea; order Amphilepidida; family Ophiuridae; genus Ophiura; species Ophiura sarsii. The sequence goes on from CM069441.1 coordinate 54,807,129, forward strand.
TTATTTATTGATGTCAGGCCCACTTGACATCCAAAGAGCTGTATGCGAGAGATATAAATATAACATTCACATAGATGAATTAAATGGACAGAAAAAAAATGTTGTTGTTGCTATATTAGAGCCTGCAATAAAGACAGGGACTGCCTGCATAGGATTGGAATAGTGGTTTAGCATTTGGGGGATAGGGTTGTTATCACATCTCCTAGTCCTATAGATAATTTGGGGAAATTAATCAAATCATCTTTGAAAACTAATGATAATCAAAGAGGAACCTTGAAAGGCATGCTCATTATCATCAAATATGTGCCATTTCATTGCTGTACATGGCCTAATATGATGGTATAGATTAGTTTGGCCAAATTGATATTCATAATTATGTACCTGTTTATACCCTCTGTCAAATTGATAGAGTTTAATTGAAATTACATCAAGGCAAAAATCCACACATATAATTGATCTTCAACTGTCTTAATTGTTGAAACTGAAAATTTATCACCTTCCCTGACCTCGAGCAGAAGTGATCTAAGCTCAAGATCAAGCATTACCCAGACAAAGAAGAAAAAGATTGTGATCACAAAACCGGTGACACATGTAAGCCTGGATGCTATTGCTTTAATGATATTCTCAATAAATTCAACACACTACATGTAGCATGCCTGGTGGTAGTTCACTTTGGAGACTGAGACCATTTCAAATTGAGATCGGAAATCTTGGGAAAAGCAGGTCATGTGGACTAGATGCGTAGTGCGTTTTTTGCAACGGTTGATCGCATTCATAGCATTGGTTGTCCGCCTAGTGGTTTACTATGTTGACATACAAGCGTACACTCATGAGAAGTAAAACTAGTAGCGATCTACACACGGGTTATTACAGACACCGGGTTGTAAACACGTTTGTTTTTCTGTGGCTGATTTGAAGTCATCCACTGATGCCAAAACACACTCGGCTAATCGGAAACATTCAAAATCGATGGAATATTTACGGATTTGAAATGGTCTATAGAAAATGCAAAAATTACTATTTTGGGGCGTTTTTGACCCTAAGCTCTATGCATTGGTGTAAACCCCCTTGAAAACATAATAAACCTACTTACCTTAAGATACATGTGTGCATAGCAATGGTGCATCAGATTTCCACTGGGTTGCGGCAGACGTGAAACTGCCCTCACAAGGCGGCGCCCATACATGGGAACCGTATTCTGAACGTCTATACGCTCCACCTGTAGACACAGAGCTGGTAGTGGCCATTTTGAATGATGCAATATGGGAGTTGGACCCTGTGTGTTGGCTTCTATGGGTGTTCCGGTTGAGTCGCATGGAGGATGGTCAGCACCCATAATCAGAATATTGAGATCTAGCAGAGTATAGTGCGTTGACCTTGATGGAATGGCTTCCTCTATGGCTGCTACTTGTTCCGGTGTGGGTACGGGACGACCGCTGTCAACAATTTCTGTAAATAAATTAATGTAGTTAGTGGGATCTTGGCTGATACAAAAGAAATGGCATACCACAGTCCATTTTTGCTTCCTACAAGCAGTATAGTCATACTATAGTTTGATCAGTTCCAAATTGGCGGAGTCTCCTTAGGGGTCGTCCAAAATTATCGCCATTTTCACTTACGTACAGAGCGTACGTAACTTTTTACCCCCCTCCCCCCCTCGAGTTACGTACGCAATAAATGGCGAAATTATATTTTATTTTGTACTTTAAAAAAAAAATCCCGTCTCTCAAGATCGCCATTTAAGTTACGTACGATTGGGGTATATTTCGACCCCTCCCCCCTCTTACGTACGCTTTGTACGTAACTGAAAATGGCGAAAATTATGGACGACCCCTTACATTAGGGAATGAATACAGAAGGACACGGGTGCGCATGTAGGCAAAATGCGCACCGTGCATCACCAAAACAGCGTGCATACGCTTGGATTACTTTTGCGCAGGGAGAGATAAAAAACAAATATTTCTCGCCAATTTGGAACTGATTGAACTATATATAGAGATGCAGCTGTAGAAATGGATGTAGGCCCTTGTGCAAAACAGCTCTTCATATACAGGCATATACAAAAAACCCTCTGCCTACTCCCCCGCTGGTGGTTATACTCACACTTTAAGTCAGGGGTGGGCAACCTTTTTGAATGAATGGGCCAGATATAAAAATTGAGTGAAAAATTGACTGGGCCGCACCTAACCAAATTTTGAAGCAATGGCCTACAGTACAGATGACAGTTGCATTCTTCATATTGGGGGGGGGGCAAGAATGAAAGTCAACCGACAAGATTGTTCTGAGTCAAGCAATGCGCGCGTGGCAAGCGAGAATTGTCGACTTTACACTTATTTTTGGCACAATTGAGGTATATTTGGTATATTTTAGCAGAAGCTGTTACTACAGAATATTGCAAGTTGGTGACACATATGCGTGAGTAGCGCAGAAAAATTTTCATCTGTGTACTTTTGACCGTCATAATTCGATGATTCCTCTTGTCAAATGAACAGACAGTGCCAATCTCAACCGACACGACGTTAATATTGGGGAGGGTGATTGCTCCCTCGCCCCCTCTAGTTATGCCACTGACAGATGACAATTAATGAGGAAAATACCTACGCACGTTGAGGAACATCATTTGTGCCGATAAATGCTAAGCAGCTAGCTCGTTTTTTGTGATGATGATGCCATAGGTTGCCCACCCCTGCTTTAAGTGTTAAAGAATATTTGATACCGCAGTAACATCATTGACTCAAGAAGAGAAAAAGGATTATATATGAACGGTATATCAAAACGTTGTGCCAGCCTGTTTCAATATTACAATTGTACTTTCAATAAAAAGATTGGGTACATTATGTTAATTGCAAATTGCTCAAATATAATAGAATAGTAAGGCAACATGGGTTGGCCTAGCTTGTAGCATGGGGGGGGGGGGGGGGGGGGGGGGGATAAACGTTCTTACCTGGTTGAGGTGTACTGTATGGTTCATACTCATGGTCCAGTGCACAGTACATAAATCTCTGTAACCTGTGTACCATACCGCTTGAAACATTAATTTGTAACGGGGAAAACAAGAAGCGTTTCGATGAGGTCTCCATCAATTCAAAGATCATCTCTGGTACACTTTGATGTGATGATCGACTGGAGGTATCGGTAACTGTACACAATGGAAGAATGACAAATAGCATGTCTAATGAAAAATCTTCTGAAATATTTTTATAAAGGTTTAAATTAATTTGTTAAAAGGAGGGCATGATAATTTAATTGTGAGATAGGCTTTTACGGCAGGTATTCATAATAAAAGTTCAGAGTTTAACGAGTTCGCCGTCAGACAAGTTTAAAACTGTCAAGCTTTCGTCAGGATTAGCTCTGACTTCTTCAGGACAAAATTATTATAATATTAAGCAAAATATAGAGATTGCCACTTCTCTATTATTATCCAATGATTTGAGAGTAGGTGACTCTTTCCTACTTGTGAAAGATTGGTGGCTCTGAAAAGAGCCTTTCGGATGGATTGCAGTTTTTTTCCACTGAGCAAAGAGCTCTGAACGTAGGTTACCACTGGCCTACTATACATTTGGCTCTAACAGTCCCTATTCTAAAGTTCACATACACATGTCTCATATGAAGCGTTGGTTGGCCACAAGATACTTTGGTGCCATTTTAATGTAGCTCCATGTTCTATACTTTGCTACACCATAGTTTCTAAAGCACAGGGGTATATGACATTTTTCAAACTAACTAATGCACACCTGTGGAACTTTCATCAAATGAACCTAAGTACTCTATAATCATGCTTGGCAAATTTCATTGAAAACAAATGCCGCCATATTTTATTAGAGGTCAAAATGTACCTAAAATGCTGAAAATTTGAGGTGATAGCGCCCTCTATTTTACGAAAATGTACAAAAGGTCCAATAGAAAAAGAAGCATTTTTTCAAAGAATGTTCCTGGAGCAAATAGGTATGTTCGCTGAGATTTACATGGGTGTGCATTAGCTAATTTAAAATGTCCGTAATAAAAAATGGTGGCTATGCAACATCAGGAATGAAAAAATCATGAGGTCAGACTTGGCAGCCATTGGGTTCAAATCTTTCAGCTCCTGCCAAATTCAAGACTTGCATCTTGAAAGGTATATTTTTGGTAGCATGTACAGTCAGTATGAGTAGCATGTACAGTTTGTATAAATTGGCTGACAATTGGCAAGTACTAAACAGTGTAACATGTCCGGAAACAACATTGTTAATATAAATTCTTCAATTATTCATTCATCTGTCGAGTTGGTCAAAAATAGATAATTGTCATAGTGAGATGGTATAGCCTGACTTTTCCTACTACCATACCACAAATAATCTTTAGTCCTAAATGACAAAGGAAAAGCATAGATAAATCAAATGAAAATTTAGATCTGAACCTTGTTTTTCGTCTTTTTCCTCCATAGTATAAATATAGTCCAACCAGAATGCTCCAAATCTCAGAAGACCCCAGCTCTCTGTGTACTCCTCCAGATGCTCCTCCGTGTCCACAATGTAACCAGCTCTCTTCAGTTGATTCTCAGCGCTTCCAAGCTCAAACAGTGAGCTGTAGAGGAAGTGAATTTCTTTTTGCTGGAATTTGGGATCGCCTGATTGGATGAAACATGTCTGCAAACACAAACACAAAATGATCAAAATATGATTTGGTTGAGAAACTAAATTACAATACCGCTGGGTTTATTTTGGTACATGGGTCTTAGGCGACGGGGAAGAAACCCTGTTCTACGGGCTCGACTGACCTTTTTTTCTCCTTTTTTTTTGGCACCAAAAAAATAAAAATAGAAAATATTTTAGGACATTTTGCCATTTTTTTTTCAACATTTTTATTTTTTTCAAAATTTCGAAAATTGCTGAAAATTCACCGACATTTCACGAAAATGTTTGGAAAAAAAAACTAAAACAAAAAACTAAGCTTATCCATAGACCATATTGCTATGAGATTTCCAAGCAAATGTGTATGACCGGGCATCACATTTCCACATTGAAAAAGCACCAGGCCAAAGACAGTTGTTACAAAAACTAATGGTAACCACCGTATTGCATCGTAGCTCTGCCCTAATATCTTTAATATATGAACCTTTATGTGAAATGAAACCTATGTGTATTCCTTCCCATACCATGTTCGTTGTCGAAAATTTCTTTGCTTGAGGGTCACATATTCTTTGGATCAAATGAACCCTATTTGTTTATTTAGAGCTGGAGTTTTTCAAGGCCCACAGTCTACCAGTTGAGAATATCCCTAACATACCTGCTTCCAACTGGCTCCACTCTCTTCGGTACAATCCTCCACACCGCAGACACACGCTCCCAGCCCAATCACCTTCATGAAGCTGATGCCAAGTTGAAGGTCAAAGAATGGGTCGCCTTTCATGAGGATCTCCAGGGATACACCACCAAGATCCAGCTGAAGCAGAGGCTTGAAGGTTAGCTTACGCTGATGACCGCCGTACTGGGAGAACTGATCCGATGAGGTGGGATCTGTTAACTGTAAGGTAGCAGAATTCATCAGTGTTAGCAAAATTCATCAGTGTTTTAATTCAATTGAATTCAAGTAATTTGTATTAACAAGGTTAACATGTATGGGTGATGTTTCTGACTATTGATAAGTTCAGTGAAAATTCTTAAAATGTCACTTTAGACCTAAAAGTTCCTTAGTACCATAGCATTTTTTCGCAGCACTGATTATTTCGCAGCACTGACAACTGATTATTGGATATTTGAATTACTATAGGCACTGAGCACTTTCAGCACTGAATGGATTGCCCATATATTCAATTTCTTATTGAATGTTTTCATGAGAGCAGAAATTAGCCCAAAATTATCACCCATATTGATTATTCAACTCGTCATGTTTCAATAAATTTGTGAGATTCTGAAGGTACCAAATAATGTTCCAAATACAAACGAAATTTAACAAAAAATGAATTAAAAAATCAGAGAGTTCAATATCAATCAGTCCATGAATACTCATCAACATACCTTAAATAGCACCTTCCCTTTCCTGCAATAGAATCCAATGGCAACTACTGGGTCAGGCCTCTTTCTTCCAAGTGATGTGTTTAGGGTAAGTTCATCCTCCTCATCCTCATAGTAAACCAATTCGGGAACATAGGACCACGCCCACGAAGCCCAACCTTCTGGCGGTTCTGTGGCGACTGGTTGGACTACAGCTGTCGCTAAAACCGAATGGGGAAAAAATGTGGAGATTTTGAGCCAGAGAGGTAGTGAAGAGAGGTGTTTTCAAATGTGGATTTGTTTTAAAGTTTCTGATTGAAATAATCCTTATTATGAAAATCATTAATTCTGTGTGCAAAATGTAAAAGTGAAAACCTTTTTGCAAAAATCCACATGAATGGAATGTGAGGAACCAGCAGCATGAGATTACAGCCATGTACACCATGAGTCCTACAAGTTGAACAAATGTATGTTATTATGAGTTACGTAAACAAGCCTTTCAGCGTGTGTATCTATCAACGGGTCTCAGAAAAGGGAACAAGTTTAGTATCAAAATAATTCTACAAGTTTTCTCTATACAAATATGTTTTTGATTTGATACTGCTAATTATTTTAACTCAGGTATGACACTTTTAAAAGATATCAATACTTTTGGGACACCCTGTATAATTAGGTCTCAGGCACACATCAGTTATACAGTAGAACTACATACCACATTGTCATTTTATGGTGCACTTTATTCAGTCAAAGATTGGATGCATGGCTGGGACCTGAAGTTCACTATTTCCGATAATTCACTAACAAATTGTGGTGTTACCTTCGTGTAAGGGAGGCAGAGTTAGTCTAGGGTAAAGACTTTATTGAGGGATTATACTGAATAAAGCTTATAATCCCTGAATGAAGTTTTCACGCTAGACTAGTTTCGTGCCCCCTTTACATGGAGGTAGAACCCAAATTGTGCAATTGTTTTTCATCAAATAATTACTTTTGACAGCCTTTATCAACTTCATGGGAAAGATGATATTATATGTTATTGAATGTTGTTCAAACATAGGCCTTTGAGTATTGGTTGTGAAAATGTCTTCTAACTGACTTTTTGATATAATAGTAGGTATAGCACCCAAAAAATTCAAATGCACTGAAAGTGTACAAAATTAGTCTCATGTTGTAGATAATTGCAAAAGTAGAAATTTGGCAAAAAAATCATGCAAAAAGGTTGTACGGTTCTCAAGATGTTGTCCATTGATTATTGGAAAATATGACCGGAAATCTGCCAAAAAGTGCCATTTATGGTCAAAACTGACATTTTAGCAAGTTTACACCCTTCTAATTATAAAACTATGTACATACAGTAGCTACAAAACACAGATGCAAGGTAGTGGCCATAGGTTTATCCATTTCTATTAAAATCAGACATGATATTTATTTCATATTTGTACAGCAGACTCCAGAATATGCCATTTTATTCAAAATTCATAATCGCAACTCTGAAAATCGTCAAAAAATGACTAAGTCCAGCTAATTAATATGCGTAACGTGAATATCTGAAGTTCTACAAGCAGTAGAGAGATGAGCTTTGGTATACTGTTTACCTGTGACAAGACGTATATTAAAATGTAAAATTTAATTAATTATCTCATTAAATATGCAAATGAGCTCATTATGTATTCAAATTTTACATATATTCAAATTATGTTAGTTTGATTCGCATTTTGTTTACATAAGTTTATTCCTGAACATATTCTCTAGCCATTTCCAGTATGTTGCTATCGATCAGTGCAATTGCTGTGGAGAGGTCTGCAGTAAGCTACCATAATAAGCTTATTCTGTGTTTTGGGGTCTTTTTCTGGTGTGATGCATTCAATGGATATACAAACTAAGCATATCAGCCAAAAGTAGAGAGTTTTTACTAGCATCTGGTACCTTCTACCTTTCAAATTGGGCCTTCAAATTTTCAAATCGGGCAATTAGATCAAAATTTAGAGCAAATTCCCAAACATTATGTAACTAGCCACAACTCAACCGAATAACATTCGATTGATATGTATGACCCAGGGTCATGTACAGAGAGGTCATAGCTACCATATATAGCAAGCTCAGTGCCAAATAAGGAGTGCATCATAACAGAATGGTCAATTATTGGTATGGGTGTTTTTCAATGCCGAGCTGCATTGCTTAGTGTGGGTTGTCAATGGGACCCAAGTGTGTGACTTTCAGGCAAGGCATAAAAAGTACTTGCAAAGATTTTTTAAAAAAAAAACTTCCAGGTGTAGAATAATCACCAAACTTCAGATTCAGATAGAGAAGAGATCAATCTAATTAATGGTGAAGAGTGTACATTTATAAATTATTAAGTTTTTTCAAACCAGTCCATTAAGTTTTGCCTGAAAACAAGTAAATTCACCTGAGTGTGCACACACTCTGTGTGGCAGACCCTAGTGTAGCGAATTTGCTATACCTAATAATAGATCCAAGATAGTGCAAGAAAAACTAGCTTGTCCATGAAATGATTTCTTATCTTCAATCACTTCACTTGTCTGAATAGAACATTTTATTGTCTCGGGGATGGCTGTATGTATGCATTTTTTCAAGTGTATTCTTCATAGTGTGTTCATTTGACTTCTAATGTTTTTGATGTGCAATTAATGTACTTTTTATATAATCACAGCTGGTCTGTAAATGTTATGATATATCAGTGCTTGATGTTATGTGTAATTGTTGGTCTTGCAATTTTTTTATTGATTTGCTTGTATTTTTATTATTTTATGTTGCATCATATATTGTAAAGCGCTCTGAGGGATTGTGATCCACAGTGCGCTATATAAACACTGTTTTTATTATCATTATTATTATTGTCATTTCTCATTTTAGGCTGAGATATAATCTTTTTTTTAAATAAAAGTGTTATGGTTGTGTTATGCAACAATTTGATAATTTTAATAATGATGCCTTTGGATATTCCTTTTCTTGGTTTTTAAGCATAAAAAAACCTGTTCGACGGCCTGACCGACAATTTTTTATTTTTTTTGAAAAACAAAATTCTGGAATTTGAGATTTTGTTTAATAAATGTTTTGATTTTTTTTTTTAATGTTAAACATTTTTGAAATTTTTTGAGAATGTTTGAAATCTTTTGGAAAATGTTCACGGAAATGTTGAAAAAAACACACCCCAAAACAAACAAAAGAAACCGACCGACAGACCCTACCTGAGAGGTCCGTTTGCCCTTAGAACAGCGTGGGGTTTTTTGTCGCCTTATGGGCCACAAATGACAACATAGCACAACTCACCGTCCTCCTCAACATCTTTGTCCGCATCTTGTTTGTCTTCGTCTTCCTTTCCCTCTGCGCTAGGTACCTCGAGTGTTCCGTAATACAGCGCCAGCAACAGTTCCAACAGTCGTATGAACATGGGCAGTTGCGTGTCCGATAAAGTCATGTCCAGCTCATCACAGTAGGTGTTGATCTTGACGATACTGGCTCGTTTGGCATGCAGACTGCTGTACGTCTGGTGAATACGAGTCTTTAAGAAACATCTGTTGAGAAGATGGGTGATTTGGATTCATCAAACTTTTAATTCTCTTTACAGACAGTTCGATAACTAATTTCAGAGTGTATGTACATGTATAATCACTCATTCAAAATTTACACAAGCCATGCTCTTTTGACCTCTGAAATAACTTTACAAATCAATTGAAAATGGCTGAGACCTTAAAAAGCTCAAATATACTCTTAAAACATCTTGATTTAGTTTAGTATGTGTTAAATTTCATTTTTTAATAACTAAAATAGGTCAGATAAGGCTTAGAAATCATGTAAAATGAGAAACAAAAGAGCTGAAATCAGCTAACAAAGCTGCAAAGTTTCAAATCTGAAACTGTGCTTAAAGGCATATTATGTGATCTTTTCCAAGTAGCACCCTCTATCATTTTTTACTATGAAAGCAGATTTTCTTGCAGATTTGCATTTTTGATCATAAATCATAAAGATCTTCTAAGTTACAGATCGATACGATTCCTAATTACTTCAAAATCATGGTTTGAAAATCGATTGTACCGCTCGGTACAATCTATTTTTTTTAAATTTTACTCCAAATTCACTCTAAAACCATGATTTTGAGGTTATTAGAAATCGTATCGCTCTGTAACTTGGAATATATTTATGATTTATGATCAGAAAAGTAAATCTGCAAGAAAATCTACTTCCAAATTTTTTCGAGGATTGAGGGCGTCCCCTGAAAAGATCACATAATATACCTTTAATATTTTGCATTGACACAGCCTGCTTATATGGTTCTGTTTTGTCTATAATCCCAAGTGTTTACCTGTATATCACTGGATCCTGATAGGTTTCTATCTTGCCACTGGCATTACGCTTATCCAGACACGCAGTCAAGTCTGAGAAATGGATGACACGACGAAGGACAAGCTCCGGCATAGTGAGGTCGACGAAAGCCCTCTGCCAGTTATGGTCGACGGCAAAGGAATCCACCGACTTGACATTGACGGAGAGAACGATGTCATCCTCGACGTACTTCAAGATGAGGTTTTTGATGACGATGTTGGCGTTGTTGATGACTCTGTTCATGAGGGATTGCACGTAACCAGGTGGAAGGTCACTGTCTTGCTCTTCATATCTGAGAGAAGAAATGGAAATAATAGTTTAGGGCCACCAAGTTTAGTTTAGTATTAACAGGATAAGTAGCTGCTCAATGCCATCAGGCCATTCCTGAATCCAAATAACACATGTGACATACATGCAGTAATCCGTTACCTGCACAATACACACAGGAAGAGCACTATGTTATTTCCATTTTATTCTTCTGAGCAATATTAAATGACATTTTTCTTGCTTGTTTTTCTGTATAGCATAAATTGTAGAAGGAATTACATATAATAGAGGAAAAAAATGCCAATCAACTAGCAAAATACCTTTTGGCTTTATTAGAGCCCTCATTCTTCAGTTTGGTTGCAGTGGCGCTGGATTTGGAGCTTACGCTGTCTTTTTCATTGTATTCTGAATCTCGTAGTTTGAGGGCGCACTCTATTGTGTTGATGGTAATCACAACTGGCTCTGATCCAAGCTTGGTCCATGGTACGTGAATTCGAAGCTCGTGGATATGACCACTGACAAAGGTCATAGGTAAATTCAACTCCTGTTCAAGAACATCGAGCCTGAGAAACAAACATTAAAATCTATATTTAAACATTCATCACAATTTCAAAGATTCACATTTTTAAGGAGAGCTGCACTGAATTTATGAATAGTATGTGCTGTAAAAAATAGTTTTTGTGCACAAATCAAAATATGCGCCACAGTCAGATGTGCCAATTTGACTCAATGATGTCCTACATGCTCATAACGAGTGTGATAAGTGACATTAATGAGCAGGTCTTATCCCATCGGTACATTTGGCAATGGCACAACTTTCACTCATTGGCATAGGGTGGTTACAACAGAAATTTGTTAATCTCTTTTCTTTTTTTACAAAACAATTCTGTTTTCCATAAACCCACTCAATCTGTGCATCCACACCCCAAAAGTGACACCCATGATACAATAAAACATGCCCTTCCCCCCTCCCCCAAGTACCTGGTTATACCGCTTATTCTGTCCACTTATGTAACCTGTCCCGGGGGGGTACTCAGATATTTCTTTGGTTGGGATGTGCCGCCAGAAAAATGAAAATTGACCCAAACATTTACCCATTTTTAGGAGATAATGGACCCATATGTTTACCAGAAACTCATAATTTTCCTATGTATTTGAAACATTTGGCTAAAATATTGGCACAAAACAGCAAAATTAAGGATTTCAGACCCATAAATTTACCAAAAATGGCTTTGAAAAGGGGTCATCCATATACCAGAGGGAGAAAAATGGGACCCTATTTGGCGGCACATCCCCTTTAAGTACCCCCTCCCCCTGGGAACCTGTCTCTCCCCACTCTAGCTAATACACACCTTAGATCAAGTTTATTGAGAACAAGATCACCTCCCCACAGTGACAGCTGTAGATCCTCAGGTTTGAGATTCTTGATGTACTTGTCCACGTATCCAAGAAGAAACGGTGAAATGTAGGATTCCAACATTGTGCCAAATTGTCTGAAAAGTTTAAAGATATCATATGTATCTTAAATATAAATAAGCAGTGTAGTTTTCACAGAGGCGGTTTGCGCTCATAAAGTCATACTTTACTTTGGATGTCAGTTCTTAGGAAATTTTTGAAAAAGTACAATTTTGTGAATAAAACCTAAACTTGTTGAGGGTGGAAAAATTGTTTAGGATATCTCTGAATCGCCAGGGAAGTACTTACTTGCAGTCAATTCTGAATATGTCCATATCGTCAGCCTGCTTCGATAATTGCCTAACTCACTTTTCAGCATGCACGCACGTGCTGTAATAATGCTTAAGTCATTGACCAATCAAAAGTGTTGATAAATGCACAATTTCAATTCTGCCTAAGTCAGCCTTGTGAGTTAGGCAGTTTGTAATAATGATTTAAAATGTTTAAAACGGGTCATATACACTTGCATTAGGCCTATAACAAGTCACATTTCATTTAAAGGTATATCTCCAACCTAATTCAATTAATAGTTTTTTTTAGATAGAAACATATTTTGAGATATTGAACAGGCACATTCTCCTGAAAATCAGCATTACAATGATGTCCATATTGCTTGTTAAATAGATAGCACAAAATCATTAAATCCATTGAAAATACCTTTGTTTTCTATTGTTTATTGAAATGTTAATTGGTCCCATATCTCAGAACATGCTTTACTGACTATACTGCTCCTTTGTGCTGGATGGTCACAGAATGTACATGAGCATGATATCTGCCTTGGGATACAAGAGACCCCCAACAGACCAGTACACATAGATTCCGAAATATCAAAGGAATTATACATAATATAGTTTGGGCTCAATAAAGCCCAAACTCTTTTAACCACCGAAGCGGTAATTGTCAATGGTCATTGTCATCTAATTGTGGGCGTCCTTGGTTACCGTTTGACCATTCACGGCTACTTCCGGTTGCCCGCGAGCAGCCCTTTGTTTGATTGTTTTGCTATGCCCATTTGGTACATTTTGTACTTCATTCGCTCTGTGTTTCCATACTATGAGGATCTGTTGTTAAATAAAACCACTCCCACCCTCCCATATTCATCTTGTTCCGCTTTCAATCGGGATCGTTTTTTGTTTCGTTGGTTGTTTCAGATTAGTTGTTTTGTTTTTGTTTTTTGTTTAAAAATAAAAATAAAAATAAAATATATTGTACTAAAATCACGGAATATATTCGTTGCCCACGCGGCTCAACCATGGGGGACCAATTGCCATATCGCCCGGTCTTAATTATTCCTTTGTACCTTGCCCACGCGGCTCAACCAGGGGGGACCATTTGCCATATCGCCAGGTCTTAATTATTCCTTTGTACCTTGCCCACGCGGCTCAACCAGGGGGGACCATTTGCCATATCGCCAGGTCTTAATTATTCCTTTGTTTCTTGCCCACGCGGCTCAGTCATGGGGGACCAATTGCCATATCGCCCGGTCTTAATTATTCCTTTGTACCTTGCCCACGCGGCTCAACCAGGGGGGACCATTTGCCATATCGCCCGGTCTTAATTATCCCTTTGTATCTTGCCCACGCGGCTCAACCATTGGGGACCAATTGCCATATCGCCCGGTCTTAATTATTCCTTTGTACCTTGCCCACGCGGCTCAACCAGGGGGGACCAATTGCCATATCGCCCGGTCTTAATTATCCCGTTATATCTTGCCCACGCGGCTCAACCATGGGGGACCAATTGCCATATCGCCCGGTCTTAATTATTCCTTTGTACCTTGCCCACGCGGCTCAACCAGGGGGGACCAATTGCCATATCGCCCGGTCTTAATTATTCCTTTGTATCTTGCCCACGCGGCTCAACCAGGGGGGACCAATTGCCATATCGCCCGGTCTTAATTATTCCTTTGTATCTTGCCCACGCGGCTCAACCAGGGGGGACCAATTGCCATATCGCCCGGTCTTAATTATCCCTTTGTATCTTGCCCACGCGGCTCAACCAGGGGGGACCAATTGCCATATCGCCCGGTCTTAATTATTCCTTTGTATCTTGCCCACGCGGCTCAACCAGGGGGGACCAATTGCCATATCGCCCGGTCTTAATTATTCCTTTGTATCTTGCCCACGCGGCTCAACCAGGGGGGACCAATTGCCATATCGCCCGGTCTTAATTATTCCTTTGTATCTTGCCCACGCGGCTGAACCAGGGGGGACCAATTGCCATATCGCCCGGTCTTAATTATCCTTTATTTTATATTAATTGAAGTTACCAATTGTTCTACTGCATGATGTAGTGGATGGCATATATTGTAATTTTAAGGAGAAATTTTTAAAAAGTCAGGGATTTAAATCCCAATTATTCTCTTTAATATAAGAAATATTTATAAATGGTAAAAGAAAGTTATTCAATTTATTATGAAGTCAAAAGAAATGTATTACTGCTTCATCCTATAATTGGTATTATATTAATTAGGCCAACTCATTTAGAGTTCAACTAGTTAATTACCGTGCAAAAATCAATTTTCTGAAACTATCACTTGATAAGATTTCATCGGTGGTAGGGCTGTTGGCCATTTAACCATTCCCCTCAGATTTGATTATTTTATATTTCAAATTGATGATTTACAAATTGAATAACATTGAAAGAAAGCATTGATAAATTAGGCCAAGTTTATTTAAAAGTTATAACCATCTTTTAAAATAATTGGAATTCTGTTGAGCTGTTCTCTAAGTTTATGTCCCTTAGGTATATCACTAGGACCCCCAATTATGGTTTGATAATTGTGTATTATTATCCTTTTTTGTACTCGTATCCTTTGTATGGCCAAACATTTAAAAATATTTATCAATGTAATTATTGTAGTATAAGGGCTGATGCCCCTGCTAAATTAAGTATCAACTATTCAACTTATGTAAATATAGTTGTATAATAAAATCTAATTAGTATGGAGCCTCAGGGCTATATAATCTATTTTTGTCTTTGGCTGTGTTTTCAATTCCCGCTGTCTAAGGGTAAACCACCATAGCTAGGTTTTGATTGTAAACTATTATAACTCACTTTTAAAAATCACTTGCTTCTAAAGCCTGACCCAGCCTTGACTTTCCATGAATATGTTTTGTAGCCAAATTTACCATGATCTCACTGCTACCGTGTGCTGCAAAGAAAAAACCAATATACTGTTAAACCCTTTCATACATGTACATGATTCAAACATTCAATGAGGTTAACCTGCAAATTTAGGAGCACAAGTTTAGATTTGAACCCGGGAGCTTCTGGACAAAAGCGTGCCAAGACCAAAGAGGGCTAACCTCGTCAGTCTATGACACTAACACACTGCGTCTTATAATGACTCTCCTATCCAGCAATCTGGCTCCTTGATACAAGGTACAAACAAATATAACTGGCACTTATTATAATATTCACTTCCTAACTCACTCTAGGAGGATCTGATGTAAGCCCATTTAATGTAAAGAAACATTAATCACATGTAGTTGAAATGTTGATGTATTCTGAGATTTTTTAGATTTTAGGTTCACCCAATGCTGTTTAAAATACACATTGTTTTTTTGGCATACGCCCAAGGTCTGGGCTGAATCACTTCGGTCTGGTTTCACAGTTATTGCATTCTAGTTTTGTGGTAGACCTGATGAACATGACTCTGATGCGATGCAGTTTGACACAATGCAGATTTAACAAGGTAAGACATTACACAACAAGATATTGCTATTTCCTGGACCAAAAACGCGATCACTATGAAAACTAAGCAAATTTATCAAGCCACTTTTAATGTGGAGTCTACATGGATAGGGAATCAGTGTTGAGCTATTATAGCCTAGAAACATCAAGCAGTTCCAAAATGGCCAGCTTCCTCACAACACTTCTGTAATCTAGAAAAACCTAGTAGGCCTAAGTCAAAATGTTGGTAAAAATTGAGTTAGACCCATATTTGGACTTTATAGGTTTTCCCCCTTCGGTTTATCAAGTTTAAGTGTGTGAAACTCTTCCCTGTCGGCAGTTTTTCATCTAGAAGAACATAGTATGGAAAAACCTAGTCTGGAAAAAATATTGGAACAGTTTTCCTTTTGTTTTCTCAAATTTGCGTTCAACAGACTTACTAGGTTTTTCCAGATTTCAGGAAATCAGTGAGACACACAGAGAAGCATGGATGCATATTATTAAACGAGAGCATCAATGATGCAGAAGCTCAGCTAGCGACAAGCTATAAATTTCATGTATCCATTAGCAGGGGTCGCATTCTGTCACGTCTGCGAGTCCTAGACCTCTCACTTTCTTGTAGTGACGCGTCAGATCTCTAATTGGAAAGACTGCGGGTCCCGATCAAAATTGAAGGGACCCCTTAAATTTGACGATGTATGGAAATGGAAACCTTAAGAAATTCTGTAAATTACATATCCATCCTTTGCTCACAATATAAATTCATTAAAACTGTCCGTAAAAATGTAAAATTTTCAAATACCCAAACTTCAGGACCCCTCAATTTTGTTGGGGACCCCTTAAATTTGTTTTTTTGAAGTCCTACAGGGTCCTGAAAAAAGTCATGAGACCTATTACATTTTTGATCCAGCGCTATCCCTGTCCATTAGTGACAAGCTGTCAATTTCATGTATTGGATAGATTAGGTCCATAATGTATTGGTTGAGCTATGAGGTGTTTTCTTTAAAAATATTTTTAAAACTCAGTAAATCACCCAATTTTATCATTATAAAGTTTTGGATCCAATGTCATTCACACTTGAACAGCTCAAAACATAATAATGTATGCACAAAAATTATCATTTTTTATATGTTTACCGCTTATTTTACAACTTGACCTCAGATGACATTTGACCATAAAAGGTGACCTTTGACATATGAATGATTAAATAAATAATTAGACACAAAAAACAATGTAAATAAACCTCAAATACATCATTTTAGGACTCTGATGAGCTTTTACATTGCCTCTATATTTTATAGTCTGTTATATTCAGTACCCACTGGCATGACTGGCTTGGTAAATTAAATTATGCCTACCTACACTGGCGAATTCTGCAACTTTTCAGCATTTTACTCAGAACTTTCAATGGATATTTCAACTTAATGTGCACTTTTTAATTCTGCCGATCCCCAAGGATAGTTTAGGGGGCAATGTCTTGCTACACGTCCCGTAACTCAAGTGCGCATGCTCAAACCAATTAAAATATGTTGTAGCTATACACAATTTATTCTTTATCGTTATAGTAAGTGTACATACTTCAATCTCGTTGGTTAACACGTATGAAATCTGATCCATATCGTGTAAACAACAAGTCAAACCACACGATATATTCCCATATCGTCGATTAACTGCGTTACCAGATGGTGCGAAATGATATTACGTGTAAAGCGATTGCTTTGCGTCTGTGGAAGAGTTGCTTAAAATACGAATAAAATGGCGGATGATTTAAATGCAACCAAGTCGATTTCTGTTACATTCTGAGGCCCGCAAAAAGGTCTAACCCACGCCATAAAATAAATGATCTGCATATAACCTAACCAGACATGTTTTGGGCCATATCACATTCGGCATGCGGCCTCATGTGATATGACATGCCAAATCATAGGTATTTTTCCGTATTGTGTGAACATGCAGGGGATAACTAATAGTACGGGACGTGAGGCAAGATATAGCCGTTTAGGGAGTGTTCAGAAATACTTGGGGCCTGGGGGGTGGCCAACTTGCAGTTTTGGGTTTCTGAACTTTTTTGACGTAGCTAGGTTATTCATATTGGGGGCGAGAAATGAGAAAGAACCAACAAGACTTTTGTGAGTCAAGAACTGTGCAATTTTTTTTGACTTTACACCTACTTTTGGAACGATTGAGGTACATTTTTGCCCCGGTGGTTTCAGTCAACATTGACTTTGGGTACGCATGATCGTTCCAAAACTCGCGGAAAAGGGCGGTTTTCTGTATCATGTCCGCGGACATTCCGCGAACATACCATGTCCGCGGACATTCCGCGAACATTTTATGTCCACGATTTTCCTAAATTAGGGGTGCTTTTTGAAGCTATGTCCGCGACAGGGCTGGAAAAGATGCAAGGTTTCCCTGCAAGAGAAATTTGATAAAGTTGGATTCACCGCTGGTTTAGCGGCGGAGAGGGCGGCCCCCCATAGAACCATAAAGGGCACATGCAATGCAAATACAAGTGGTGTGATTTGAGTCAAGTCTACGAGGAGGGACCAGAAAGCATTCAATATATGTGCTAGTTGATTATGACATCAATTGTGGAACTATTGATAGCTCTGTGAGTACTATGAAAAGAAAATTCCAGGTGACTGGTTTGAATCTATTCATGATACTCACTGATAATCAATATACCACAAATGATGTCATTTGTGGCGTGTTCATTTTTCTGGCCCTGTTTATTGTAATGGAATGTCCCACAAAGACTTGTAGCAGGATTATCATCCCTTTTCCTGTGCCCTTTAAGCTTTTTGGAAAATTAAGGTCCAATTGATGCCATGGTGCATCATATTATGGAATATCGGCTGTATAATGCCTAATACTCTAAAAAAAAAAACTCTTAAAAATAAAATAAAAAAATAAAAACATTTTTAGGGGGGGGGGGGGTTAGGGATTTCCTGCGATATGGCAACATTTCCCGGCACAAGGAGCTTGCCGATTTGCCCTCTTTTTCCTGCCCTGGTCCGCGATTTCCCTAAATTAGGGGTGTTTTTTGAAGCTTTGTCCATGTTTTCCAAAAATAAGGGGTCATTTTGAAACCTATGTCCGCGATTTAACAAAATTAGGGGTGTTTTTTGTAGAGGTTTATGTACGCGAAGAAGAAAATAAAATAGAATGTCCTCGTTTTTCCCGCAAATAGAGGGACTATATATAGTGTCCTTGGAATGGTGAAAAAGGGGGGTCATTTTCAGGCAAAATGTCCGCCTTTTAGTACGAAAAAGGGGGTCAAATTTGCTAAATTGTCCGCGAAACACCTTCAAATAGGGGGTATTTCAAGATCCTGGAACAATCATGTGTTACCCCTCTGAATACGAAGAGAGAACACCAGGATTTTTTCATCTGTGTACGTTTGACCATCATAATTCCATGATTCCATTCAATATTATTTAATTATTATATTAAACAGTTGTAATTTTATCTATACCAACACTTCACAACAAGGTCATGGCCGAAATTTTATAATACAGTGTAGCTATTGATATACTGTAAAAGCTGAAATTTTGGCGGCGGTTTTATTTTGGCGAAAATTATGACACGCCAAAATAATGTTTTCAACATTCATGCAGTGCATCCAGAAGGTCACCCACGAAAAAAACAATTCGCGAAATGTCTATGATATCAAAATGTGCGAAAATATCTGTACACGAAAATATTGGCTTTTACAGTAGCACACATTGTCTGCTGGTACAGTGGATTGACTGATAAACATTCATTATATTGTCCATTGTTATGTTGATTAAGGAGTGTGACAGTAACAATAATTGTTTGTTTGGGCAAGCTTTTGAAGACAGGCAGTGGTATAAGGCAACAAAGAATAAATGTTTGTTTGTCCATAGAGGTCCAAAAAAGGTAGGGTCTGTAGGTTGGATAATTTTTATTTTTTTTATTTTTTAAATACGGATATTGTATTTGGGAATATAAATTTGGCATGAATACTGTGAATGATAGTCATCCAAACACAAAACACATCACTTTGATAGTATTGAACTTTTTTTCATGAGTTTGTTAGAATTGAAATCCTGCTCGGACAGATTGTCTGTATAAAGTTGCAATCTGATACTAGTCTCAGGTTGCAATATTGTAGTACTGGTTGCAACACTCGGTCAAAGGTATTTTTTGTAACAAATTTGCAATGCGCAGATACCGTGAACATGTTGTCGGTCGCCGCCATTTATTATGATAGAAAATTTGCAAAAAGTGAAATAACATAGTGGTGATGTTCTGTTAGATATATATACGTGAAAGTATTACTAAACCTATTTTTTCCCGAACTAACAAAAGAAATGTTTTATATTATGTTGAAATCAGCTTACAGCGTACGAAATTAGGAATAAGACGGTCCTTTTGGCCATTTAAATTGCTCAAAAAAAAGTTATTTTAAAAAAATAATAGAAAATAAAAAATAATATGGTCGGCACCAAGGTACATGGTCGGTCGGATGTGGACAAACAAACAAAAAAGTATTCTTGGCCTAAAGGAACTCCTGTTTGTTTTGAATTTGACACAAGCTCAAATAATGATCAACAATTTCTTGATGCACCCCAGGATGCTTCACTTTCATCACATGACCAGATGACCTTCAGTTGTTAATTACTTTAACACATGTGTGACACTGTTTGTTCTGGTGATATTAAGCCCTGCTAATACTGTAGGGGCGCTAAGCATTATGGGGTACATCAAGAAATCTTCTTTGAATAATGATAGTGATAAATGACTTGCCTTGCATGTGCTTGCTTGACCTGGACAAGTTTCAAGACACCCTAGTTTTTTGGTTAAACCTTTAATAACATTTTAACGCAAGTGAAAAACGTCAGGAAATGCATCTCATATGTTGTATCGTAACATATCTAGAAGATATGCGGAGTCACTTTTTTAAATGTTTTATCTGTTTTGTCTTAATTGCCATTTTCTGGGCCATTTTTACTTCCTAGCGTTTAGAAACTCACCATGCTATCACTGACCTTTCGAACGTGATAATAAGAGCCTCATCCTACTGTAGTAGGCTGAGCTAAAAAGCAGCATGTTGTGCATGATGACGACTGCATTGTGTATGACAGGTGCATACTGCATGGTACATCATGTAGTTCAGCTTGCTTAAAAGGCATATTAGGCCCCAAAAAAAATTGTTTGGTTGCCCTTTCACCTCAATTTTTTTTGGGGGTCGGTAGGTCGATTTTTTTTATAATATAAAATGTTGTTTTGATGTAATATCAAAATGTTCTTTTATGTAGCCCACGTCTCTTTTTCTATCTGCGATCATGGTTCTTGACGTGTAGACAGCTCTTTTCTGTCTGCATCTCTTGAATCATCGATTTGCAAGCATACAAGGAGAGACGTGGTGCACCAATTGTTGTTTTTTCCCTGCTTGTATAATGTGCAATTATTTATAATATTTTATGGTTTTTAGGTTGATTATGTTGTTTTCTTTTTGTAATATAGTTATGTGAAGCGCCCAGAGGCTCCTTGCATTGGGCGCTATTAGTAAATCCATTTTTATTATTTTATTATTATTATTATTATTTTATTTTTTTTAGATGTCAAAGAATGCCAAAAATACACTGTCAAGTGAATTTGATGTTTTTATTTCGAAATATAAGTGTTTTTACAAATGTAAAATGGAAGATGAAAGGGATTTTACATGATTTTTACATACATTACCAATCTTTTCTTACTCAAACAATTCACACTCAGACAAATCAGATATCTATAAACTTGATGTAGTGCCAGGGGCGTAACAGAGGTTGGTTGTCAGGGGGGCACAGCCAAAAAAAAATTCCTGGTTAGAATAATTCCGTCCCGGAATTTTTCGTAAAAGGTTGCCCCAATTTTTTTCCCAGTCAGTCACTTCCTGAATTTCACGTAAGTGGTGGTGGGGGGGGGTCAAATCATTTCGCACGGTCACAAAATTACGCACGGTCACAAAATTACGCAAGGTCACAAATTTCACACGGTCACAAAATTTCGCACGCTCACAAAATTTCGCACGGTCACAAAATTTCGCAGTACACAAAATACAACAGTCAATAATCAATAATTTGTTGACTGTTGTGCTTTTTGTACTGCGAAATTTTCTTTCTTTCCCTTTCTTCCTTTCCCCTTTTTTTCTCCTTTTCCTTTTTCTTTTTCCTCCCTTTTTCCTTTCTCTCTCTCTTTTCTTTCCCTTTCCCCCTTCTTTTCCTCTTTTCACTTCCCCCCATTTTTCCTGGTGGGTAGGTTTGAATTTCCTGCTGAGCACCTTCAGGGGGGGGGGGACTGTGCCCCCCCCCCCCCCCCCCCGGCTGTTACGCCACTGTGTAGTGCATATGGTGTTTTGAAATATATGCAATATTTAATTTGAAAAATATCTGCTTTGTCAAAATGTTGAACCAAATAGGGGAATCAATTGCACTTTCTATGTTTGCATTCCATTTAAATAAATATATTAATATTTCTATGATGCAATAAAACCAAAGTATAAGTTTTAATGTTAATATTTTATTCTATATTTTCTTGGAAACGCTCATGCACAATAGCATAGGAACACACCAAGGTGATCTAGCGAAACATGTGAGGTGAGGTGTTATGTTTACGATTGTCGTGTACCTGCCCGGGGTGGTACCTGCTCTTTCAGCATCAGTCTAGAAGCTCCTAGAGAGGAATAAAATATGTATGGCCTAAGAATATGTGTCTGCAATACATTTTAAATGAACAGCAACCGTAATTCACCATCTCGTAAGCATTTATATTCATGAAATCATTTTATTTTTTTGAAATCTATTTTTATTTTTTATAAGTACCAAGAAAAAAAAGAAAAAAAACGCGACTGAGATTTTTCAATATTTACGGTCGGTCGGGAAAGGGCAACCAAACAAAAAAAAATTTTGTTGGCCTTATGTGATCTTTTCCAGAGAGCGCCCTCTATTCATGATTTTTTTTAGAAAGTAGATTTTCTTGCAGATTTACATTTCTGATCATAAATCGTACATACATTCCAAGTTACAGAACGATACGATTCCTAATTACCTCAAAATCATGGTTTTACAGGGAATTTAGACTAGAGTAAAATAAGTTGTCGGACAAAAATTGACATCCGACAGTTTATTTTCACTCTAAAACCATGATTTTGAAGTAATTAAGAATCGTATCGCCCTGTAACTTGGAATGTATGTACGCTTTATGATCAGAAATGTAAATCTGCAAGAAAATCTGCTTTCAATTTTTTTTTCGATGTTGAGGGCGTTCCCTGGAAAGATCACATAATATACCTTTAACTTCAAGTTTTTGATTATCCCTTTAAGACTTGAACTCTTTTTGTATATAATTTGAATGTCACGGTAGGCCAGAAACAGAGATAATAATAATGGGCAAATTTAAGCAAATTAAATGTGAGAAGAGCATGTATCATAGACGTAGTAGTGCACGACGTTAGTACCTCATGGGTACTGGTTCATGCCTGGGCCCAAACACATACATGATAAATCTGTTCAAAAATTATGATTTGCCGTAATGCTTTATGTGTTATGACTTATCAATGTGATCGGTGGTTTGTAACAAAGTTAGCGTTAGCCAGTTGATGATATATATATTCTTTCTAACATGCAGTACACGCACACTCATGAATCGTTGTACAGGCTAGCGTGTACACTGAAAGTATGTGCCTGTGTAAGCTTAGATTACTACATTTTGTTGCTTATTCGTTAATGACTGCTTCAGGAGCATTGAGTGTTAATATGTACCCTCCGGATCATTATAATATAACAACTTCAAATTCAACTTGCAACTTCTCTATTTCACTTCAATTTTTCCTTAGACTTGTTTGTTGTCAAAGTCAAAATGTCACTGCCAGTGCCATTGTTATTTAACTTAGCTACAGAGTCTACAATAGAAGCTGAGCATCATAAATTTACTGTACAAGCGGGGATTGGGCGATCCAAATTCAAGTAAGTGTTTCTTGAAAATAGATTGAGCCATTTAACCAACCATGTATATTCTTTGAACATTAAACATTATATCTGACCATTTTTTTTCAGAAAACTTATTATAATAAAAAATATATGATGTCCCAATTGAATGGGTTCATTTCATAGCTCTATGTGTAAAATAGAGTATGTGTCAGGCTGTCAGCAGAGATACGGCGTACGCAGCAGATGCTGCTTGGTAGGTGCTTGGACTTGTTTACTACGTACGGCTATGCATTACGCTACGCTAATTATTCCACAAGGATTACCTTACCTTTCAAACAATTGTTTGTTATAAATGAGATCTTCATGACCTTTAGTGTTACTGTTAGACCACCTCCCTGGTTAGACTAGAGGCTGAGACAGTTACTTTTACTTGCACATCTTTATTGTACACATGCCCGGGATATGACTCTGCACGTCTGCACGACCCGTTTGACTAATATCCTTGGACAAGCTTCACGGCCTTTTATTGAAACAAGCCTACACGTCACTGGACAATGACACATGGCAATGCTAGGGATGTTGACTATCATTGACTACAGAGGGCGACATTTTTTTTAATTATTTTTAGCCAAAATATGCGGGAAAACGCTATGTTTACCACTTTTAAATCCAGTGAGGTAGTACAAAGTGTGCTGAGATGTATTCACTGATGTCTAAATAACCCCACACAAGCAACTGGACATCATGAAAGTAAACCGTTTTTTACCTAAAATGGTTTGAAATTTGCATGACTTGACAGTTGACCAGTTGAGTTTTCAGCAATATATTATATGAGGCAAACTACTTTTGGTTATAACTTTTTTATTATTCAGCCTGCAGACATGGTTGAACCATCATTTTTTATTGTAAAGTACTTTGTTTCCATGTATTCCATTTTCAAAGAGATACTTTCATTTTCAAAATGTTATGATCATGCCTATAGGTAAATTAATAATTGAACGAGCACAACTATTAAGCAGCGTATTGAGTACATTGCGTGAAGCGCGCACAACCATTCGCATGATAATTTCGGGCGCGTTCATCTTTGTACTGCGTTCGTGATGTTCGTTCAGTTATTAATTTAACTATAGCAATGCTGTGTAGGCCTAGGCCTACTCATAATATTTATAACTTGTTAGTGAAAAAGTGAAAGTGAAATTTGTCAGTCAGTGTTGAGCGTACGCGTAACTTTAGACTTTTTAGTCATGTTAGTAAAAGTAGGCCTATTACCTTTCGAATTCGACACTACACTGCGTGTTCAGGAAATGGTTCACATCATAGCGTTCATAACTTCATGGTTTTACGAATTGTCAACAAATCTAACATTTACATTGGGGATATGATATTAATCAAATTAATAAGCTTACAGAAAAAGCTCCACGTAGAACTTGCCCTCCTTTTCCGTCCGTCAGTCACACAGTATAAACAACGCGTATTCGATACCTGTCCTTTGTTGGTCGCTTGCAAGGGCTGGACAACTGAACTGGTTTATAACACGTATAAATGCAAGCGTGTAAAAGAGACTAATATAAAAAAAGATTGGACTACGAGCTTTAAATTACGCTAGAAAACAATAATATTGGGTGTCCCAAAAGTAAGAACTTTTTTTAAAGATTTATGGTGTTTCCATAAATACAGGTGGGCCTACCAGTGGGATATTTGCATTGTCTATATTCAAATGGTTCAATATCCTGTTATACGAATGTACTTGGTTAATTTTCATTTTAAAATCTGATTAAGTCCATAAAGTTGCAATGGTATAACACGGTTAACACCACAACATGTAGGCCTATATAATATCAATATTTTTTTCTTATTTTGGTGAAAATTCGGCAAAATATCCTACAATTTTGGCAAAAAAGTGTGACATTTATGACAGGGTCAAAATATTAACAATAGTAATAATTGAATACATGGCCATTTTACAGTCACCGTGTAACATTTGGTGTCTCAAAAACCCGTTACACGGTGAAGGCACTTTTCTTTAAATTTAACGACAATAATCTCCATCGGAATTCTCTCCATCTTATTTCCCTTTTGTTGATTTTACAAGCCTCTCTGATAGGTTAAAGGAAAATAGAAGAGTTAAACTCAAATTGCAACAAACATAGAAAATATAGCTGTTTTTAAGTTTGAATATTATGTTTGGTGTCTCCAAAAATGTTACGCTGTGAGAACTTTAGGGTAACATCGTAGTTATGTGCCAGCACACTTTATGAATAAATTGTGTATAAACTGTCTCTTGGTATAGGCTCCTAGCATACATGGAACAAAAGTTTCCACTTTATCAATATAATTAGAGTTACAAGGAAATTAAGGTTTGGTGTCTCCGTTGCACGGGGCCCCCCTGCCCCGCCCCCCCCCCCCCCCCCCCCCCCCTCTCCAACAAAAAATGTCAAAAACGTTTAGATCAAAGAAAGGAGCGTTATAAAATGGAGTAATGTATATATATATGGGATGTAACTGATCATACATTATCACTAAATTCGGCAAATTTACGAGTCAGCTTCAGTAAGTTTCCCAAAGCAATAAGAGAATTGAGGAATTCTGAATAGTATGATTGAAATAAAACTATAATATGCACTCTGTTATCTTTTGTTTAGCGCTTATTTTAGGGACATACATTATTAATCATTTTTATAATATTTATAAGTGCTGGTATTGAAATGACATGCGAATGTCACTGAGATACTTTGACGTTAACACTTTCCACGCGGCTATTAATAGTTTTACCATTATACAAAACAGATTTTCTAGAAACCTTTCGCAATTTTCAATGTCTATCTCAAGGATTACTGAACCAATAGGCATGTTTGTACTTATTTCAATGCATTTCACATGGTGTTTCCAAATATGGTTATAAAATTCAACAATTTTGACTTTTTTGAAACATTTTGTGAAATTTTGGAATGTCGTCTGCAGCTAGCTGCCTGCCGCGTGGAAAGTGTTAACATGGTCAAGTGCTTATAGCCTACTGTGTGATAACATGAGTTAGTTGCCAGTTCATAGTGCAAAATTAGTATAATTACGTAATAATACTTGGCTACCGTCTCATGGATAACCTCTATGAACGGTTCCTTAGTAAAATTGCACAAGTTTGGTACCAACATTATGCCTATGATCAGTTTTATCCTCACTAACCCACCAATGACAAATTATTTGTGAGTCCATAGTGCATAGCGCACGTGACGTAATTATCCGCAGTGATGGAAGCTGGAACGCCTGTGGAAGAGTCCCAAAATACCCATCTCAACTAAAGTGAAGTTGTTTAACACCACCTGCATTACTATGTGCTATGGCTGCGAGTCATGGGTGATCGTTCAAGACATGGAAAATAAAATCAATGCCTTTGCCACCTCCTGCTACAGAATTATGCTGAATAGGCGGATTGACCAGCGGGAAGGGGGGGGGGCAGACTGCCCCCGGACACCTAAAATGGGGGCGAGAAGCGGGATAATGGGGACGAGTAATTGTTCATGTAGTACATTTACTGTGGGAATTTTTATGACTGTGCGAATTTTTTTTGGACTGTGCGAATTTTGTTGCCCCCCCCCCCCCCCCCCCTCCCCCCGGAATGACAATGCTGGCTACGCGCCTGGTATACGCCATGACCAGCACTGAGCCACTTATTCATTTGGTAAGGCTACGGCAGTTGAGATTCCTTGGTCACATCCTCCGGCTGCCAGAAGAAGAGCCTGCAAAAAGATATGCTCTATACCTACCAACGCATGGCAAAAGGAGACCAGGTCGACCGCGCACTTCATACCTTACATGTATAAGACAATTACTCGGGGACATTGAAGAAGGTGCAATCCAAGAAAAACGGATTGCCGCACTTGCCACTGATCGTCGTGCATGGAGAAATCTTGTAGTCGCCTGCTCTGCAGTCGACGGATGATGATGATGGAATGGTCTATATTTACTAGTAATACTAGGCTTTCGTTTGGCAGAGTGTAGTTAAGGTGAGATAAAACCTGTTATATTGGTTATAGCACGAATTCGAAGTGATATCGATTCGTCAAGGAATTATTATAAACTTATTGGATTCGCCGTCAATCCGCTGAAATATCAACTCTATATTGTGTACTAAAGTGTCAAATTAATTTTCAAAATAAATTCAATTCACTCTCATCATCATCATCATCATGTGTAGAACTGGAATCGGCCACTCGCGGCTCATTTCTTGAACCCTTGTGATCTGACGAACAATTTGAGATATCGTTTGGAACATGTTTAAATGTTGACCCTCCAATATCTCAGTAACCACACATCGGAAGTAGGGCAGCAACATATGGGCCAAATTTGGTGCTTTTAGAAGAATATGAACCAAACCTCCCCTATGATGCCCTAACAGCCCCAACTATTCATAGGTTAAGACTAAGAGTTTAAAACATAGAGATTGCAACTTCTATATTGAAGCACCCATCTGGCTAAAATATATAAATACAAAATGTTTAGATAGAGGCGGTCAAAAAATGTTATAGTGTGCCAAAATTTAAAATTGTCTTTTCCCCATCAGATGTATTTACTTCAAACTATATAGACAATTCATACATGGGTTTAATTCATACAATGAACTCATTATAACTACGCGTTTATATGAAGTGCAGTTTTATAGTCTCGGAAAAACATCTGTACTCTGACAGCACATCATATAGATGTTTGTTTGGGAAGAGTCTGGTGATGGTCTGGTGTATAAAAATAATTCTACAAGTTGCCTCCATCTTAGATGACGGAAGCAACAAGATTTATAGGGACCGTACACTGTAAAAAACACAAGTTAACCAGTGAATCGCTCAACGTTAATTGTTTAACATTTTAAACAATATTGCTCAAAATGTTAAACAAGTTGATTACATTTTGAGCAACATTGTTTGCAATGTTAAACAACGTTGAGCGATTCACTGGTTAACTTGTCGTTGTTTAACATTTTAAACAACGCTTTTAACAGTGTAGCCCAAATTGTAGAAACAAATACGCGCAAAGCGAGCAAACAATTCCATTTTGAGATAAAAAACCATTTTTTGGCACTTTTTGGTCAATATTTTCAAAACAAACAAAATTTAAGCCAAAAAAAAGAAATGTCTCCTAGATAATTGACTTTAGATGATTTTGGTGAAATTTTGGAATTTTTAATCAAAAACTGATATTGTTAGGTTGTCTGAATTGGCGCCAAAAAGGTGATTTTTGGGCAAAAATGTAAAAATCACTAATTTTAGTAAAATTTGATACCAAAAATGAATTCTCTGACTCATTTCATTACAAAAAATGTATACTTTTATGTACATCACATTTATAATTTAAAAGTTACAGTGCTTGATAAATTTGGCGCCAAACAGGGTTGACACCAACCAGCCATAGTTTGAATTGATGAAATATTGAAACCGATTCGCTCGACGCGCGCAAAAATTGGCAATTTTAACGGAGAAGGTACTGGATAGTTTAAAAATAGTTTAAAGCGTTCGTAGATTCAGGCATCGTCTCAGGCTGTGGGTTCGAGTCCCCGTCTTCCGGAATGTTTTATTATTCGTTTATTATACCTAATCCATTTTGAATAGGATTTCGGGTTCGGGATCATTAATTTGATTAGATTGTCCGTATGTATCCATTCTAGTTATGTACCCTCGAATACGACATTCTAATCAAATTTGATAAGTTAATCATTTTTGATGTGTTTATTTTTAGAGTGTATACCTGTATGTTCTTTTTCATTTTGGATTTAAAGTAGGCCGGGCCATTAACATGATTAAGGGTTGAGGTATATGTTTAAGAAATGAACGTGTGTACATTGATATGCATACAATTTTGTATAGTATTGTAGTGCTTGCTGATATTGAACATGATTTGAGCTTCAAATGTGCGATACTTTGACCTCATATGCGTGATGGTATGTGAGTTTCATGAGTTGCCAGTTCATGGATGCAAAAGTTGGTACAATTGCGTACACCGATTACCGTATTCACTATCGATCACGTATCTTTTGGTGTGATGGCAGTGGCGTCGCCAGAGGGGGTGGGGCGAGGGGGCGATCATGCCCCCCCCCCCCCCAATATTGACGTCGTTTCGTTTGAGATTGGCACTGTCGGTTCATTTGACCACAGGAATCATGGAATTATGATGGTCAAAAGTACACATACATGCATAGATGAAAAAATGTTGTACCTCGATCGTGCCAAAAATAGGTGTAAAGTCGAAAAATTTCGCGCACTACGCGCGCATTTCTTGATTCACAAAAGTCTTGTCGGTTCATTTCACTTCTCGCCCCCCCCCCCCCATATGAATAACCTAGCTACGCCACTGTGTGATGGTTCACGTCATAGACTTTATGTGGCGATCATTTCGATCGAGGTTACCCGTGTTTTGAAGTAGCAGTCATGATGTCGAGAAAGAAGATACCCCTGTTGTATCTTGCATGATATGTATTTGTCATCATTTATTGGGTCTAATGTCTTTGATTGGACTAGAACTGGCCAGGTGTGAATCTGTTTGGATGCTCTAACCAACCAGTGCATGAAGACAAATTCTTTGTGAGCCCATAGTTCATGGGATGCATATCGTATTATGATGGCATGGTCTACATTTATAAGGCTTAGCAGAGTGTCGCCGTTAAGGTGAGATGTTGTAGGCCTAGCTATATTAACACGAATTCGAACACGGAAATTGTTGATGGATTTTCCCGGGTGGATTTTCAATTCGATCCGCTTGAAATGTCATTTAGATGTCATTTTTACAGTTCGAAGTAACTTCAATTGATGACAATCTGTTGTACATTTAGTAGGCCAGGCCTGTAGCTCAACGTATAGTGTAGACCTATTATCATATTATTTATTATATTATTATCATGATTATGGGACTGAGATGCCGTGATGTCATGGTATATACAATCGCAACTCTACCCAGAGATCCTAGAATCTATAAGTTTTGGACTAACTGTTGGACAAAATGGACTATTCCAATTTACCGGTGATATTATTGTTACAATTCAAGAGTGAATAAGTTACAAGTAAAATGTCGATCATGAATGGGTACAAACTCCAAAGTGCAATATAATGTAAATGTCTGGAGTTGGATTGAGCAAACATGAAATATGATCGTACTAAATCAGTGGCGGTATACAGTGAATTGTTGGTATATGAATTGTCTATCAACATTGATAAATGACAAGCCCTTGAATAATCCAAAGTTAGGTAAAATCTCCGAAATGGCACTACTGGTTGCACTAGGTTTCCTAATAATGTCCAAAGTTCCAGAAAGTTGCCACTGAAGTTGCAGTAAAAATGCTGACAATTGCGCAATATCCCAAAACTTGTATGAGTTGCATGTCATATGTGCGCAATTACCGCAGCTTTGGGAAATGTGTCGACTTTGCACAACTTTTACAACTTTTGGCTTACTGTATTTTGCGCAATGAAACGAAACGAGTTATTAAAGGAGTGGTATGATTTGATATATTTTTAATAAAGCCGCCCTTCGACGGTTATATGTTGATTTCATTAGAATAACACTCATGCAAAACCAAAATCCACTCGTGAATTCCGTTCTCTTATTAAAATCCGTTGCGCAAAATACAAAAATGCGAAACGGATCCATAACTCACCAATAACATCCTCAATGAAGCCGAGCTTCGACGATAATATGTTTATTTCATTTGAATGATAATCACACGAAACCAAAAATCCACTCACGAATTCCGTTCTCTAATTAAAATCTGTTACACAAAATACAAAAATGTGAAACGGATCCATAACTCACTAATAATATCCTCTATGAAGCCGGGCTTCAACGATTGTGTTTATTTTATTAGAACAACAATCAAACATAACCAAATTCCACTCATGAATTCCGTTCTCTAATTAAAATCCGTTGCGCAAAATACAAAAATGCAAAATGGATCCACAAATCACCAATAAATTCCTCTATGAAGCCGCCCTTCGACGGTTATATGTTTATTTCATTACAATAACACTTATGCAAAACCAAAATCCACTCGTGAATTCCGTTCTCTAATCAAAATCCGTTGCGCAAAATACAAAAATGCGAAACGGATCCATAACTCACCAATAAAATCCTCTATGAAGCCCGGCTTAAAGAGTTATGTTTATTTCATTATAATAACAATCACACATAATCAAATTCCACTCATGAATTCCGTTCTCTAATTAAAATCCGTTGTGCAAAGTACAAAAATGCGAAACGGATCCATAACTCACCAATAAAATCCTCAATGAAGCACGGCTTC
Source organism: Ophiura sarsii (assembly GCA_035610835.1). NCBI lineage: Eukaryota > Metazoa > Echinodermata > Ophiuroidea > Amphilepidida > Ophiuridae > Ophiura > Ophiura sarsii. The sequence continues at coordinate 54,839,051 of CM069441.1, forward strand.
AAAAGTAATGTTTATTTCATTATAATAACAATCACACATAACCAAATTCCACTCATGAATTCCGTTCTCAAAAATGCGAAACGGATCCACATCTCACCAATAAAATCCTCTATGAAGCCGCCTTTACGGTTATATGTTTATTTCATTTGAATATTTATCACGCAAAACCAAAATCCATTACGGTTATATGTTTATTTCATTTGAATATTTATCACGCAAAACCAAAATCCATTCCTAAATGCTGTTCTCTAACTAAAATCTGTTGCGCAAAATACGAAAATGCGAAACGGATCCATAACTCACCAATAATATCCTCTATGAAGCCCGGCTTCAAGAGTTATGTTTATTTCATTATAATAACAATCACACATAAACAAATTCCACTCATGAATTCCATTCTCTGATTGAGCGCAAAATGCAAAAGTGCGAAACGGATCCACAACTCACCAATAAAATCCTCTATGAAGCCGCCCTTTGACGGTTAATATGTTTATTTCATTTGAATATTTATTACGCAAAACCAAACTCCATAATGCCGTTCTCTAATTAAAATCCATTGCGCAAAAAACAAAAATGCGAAACGGATCCATAACTCACCTATAATATCCTCTATGAAGCCGGGCTTCAACGGTTATGTTTATTTCATTAGAACAACAATCACACATAACCAAATTCCACTCATGAATTCCTTTCTCTAATTAAAATCCGTTGCGCAAAATGCAAAAGTGCGAAACGGATCCACAACTCACCAATAAAATCCTCTATGAAGCCGTCCTTTGACGGTTATATGTTTATTTCATTCGAAATAACATTCATGCAAAACCAAAATCCACTCACGAATTCCGTTCTCTAATTAAAATCCGTAGCGCAAAATAGTGCGAAACGGATCCACAAATCACCAATAAATTCCTCTATGAAGCCGCCCTTCGACAGTTATATGTTTATTTCATTAAAATAACACTCATGCAAAACCGTATTCCGATCTCTAAATAAAATCCGTTGCGCAAAATACAAAAATGCGAAACGGATCCATAACTCACCAATAATATCCCCATGGGCTTCAACGGTTATATTCCACTCATGAATTCCGTTCTCTAATTAAAATCCGTTGCGCAAAATACAAAAATGCAAAATGGATCCACAAATCACACATTATTTTAAAGTATTATTAAAGCACACTTTTATAAACATTTCAAGTAACGGTTTTACTAATTTGGAGGTCATTCACCATGTTGTATTAAAGGGGGAGGGCAGGGATACTATTAACTTTGGGATAGGAAAGTCGTATACTAACGTACGTAGCGAAAACGGACCCTTTTGCATATTTGAATAAATTATAGTAATCGTCCGGAATGCGTCCGTGACCGGCGTTTAACGCGTTTAACAATGTTTAACCAGGTTTAACGGCAGGTTAAACGGCATGTTAGTCAGCATAGGTTTGGGGGCGCTGTAGATTTAAACAGACGACGGTGGCCACGCGAAACCTAAATTTTGAATTCGTAGTGAATAACACGTAATCGCGAATTTTAAACTATCATTTTGACAAATACATCATAATTAAAAGGATTTTTATCGTTAACCGGGCGATGACTGTTAAAAATAATTCAAAATGGTGCACTCCCGTTGCCAAATTGGGTCGTCTGAGAGACGCGTGGCCAGCGTTGCGTCGTCTGCTACAATCATCACGCCTGATCGGTATAGCGCCCCCAATTCTATGCTGACTAAGTTCAATTTAAAAGTGGACCCGATCGGCAAGCTCAGTGACATACCCCTGGGGAGGGGTCCGAACCGTTGCAAACACTTTTGTGTTGAACTAATCCCCAAAACACGGAAGCTTTCTATTACAAGATCGATATTGGACCCCCATAGTTTATCATTCATTGCACCAAGACCATGCGAGTAGTGATCGTAACTACATCTTAAAAGATCGTAACTACAAGATTGTATCTGATGTAGTTACGATCACTTAGAATTTCCTTTGAAGACGCAGGTTGGTCCCTCCTCAACAAAATATTAGAGAGGTCCTTGCTAACCTCTTGAAGAAAATATTAATCTCAAAGCAGTCAACAGACACATAGGCAAAGTCACTAATAAAGCAGCTACTTTTTCATATGATTGTCATTCTCATATCGATTCTGGGTCTACCTTTCGCAGATCCAAAATTCGAGTTTTGACCAGCTACAACCAAACTGTAACCACGCCGACCGCAGAAACAATCTCACGAAATTTAACCAGCAACATCATCCATGTTCGACCTACCACAGCTCTCGTGGACGAAAAGGTGCATATTAAGATTGCGGGATTGGAACCCGAGTCCAATGTCACTATCAGAGCCACGATTGAAGAGAGAAAGATGAAATTCGAATCGCACGCACATTATATAGCCAATCCCGATGGTTTGGTGATTTTAAACAAACAGCCATCGGTGGGTGGAAACTTTACAGGTAAGCGCGCGGATCTAAGGTGTCCCTGAATTATTTATTTATTTTATGTTCATTTATTTAGCTACACAGTTCAACAAAAATAAGTTCCCCTTTAGATTATGCCTGATATTTTTTTAATGAGTTACTCCATCAAACGATTGTTGGCACACTTAAATGTACGTGTGCACAGCAACACTAGAACGGAGCTCTAATTACGCAGGTGTTGTAATGCTTGAATGAGCACACATTGAATGGAGGAATACCTCAATTCAAAAGTTGCTAAATGATGTATTGAAGAAGGATGGTTAAGCAGCTTGAACCTGAGACAAGTATCAGCTTGAACCAGGTATTCTATGTATCATTAAACATATTTGTTTTAAAAAAAATCCTAACATATTTGTACTTACGAGTATTTAAATGCATTTCTAATGGTGATTCCAAATATGGTGATGACATTCAATAATTATGACATCTTTGAAACATTTTGTAAAGCTTTAGAACTGTCGTCTGCAGCCGCGTGAAAAGTGTTAAATAATACATCAATTGATTCCAAAACTTGTTTGATATGATTTCAATCGTCTCTGCTTAGCAGAAATTGATGGTCTTTGGTGATGCATTTCGACCTGATTTCAAGAATTTCAAAAATCTGCGTTTATGTTGCAGGCATAGATGAAATGGGACTCTTCTGGAGTATGCTGCAATCGCCTGGACAACCAAAGGGTTTACGATTCATGAAAATGGATGTTGATACACCCGTTGTCGTTGAACTTTCATTACACAAAGGTCACTTAGACACTCCTGCATTGCAAGATGACATTCCATTGACATCTACAAAGGTGAACAGGTGGTACAAGGCAGACAACGTGGAGAGAATTCCAGTCAGAAGTGGAAATGTCAGAGGTGTTGTGTTTAAACCGAAAGGTATGTATGTATACATTATTTGCTCTGCTTTGAGAATTATGCTTAATATATGCACTTGTATACTCCCTGTCATAATGCCTTTGACATAATTCCATCAAATCATGCGTACGTTCGAGTTGCGTACGTATGTGCGTAGGTGCGCATTGCAATACGTAGGTGCGAGTGTGCGTAAATACGGATGTGCGTACCGGTTCCTTTAAACAAATAATCACGCATCCTAATTGGTCAATCGTGAAATCGTCACACGCCTTGATTGACGGCGCGTGACATTGTTCGCGCCTGTCAAGCATTTTGACGCCGCGCCCCGCAAACAACAACAGAATAAGCTCGCGTAAAATAATGCGAATTATGCCCAAGGGACTATGATAGGGAGTTGTAGTAGGAGATCACAGCAGGGAGCTTATATAATGGGAGAGGAAATTCGAATCGCAGAATTGAAGCCTCCCCATATATGGGCATGTGGGCGTGAGTACGCGCGATGTAACTCTTGAGATGACGGCGCACACTCATTAGCATACTTTAGACGCGTGATGTAACTCTTGTAACTTATTAGCATAATTTAGACGCGTGATGTAACTCTTGGAACGGGGGCTTTGTCCCGCTAGAGGCTTCAATTTCGGCAATGGGAGTCTGTGTACAGTGGCACCGACCTGACCACAGTCCCCTGGAGTCATCCCTGTAAGTCCACCCTGTACAGTACAGTATAGGTTGGTAAGGGCACTCATCTCTATATATACGCAACATTATTTTCACGCTTCATTCCGTGTATGTCTATGGAGGCCGGACTATGGCTCCAGGGGGACCATGGCTCCTTTCATACTGCGGTGAGGGTAACTGTTCAGTGTTATTACTGTACGAGGCGGGTTAGATGGTCTATCAATAGATCTACCAACCATGACCAAGGGCGTAACTACTACAGAGGGGACAGGGGGCATTTGCCACCCCTAAAAGGCTCGCCTCCGATTTCCCCAAATGAAATGGCTACCGTAAAACGGGGTGATTAGGGACATGGGGGTGAATAGGGACAACAATGGGAAAAGTTTTTTAAATGTCACCCGGCCAGTTTGTGTACTGTAAAACGGGGTGAATAGGGACATGGGGCCCGTAGGCTATCCAATATAGGTTAAGCCTTGTTTAGCCATCCTTCCTGACCACCAGCCCCGGATTTCTTTAACTTGCCAACATAGGATATTTAGATTACGCGGTGTCAAAATGATACCATATGTTACATTATACAACACCTAAGAAAATCATTGTTATTTAATTTGAGGATTATAGGTCACGTGTGATTAAATATCCGCTCCATTGCACGATTTGCCGTGTATCGACCCTACGATACATTGCACGGTAAGACGCTCGGCGGCCGTAACGCGATTAGGCCTACACGTATGCCCACGACTATAAATAAATCTCTGAATAATATTGTTTTAAATGACAATAATTTTCTTAGATGTTGTATAAAACAAATAATGAATGTTTTTTCATTCGTGCATTGCAAACATTCATTATTCGTATACTATTTCTGTTCCTTATCGATATTTCGCGCCAATCTGACGGGCTATCAAGTGGCGAAAAAAGTTGTTTGAAGCTGATCAGTAAGCGCAGTCGGTAAGGACTTGCATGCACCCAGCCCAGGGTCGATCCCCAGCGCATGCGGAGACTGATCCCCCCTCCCCCATTTTTAAACCCGTTTTTCTCCCCTGATAGTGTCGTTCCCAAAAACTAGTCAACGTAGATTTCCCTCATACAGAACGTCCCTTTAATAAACTTAACGTAGATTTCCATCATACAGGACGTCCCTTAGTACACTTAATGTAGATTTCCCTCATACAGGGCGTCCCTTAATACATTTAATGTAGATTTCCCTCATACAGGCCGACCCTTATCAACTTAAAGGTATATTATGTGATCTTTCCAGGGAACGCCCTCAACATCGAAAAAAAAATAGAAAGCAGATTTTCTTGCAGATTTACATTTCTGATCATAAATCATGCATACATTCCAAGTTACAGGGCGATACGATTCTTAATTACTTCAAAATCATGGTTTTAGAGTGAAAATAAACTGTCGGAAATCCTGACAGTTTATATTTTTCACTCTAAATTCACTCTAAAACCATGATTTTGAGGTAATTAGGAATCGTATCGCTCTGTAACTTGGAATGTATCTACTTTCTAAAAAAAAATCATGAATAGAGGGCGCTCTCTGGAAAAGATCACATAATATGCCTTTAACATAGATTTCCTCATACAGGGCGTCCCTTAAGCAAATCAACATAGACTACTATATTTGACTACTATATTTCCCCATAGGGCTGTCCCTAAATATACTTAACGTAGATTTCGATCATACAGGGCGTCCCTTAATTCATTTAATGTAGATTTTCCTCATACAGGGCGTCCCTAAATACATTTAATGTAGATTTCCCTCATACAGGCCGACCCTTAATCAACTTAACGTATATTTCCCCATACAGGGCTTCCCTTAATCAAATCAACATAGACTACTAGATTTCCCCATAGGGCTGTCCCTAAATAAACTTAACGTAGATTTCCCTCATACAGGCCGCCCCTTAAGCAAATCAACATAGACTACTATATTTCCCCATAGGGCTGTCCCTTAATATACTTAACGTAGGTTTCGATCATACAGGGCGTCCCTTAATTCATTTAATGTAGATTTTCCTCATACAGGGCGTCCCTAAATACATTTAATGTAGATTTCCCTCATACAGACCGACCCTTAATCAACTTAACGTAGATTTCCCCATACAGGGCTTCCCTTAATCAAATCAACATAGACTACTATATTTCCCCATAGCGCTGTCACTAAATCAACCTAACGTAGATTTCCCTCATACAGGCCGTCCCTTAATCAAATCAACATAGACTACTATATTTCCCCATAGGGCTGTCCCTAAATAAACTTAACGTAGATTTCCCTCATACAGGCCGTCCCTTAATCAAATCAACATAGACTACTATATTTCCCCATAGGGCTGTAACTAAATAAACTTAACGTAGATTTCCCTCATACAGGCCGTCCCTTAATCAAATCAACATAGACTACTAGATTTCCCCATAGGGCTGTCCCTAAATATACTTAACGTAGATTTTCCTCATACAGGGCGTCCCTTTTAAACAAATCAACATAGACTACTAGATTTCCCCATAGGGCTGTCCCGAAATAAACTTAACTTAGATTTAATAATAATAATACATGGGACTTATAAAGCGCCTTACGAAGATTTTAAAAACTACAAAAAATCTTTAAAACTACAACAAGGCATATGCTAAAAAAATACAATCAATATAACTATTATCCATGTACATACTAAAAATAAATCAAAACCAGATACTATAACTAGTAGTCAATACAAATATAGAACATAGTAAAATACATTATAAGAAGAATAAATTTAACGGTCGGAAACACGAAATATATACTATCAGTAATACTACCACACATTTTTGACCAGCAATCCACGTGGCAAAATCGGATAAATGACATTATTAAAAATATATATACACAATTAAATATATATATATTTTTAAGAAATTGCACATCCATAAATTTCACTCTAGAAGGACAAAATACCAAAGACTATCAGAAATTGCAATAATACACTGACATGACTGAAATGATGGAAACGAATATCTAACCAAGTGCATTAAACAAATGAGTTTTAAGTCCTTTTTTAAATGAATTGATATTTGATGTTGCTCGAAGCTTGGAGGGCAACATGTTCCACACTTTTGGTGCTGCTGCGGCAAAAGACCTTTCACCATAAAACTTGGTCTTGCACAATTTTGGTGCACGTGTACATAGGCGAACAACTGAAGCCGATCTTAGGGTACGCCTAAGCTCCCTCATACAGGCCGCCCACTACTAGATTTCCCCATAGGCTGTCCCTAAATATACTTAACGTAGATTTCCCTCATAAAGGCCGCCCCTTAAGTAAATCAACATAGACTACTAGATTTCCCCATAGGGCTGTCCCTAAATAAACTTAACTTAGATTTAATAATAATAATACATGGGACTTATAAAGCGCCTTACGATGTAAACAGCCTCAAGGCGCTGCACAGAAAGATTTTAAAAACTACAAAAAATCTTTAAAACTACAACAAGACATATGCTAAAAAAATACAATCAATATAACTATTATCCATGTACATACTAAAAAATAAATCAAAACCAGATACTATAATTAGTAGTCAATACAAATATAGAACATAGTAAAATACATTATAAGAAGAATAAATTTAACGGTCGGAAACACGAAATATATACTATCAGTAATACTACCGCACATTTTTGACCAGCAATCCACGTGGCAAAATCGGATAAAAGACATTATTAAAAATATATATACACAATTAAATATATATGTATTTTTAAGAAATTGCACATCCATAAATTTCACTCTAGAAGGACAAAATACCAAAGACTATCAGAAATTGCAATAATACACTGACATGACTGAAATGATGGAAACGAATATCTAACCAAGTGCATTAAACAAATGAGTTTTAAGTCCTTTTTTAAATGAATTGATTTTGATGTTGCTCGAAGCTTGGAGGGCAACATGTTCCACACTTTTAGTGCTGCTGCGGCAAAAGACCTTTCACCATAAAACTTGGTCTTGCACAATTTTGGTGCACGTGTAGATAGGCGAACAACTGAAGCCGATTTTAGGGTACGCCTAAGCTCCCTCATACAGGCCGCCCACTACTAGATTTCCCCATAGGCTGTCCCTAAATATACTTAACGTAGATTTCCCTCATACAGGCCGCCCCTTAAGTAAATCAACATAGACTACTAGATTTCCCCATAGGGCTGTCCCTAAATATACTTAACGTAGATTTCCCTCATACAGGCCGCCCCTTAAGTAAATCAACATATACTACTAGATTTCCCCATAGGGCTGTCCCTAAATATACTTAACGTAGATTTCCCTCAAATAGGCCGCCCCTTAAGCAAATCAACATAGACTACTAGATTTCCCCATAGGGCTGTCCCTAATACTTAACGTAGATTTCCCTCATACAGGCCGCCCCTTAAGCAAATCAACATAGACTACTAGATTTCCCCATAGGGCTGTCACTAAATATACTTAACGTAGATTTCCCTCATACAGGCCGCCCCTTAAGTAAATCAACATATACTACTAGATTTCCCCATAGGGCTGTCCCTAAATATACTTAACGTAGATTTCCCTCATACAGGCCCGCCCCTTAAGCAAATCAACATAGACTACTAGATTTCCCCATAGGGCTGTCCCTAATACTTAACGTAGATTTCCCTCATACAGACCGCCCCTTAAGCAAATCAACATAGACTACTAGATTTCCCCATAGGGCTGTCACTAAATATACTTAAGGGCGTACACCACTAATTCGATAATACGCGGCACTTCCGGCAAAGTTGAGTACGATAATAGTTCCTATTTGACGGAAAGAATGGTAGCAAATGAAACTAATCATTATTGTTTTTGTGTCAAATTTGTGTTCTGCGTATTCCTAAGAATGTATATTTAATGTTTCAAAAAGAAAATACGTGATTTTAACTGAAGCATAATTTTACGGACCGATTTACATACACGTTGCATGCACGGGTAAAAGCCGACTTATAAGTAACAAAATCAGTACACTCTGACGTGCCGGCTTCTAGCTAAAAATCCACCTGATGACCCGGGGTTGAGTTTCAGATATGTTATAAAATACCGTTTGTGTTAAAACATATCAAAATTTAAGAGAAAAATTCGCGAGCTAACTCAGGTTAGAGCGATTTGAACACAGCCTCCAAAGCATGTAAAGTCTATGGGAGCCGAATTAGTGATGTACGCCCTTAACGTAGATTTCCCTCATACAGGCCGCCCCTTAAGCAAATCAACATAGACTACTAGATTTCCCCATAGGGCTGTCCCTAAATATACTTAACGTAGATTTCCCTCATACAGGCCGCCCCTTAAGCAAATCAACATAGACTACTAGATTTCCCCATAGGGCTGTCCCTAAATATACTTACCGTAGATTTCCCTCATACAGGGTGTCTCTTAAGCAATTCATCCCCATGTCCCTATTCACCCCGTTTTACGGTACTTATGTATACTAACCAAAATTCGTCGGTTATGCCATGTCCCCCTCTTGCACCCCAAATAACCACCCTAGTTACGCCACTGATACCAACACAGATGAGCTTTCATGCTTATCTATCAATAGAATATGACTCTTAGGATAACACAAGAACAACTGATTGGAAAAAGAAACACATGAACAGACGCCCAAAATATTTAGTTTCATACATGTATCATCTAATCATCTAGGTAGTGGTCCATATCCCGGTATCATTGATATGTTTGGGTCCGCTGGAGGCAATGTAGAGTTCAGGGCCGCTCTTCTAGCGTCAAAAGGTTTCGCAGTGTTGACCCTACCGTATTTCAGATATGAGGACTTACCCGATTCTACGTGGAGTATTGACTTCGAATATTTTGAGGTAGGTTAATTTTCTATATCATAATACAATAGCTAACATTTGGTTGAAATATGTTACGTCAAAACATTAGTAATCAGTATAACTTATTACCCAAGCCCATTGGGCAGTGGCGTCGCCAGAGGGGGGGGGGGGGGACGAGCCGGTTCATTTGACCACAGGAATCATGGAATTATGATGGTCAAAAGCAAGGACGCTCTAATTATATATCCTGGGTCTAAAGTACACAGATGACAAAATTTCGCACGCTACGCGCGCATAATGTGTCCCCAAAATGCAACATTCTTTGCTACAAGCTTGTTTAGAGCCAAAATGTACCTCGATTGTGCCAAAAATAAGTATAAAGTCAAACGCGCGCATTTCTTAACTCACAAAAGTCTTGTCGGTTCATTTTCATTTCTCGCCCCGCCCCCCATATGAATAACCTAGCTACGCCACTAGACAAGTTCCACCAGTCCCCGAAGTGTCGTCCCGCACCCGCTGAACTAATATACCCAGAATGCATAGCGCGGGCCTCCACTTGGTCACAACAGCAAACGCAGTGGAGCGTATTGTGCGACTGGAGGATAAAGTCTGGCGTATTGGGCACTGCGGCTAGCGGTGATGCTAAACATGTTGGACTTGCCCAAGAAATCTTCTTAGGTATCATCTGAAGCATATATATAGTAGATGGTGCATGAATGGCTATCAAATAGAAGATCGTCAAGTCAAAATGGTTCATCCATACACATACGTTCAACAAAGGTAGTTCACATCCAGGAGGATGTCATGACTGAAAATCAATATCGCAATAACCTTTTGAATCACTTTAATTTTTGTTATAGGAGTCCGTAATGTGGTTTGCTAACTTACCGTTCATTAGACCTGGTGGTGTTGGTGCAGTCGGTACATCGTTGGGTGGTACAATAGCTCTGTTAATGGCCACGTATTTTCCAGATCTGGTAATATCTTAATATATTTGTGTTCATATTGCTTTCGTTCTTGTTCTCGTTTTCGTTCTCGTGCGTGTTCTTGTCCTTGTTCTAAGTGCTCTATATTCACATTTAAAAAAAATCATTTTGTAAATTGTGCTCTTTGTCTTGCTATTTGTCTTGCTCGTGTTCTTGCTCTTGCTCTTGCTCTTGCTCTTGCCCTTGCCCTTGCCCTTGCCCTTGCCCTTGCCCTTGCCCTTGCCCTTGCCCTTGCCCTCGCCCTCGCCCTCGCCCTCGCACTCGCACTCGCCATTGGTCTTGGTCTTGGTCTTGGTCTTGGTCTTGGTCTTGGTCTTGGTCTTGGTCTTGGTCTTGGTCTTGGTCTTGGTCTTGGTCTTGGTCTTGGTCTTGGTCTTGGTCTTGGTCTTGCCCTTGGTCTTGCCCTTGCCCTTGCCCTTGCCCTTGCCCTTGCCCTTGCCCTTGCCCTTGCCCTTGCCCTTGCCCTTGCCCTTGCTCTTGCTCTTGCTCTTGCTCTTGCTCTTGCTCCTGCTCCTGCTCCTGCTCCTGCTCCTGCTCCTGCTCCTGCTCCTGCTCCTGCTCCTGCTCCTGCTCCTGCTCCTGCTCCTGCTCCTGCTCCTGCTCCTGCTCCTGCTCCTGCTCCTGCTCTTGCTCTTGCTCTTGCTCTTGCTCTTGCTCTTGCTCTTGCTCTTGCTCTGGCGCGTTTGTGATCTTGCTCTTACCTTCATATAATAATATTTAAATTGGACCTTTTTGCAGGTTAGTGCCGCTGTCAGTATTTCTGGTACATGTGCGCAAATGTTTTTATTTACCTTGACACATCATGGAGAATATATGCCTTTAATAGGGTAAGTTACAATATAATGTCGCTTTATATAATGTGAAGATTCACGCTAGATTAAGAATACCACTAATGCTCATTTTGGACAAAATGGTCAAAATAATGTATTTTGTACTGATTTGCCTGATTTTTTCTAAATCGTAACGATCATGCTCCATATTGCGTAAAATATTATCGATGTCTTTGTTCCGTATGATATTCAAAATCTTGATTAACATAAAGCAGACAACTCATCCAAGATCATTTGGTGAAGTATTTTAATTTGGACCAGAGGTACTGAACTTGAAGGAGAAGGTGGATGTGAGTCTAAAAACTCAACCATTAATCTTGAATTTAAGAAAATAGTTTGATTCATCTTCCAGGTGTGATCCATCTAAACAAGTGGAAAACGATTTCGGCATAAGCATACTACGATGTTTCGAAGATATTCGCACCGCACCAGAGAACACCATAACACAAGTATGTCTAGGACTTTCAGGATTCTCTATAGAAGACAACACGCTCCCATCAACATTGTTCAACAGTTTTCAATGTGGGATGTTTTTCTCCACTCTCCGTATAAATAGCCATTTGGACAGTTTAACTGTAGACACCTTGACCAAACAAGAACAATGCGGTAGCCAATGACATTATCAGTATCGATCCAATTTCTAAGAACCACCGAAACCACGGTTCTCTATTCATTATTAATCACTCCAGTGAAACCATATACATGCAGGTCAACATTAAAGATAAATCCCCAATCATTGTATATATTATCACAAGACTGCTATACGATCAGTGAATGCTAATACATAGCAACAATTAATGTATTTTGATTTTGAATTCATACGTGTTCTGACCAACAGGTAGAAAAGGCGCGTAATCTGCTCTTTATAGTCGGCGAGGATGACCAGAATACACCAAGTCTTTCGCATGCAATGGAAGCGATCAAGAGGCTCAAAAGACATAGTCATCAAAGTTATGAGCTTCTGAGCTACCCGGGTGCAGGCCATTTGATTGAACCACCTTACAGTATCTATGGAAGAAGTGCATGGCATCGAGAATTTGGTAGGCCTTACTTACGCTAATCCTCAATTTTGTAATGTAGCCCCAAAATTGTCTTTTTAAAAATCCAGCGTTTTTAAGATGAGATATTTTAGTTTCAATTCAACATAATATTTTGGAATATAATCAAAACCCTATGCCAACAATTGGCATTCAAATTCACAACCAACCGTGTCCAGAATATTCCATTTGACAGGCTTCATTCAAGTTTTGGGGCGACTGTTGAATCCAACATACATTCATGGATACGATGCTATACTTTAATTTAATCAAGTCCACGTCGGAATAAAGCGTAACAACAAGGTTTGTATCTAGTCTAAGATACATGTTGCATTACGCAGTTGCGCCCATAGTTATAGCGGCTTCTATCTGTATACTTTCCAGCAGTTAAAAAAGTTGGCTCCAGGCAGTGTCTAAAGCTCTCAACCGCGTGATCAAAAGCATATCATTCAATTATTTTACAGGATAATCAGACACAATTTGAAGTCTTTTAAGCCTACATGTACCCAACAGATCGAAAATGGTACAGAAAACGACCCTGTCAAGTAATTGTCGTGTGTGACAAGTTGCTTAAATTGATGAAACATTTAACACTAAAAAAAAGGTACCATTAGATGTCAATACTCGTCGCGTATAGCCCCACCCCAGTGACCCCACTCGCTTCCGCCGCTTATGCTTTTGAATAAATGTGACTTTTGTACCTTTTCAGGTTTGTTATTGGATATGGGTGGAAATATGGTGGATCATGCAAAAGCACAAGAGGATTCCTGGCCGAAAATATTGCAATTCCTTCGAAAGCATGTTGGGTAAACGATGAACCCCGAACCTTAGCTCGTCGACTCGCTATATATCTGGCAGGCAGAAGCATTATCTCTTTATTGTTGGATTTCTATGATAACAGAAAATGGATACACTTATACAATGGACTTAAATTCTATTATTTTGATGTATATTTTTTATAACAATAAGCATGATAGGCATCGCAGTGTGATCTTTTCCATGGGACGCCCTCTATCTGTGACTTTTTCCTAGAAATGCAAAAAAAATTTTGTCGAATTACATTATAAACATGAAACTAAATATATTGTAAGTTACAGAGCAATATGTTTCCTAATTACCTCAAAATAAGATTTTGAAATAAGTTGTCCTGGTACCAGAACAGTTTATTTTCTGAGTGGTTTCTTCGTTCGTATGATAAAATTCCATGGTTTCACACCGTTTTCCACCGTTCACAATGTTTGCGGTTACAACCGCAACTGTACACAAGTGAACACAGCCCTACGGAATGCTTCATGATGAAAATCAAATGTTGACAAATTCCTTAAATTGGAAGCAGATTTCTATGGGCGGCCATAAGGGTCAAAGTGGTATAAAAATACGAGAAAGTGTAGATTTAAGAGAAAGGTGTATAGAAACTGGAGTGAGAGAGAATGAACGATATAAAATCTACAGAAAGGTTTAAAAACAAGAGAAAGGGGTCTAGAATAGAGTTTCGAGTAACGAGTTTCGAGTTTCGAGTTTATAATTTTGAGTTTCGAGTTTATAATTTCGAGTTTATAATTTTGAGTTTCGAGTTTATAATTTCAAAGATGATAATTTAACAACTCATTCTCTAACTCACCCTACAACTCACTCCACAACTTTCCACAACTCAACTCACCCATTCACAACTCACCATTTAGACAACCCCAGGCTACAGCAGTATACGAGCGTTCCCAGAGGGTGGTTCAAGCAGTACCCTGTATGTTTTGTGATCGTTACTCATGAATAAGTAATATTTCGTGCTGACGTCACCAATCAGTCGATAAACACTTTTCCGATAGTTAACTGATGCATGCATGGCCTTTGACACAGACAACAGCATCTCATACAGGGAGCACGCAACTAAATAGGTCTCGCGACACGCTATCGACGCTATCAATCAAAGTTGAGTACGACAATAGTTCCTATTTGGCGGGAAAGAGAGTTATTTTTTGACGGTTTATGATATAATTTTTCACTAATATGTTGTGTTTGAAATGTGTAGTTGATGTTCTGACATTTAAACTAGGTGATTTGAGGTCAATTTTAATTTCACGGACCGATTTACACATGCGGTGATATCAAGACCGGAGACCGAATTTAGGTAGGCATATCACTACGTTGTTATGCGGCGGCTTATATCAAAAAAGTGCGCGGTAATGTTACCTTCATATTCAGATATGTTGTAGATTACCCTTGTGAGTAAAACATTTTAAAATTTCATTAAACCAAACGCATTAATATAGAAAATAGAGCCATTTAAGTAAGCCTTTCCTAACAGTAAAGTCTATGGAGAGCGTCTTGGTGTTGTGCTCCCTACAGACATCGTACCACCGTTTAGCTGGCGAAAAACCCTTCAGAAAGGAATTGCAAAGAAATTACACCAACCTTCATGAGCCGCTCTAATGGCATTCGCCTGTCCGCAACGCGGCGCCAATTACCTCATTTACAAAATTCTTAATTGACAATAAAAAATATTTATTTTATCTGGCCCATTATCCAGAATCGAACAATAAATGTCAGGTACATGTGTCAAGGCCCTACTATAAGCACCAACTCAATTTAATAGAACTGGCCAGAAAAACCCTTCAGAAAGGAATTGCAAAGAAATTACACCAACCTTCATGAGCCACTCTAATGGCATTCGCCTGTCCGCAACCCCGGTCCGCAACGCGGCGCCAATTACCTCATTTACAAAATTCTTAATTGACAATAAAAAATATTTATTTTATCTGGCCCATTATCCAGAATCGAACAATAAATGTCAGGTACATGTGTCAAGGCCCTACTATAAGCACCAACTCAATTTAATAGAACTGGCCAGCTGTGAATATCATTTGCAGTTCGTTTGGCTACACTGAACAGTTCCTTAGTAAAACTGCAACATGGTCAGTAATCACTGTGGTCAGTAATATCGCCACTCTAACGGTGTGCGAAGACAAATTCGTTTCGAGCCCATAGTTCATGGGATGAATATCGCATGATGGCATGGTCTACATTTATAAGGCTTAGCAGAGTGTCGTTAAGGTGAGAGATGTTATAGTCATACATGTATATTAAAGGGACATTAAGTGGTGTTGAAAAGTTTAAATGTTTAAAAATTTACTTCAGAAATCAAGATGAACATTAAAAATCGCCATTATTGTTGTTTCTACTAACAAAAAACACCGCAAAACTAGATTAAAACAATATCATCGCTATTTATTGAAAAACGTCCTCTATGCAAATATGGTTCGCGTTATGTATCACGCGTACTGCAGGGGGATACTATCGGACGTAAAATGCTGGTCCCGCGCGCGGGACCAGCATTTTTTGAATCGACGTTTTCTTGTACAAAGAGAGCTGATTTTTCTTAATCCTTATAGGTTCATACATGTAATACAATTATAAAAATAAACTAATCTCAGTTTTTATCATAATTGAGGGCGCTGCCTCCAACACATCTCTTAGTGTCCCTTTTTAATAATTAGGGAGCTTTCGATTTGCACGACGGATGAATCTATAGACATTAGACTATAGACATTCGTTTGTATCTAGGTCGGGACATAGTTATATAGTCGAGTCTCTGGCCGGGAGCCCAGAAGATTTAATCAGCTGAGAAGGTACAAATAATAAAGGACGGTTGAATGACACTTTGAGTCATGTGCGCATGCGTCAACTTTGTCATCCGTTGGTCCTCTAAATAAATGCTACAACACGTAAAGGGACTAACAACCGGTTAACCGTCGTGGTAACGACGCCAACGTCGGCAATGGTCGGCAAGGTCGCGGTCGGAAAGCCAACGTCGGGCCAACGTTGAGTTTTAACAGGATTTTATGTCGGTAATTGGTTGGCAAATCAACGTCAAAATGACGTTGGCAATTGGTCGGTAGGCAAGCCTTGGTCGGTAGGCGACGGTCGGCAAGCCAACGTTGGCCCAACCACATTACAAAAAAAACCAATGATAAGAGATGTAAGATATTTATATAGGTAAATAATAGAATTGGTTATTTGAAATTAATTTTTACGTGGAACAAAATACGAATTTTAAATTGTGGATGGCTTTGTCTGGCAGTGACAGAGGAGAGGCGTGGCGTTATTTGCATTTTATGAATATTGTAATCAGATCAGTTGGGAAGGACGCAGGATCGCGACGATCACATCGTGTGAGGTCATGAATAGTCATGGCTGAATATTCATTTACAACGAATGATTGACAGTTTACGCCTAACTTCCGGGTGAAGAACTGATAGAGTGCGCTATATACTGTGAACCAAATCTCAACAATAGGCTCATACCCCTGATAATTCCCATTACAAGTTACCGGTTCACTACCGGGAGGAAGTGATGTATGTAGCTCTGCTGCATCGCCCAGAATTTCCATTATTTGTCCACCCCGTATTTTAGATCTCGAATCGAAGTTCAAGAAACACTTTCAGGTCAATTATCTACCAACACTCTCAAAAATGAGATTTTTGAGATAAAAATCTTTTTTTGGCACTTTTTGGTCAATATTTTCAAAACAAAACAAATTTTAAAGCCAAAAAAAAAAAATCGCTCCTAGATAATTGACTTTAGATGATTTTGGTGAAACTTTGGAATTTTTAATCAAAAACTGATATTGTAAGGTTGTCTGAACAATTTTGACGCCAAAAAGGTGATTTTGGGCAAAAATGTAAAAATCACTAATTTTAGTAAAATTTGATACCAAAAATGGATTCTCTGACTCATTTCATTACAAAAAATGTAAACTTTTATGTACATCACATTTATAATTTAAAAGTTACAGTGCTTGATAACTTTGGCGCCAAACAGGGTTGACACCAGCCTTAATATACAATTATTACTCCTCACAAAACTTTTCACATTTTGTCCATTTATCAATGAATTTATACATTGTGTTGTTGCTGGTAGAGATCTGTTTCTCAAGTTTATAATGGGATTTAATTAAATATTTAAATGCAAGAAATTAAGGTATTCGATTTTGATATCTGCTATCATAGATAACCTTTTTGATAAGTATATAGGCATAAGTTAATTAATGCACTACAGTCTCCTCCTGTGCCAATGCCAACCAGTATTTTCTTGTAATCAAGAACAATATTAAAATTCAGGTTGATATCAAACCATATATTAAATTCGTCCCAGATATGCCAGATGTTAATGCCATGAGCACAATCCCAAGAAATGTGCTTTGTTTAACGTCTCAGGGAAGTTACTGCATAAACTACAATTCACATTATCAACAATTTTCATCTTAAATAATCTACTATCATTAAGCAATTCAAGTTAATCTTGTATTGGAAAATTCTTGTCCTCACATCATGACATGCCTTAAACGCATAAGGTAAATACTATTCCATTCATTGTCAAACACATTAAGCTATTTTGTATTTCACCTGGGATGTAGGAGGTTCCTGAATTCTCTGGACTAGAATTCGATAGATGATTTTGGATGTCATATTGTCAATGTGAGACTCATTATTCTCGTGCATCAATGTGAAACCTTTTTTTACAAAGGTCCCGTATAAAGCCAATTTTAAAAACTTGCTTCCAAGAAGCTGGAATAGCATCAACAATGCTTCTCCAATTCATGTAATATTTATTAGCAACCCCTCGTTTAATCCAAACATCTAAGGGAATAATGTTACCATTTGTATAATATAGATCAGAGGTCATATTCATACCACACCTGGAAAAATGCTTATAATAAAAAGGCTTATGATTGATACAAATATAATTGTTATTCCATACACATTGTTGAAGATGACCAATTTCGTCAGGCCTAATAAAATCAAAATACGACTTCAGCATATCCTTATAAAATATTGGAATATTATTCCATCTATGAATTTGTGTTGGATGAATATTACAATGGAATATTAACTCGCCACCAAAAGGAGCAATATACTCTAGTTTCTTTAGTAGGTACACAATGCCTAAACCGCGTTGTCTTTTTTTAAAGACAGCTCTTGTTAGTACTAGTACACTTTTACACATAATAAGGTGAACAAAAATACAAATGACCACATACTCACCTTTTCCCATGTTATGTTATGTTATGTTATGTTATGTTATGTTATGTTATGTTATGTTATGTTATGTTATGTTATGTTATGTTATGTTATGTTATGTTATGTTATGTTATGTTATGTTATGTTATGTTATGTTATGTTATGTTATGTTATGTTATGTTATGTTATGTTATGTTATGTTATGTTTGTATTTTTGTCTATTATAGGGCCCAGACAATAGCCTCAAAGGAGACAAAACACAAATGTACAGAATTTGTTCATTAATCTTGAATGTGCAACTGTTTAGGGTGGGGGGGGTGGGGGAATCAACCAAACTCATGTTTTTATATTTAAAATGGTATGTTTCATATTTCTGTAAGTAAACTGTGAAAAATTACTTTAAAGATTGCTTTTAAGATAATGTTTGAAATATTGTGCTTGTGTAAAATCTGTGTGGTATTAAGAAACAGGGGTGAGCCTGTAATCACAAATATCAGTATAATTATAATGTTGTTTGCTGGCATTCCTTCTTTTATAAATCCGAAGTGTACCTCCGCTGAATAAACCAGTTAGGAATAATTTCCGACTAACTATATAGATAGCCTTTGTACAGAACAGGATCATTTGCGACTACTATAGAAAGCCTTACAGAACAAGTTGAAATCATTTAAATAGTATTTTGTATACCTTAACAATGTGATAGTTCAAAGGCAATAATGACTGACTCCTTTCATTGGTAGGCCCTATCCTAATGGATATTATGCATAAAGATTCAAAAGATCCATGTATCTCTTTGGTTGAATAAAACAAGGGGTGTGGGCACTGTGGGGCAACTATTTGTGGGGGCCCGTACTGGCAAAATCTTCTGTCATTGGTGTTTCGATGAATAATTGCATATTAAAATATGCAATTATTTCATGTACCCTTTTGGCTGAATAAACAATGGGTGTGGGGCCCTTTGGGCTAAAGCCCCATTACAGCCAAAAGTTGTTGTCATTGGTAATTATGTAATGTATATCCTATCGTGTTATAGTTCCAAATGCAAAATGCTTCATCCATGTACTTTTTCTGCTGAATAAATCAGTTGGGGATTTCGGCTTTATTGTGGCTCTTGTATGGGCCCTGTACAGGTAAATGTTGCTATATAAAAAGCAAATTTGAAATTAAATGTAAAGGATTTATTTAATGAAGCAGCCCTATTTCAGATAGTTGCATATTTTCATGTTGTTTAAGGTTGTAAATATCTCTCTCTCTCCCATGTCATTTATTTTATTATCCCTTGTTAACGCGTCACATTTTATTGTCTTCATAATTATTATTTTGTGTTAACATGTTATAGCTTTAAAATGTATTTTAGTATGAAATGATAAGTATATTGCCAAAAAACTAATAAAAAAGCTGCTGCCATATGTATTTTTATACGTCGTAACCTGCAATAGTTCCAATCCAAAAAGATTAATCCATGTGCCACTTAGACCACAATAGTTCAAATCTACAAAGATTCATCCACGTAACTATTAGGCTGAATAAATCAGGATGATGGGCTCTTTCTGGGCCCCATACAGGCAAAAATTGCTGTTATTGGTATTTTTGTATATCCTAACATATGATTTACATCTCTTTTAAACAGATTCATTCATGGACCTCTTTGGCTGAATAAATCAGTTGGCGCATGTAGGGCCCTTTGGGGCTACTGTCTGGGGGCTGGGGCCCCACACAGGCAAAAGTTGCTGCCATTGCTATTTTTGTATATCCTTTCATTTAATAGTTCCAATGCAAAAAGATTCATCCATGTACCTCTTCGGCTGAATAAATCAGTTGGGCCATCTGGGGCTACTGTCTGGGGCCCCGTACAGGCAAAAGTTGCTGTCATTGGTATTTTTATATACCCCAATGTGTAATAGTTCCAATGCAAAAAGTGTCATCCATGTACCTCTTCGGCTGATTAAAACCATATTTGGATGCCCTTTGGGGCTACTGTCTGGGGCCCCGTACAGGCAAAAGTTGCTGTCATTGCTACCGTTTTACAGAGTACCCTCTAAGGAATCATATTCAACAAGTTTTGTCCATGTATACCTCTTCGGCTGATTAAACACATTTTCGGCCCCTATATCGTGACACCCAGGGCCCCCGTACAGATGCGACCCGGCAGCAACACAAATTATTGACTTTTGGCCCCTAACTGACCTACTCAGACCATCAAACCTTTTGTACCTTTCTCAGCTGATTAAATCTTCTGGGCTCCCGGCCTAATAGTACTATTGTATTATTCGTATTATAGTAGTATAGTAAGAGTAACGACGAGCGAAGCGAGGAGTACTCTTACGTCTAAGAGCACAGCATTGTGACAGCTAGCATGTCTTCACAGTTCTATAACACCGTTCTAGGCCTATATGACATGTATGTGACAGCTACCGTTCGATGTGTGAGGAGCTGTCTAGCATCTTCACAGTTCTTAACACCGTTCTATATGTGTGACAGCTCGTACATCATGTTGACCACAGGTCCAAGGGAAGACTGTACATTCTATAGCCACATTCATCAACTGGGTTGAATTGAGTTATGACATGTGTAGCAACTTGTTATATTTATAGTGGATATAAGGGCATAGTGATAGTGTTATTATAAAGGGCATAACATACTGTAAATGTGGAAATTGTCTGCGCTACATTAATTGTCGCGCTCCAAGTAGATACCGCGAAAATAAAAAACCCGTGAACATATTTATTTTGTACATAAGTCTATGCATATTGATAGTCACTAGTCTACCCACTGGGATTCTAAAATCTAGTTTTGGAATTGTTGGGAAAATTGGACTATTCCAATTTACCGGTGGTGGTCCCGCAAGCACAACATTGTGTATTATAATGTTAGAAATATAATTATCGTGCGCAAATTGCGTAATTATATTATAGAGCAAAACATCATACTTATTACAAAAACGAATATAAACTGCTATCTCTCAACATGCAATTTTTAAATTTCGCGGCGATCGAAAGTCCCGGTGTCGATGAAGTCATAGTTATAGTTATACAATTCACTTGCGCAAATTTGAGCACCAATAATCATGACGTCGTCGACACAGAGACTTTCGATTGCCGCGAATTTGAAAAATTGCGTGTTGATTTGTTTTTGTCATAAGTATGATGTCACTTCGTTCTATATAATTACGAAATGTTGGCTCTATAATTATTTTTCTAACATATAATGGACAATGTTGTGCTTGCGGGACACCTTTTTTAAGGGGGCTGTGCACCTTCAGGTACAGCCTCCGTAAAACTGCCGTAACTTCTTTATTATTCATTAAATCTATATAAAAGTATACATTTTCTTGCAGAAAAGGGTTCAATGAATCCAACCATGATCATGAAATTGACCATTTTGGGAGAAAATTATAAAAAACACGTTTTTTGACCCATTTTAGGTTTGGAAAAGATAACTCAAAATATATTTTGTTAAATTTTATCATACTAGTTTAATTATATTCCTCATGCAATTCCCTAGGAATCGGGGGTTTTTTTAATTTTTACTTTATTATTTTTTGAATTATTGAACAAAAAGTGCCAAAAAATATGATTTTTTACCAAAAAACGTGATTTTCACGATTTTGGAGGTTAAAAAACAGGTTTTTTAGCACTTTTTGGTCTGTAATTCAAAAAATAATAAAGTTAAATTTGTTTTTAAAAAACCGATTCCTAGGGAATTGCATGAGGAATATAATAAAACTAGTATGACAAAATGTAACAAAATATATTTTGAGTTATCTTTTCCAAACCTAAAATGGGTCAAAAAACATGTTTTTTATAATTTTCTCCAAAATGGTCAATTTCATGATCATAGTTGGATTCATTGAACCCTTTCCTGCAAAAAAATGTATACTTTTATTAAGATTAAATGAATAATGAAGAAGTTACGGCAGTTTTACGGAGGCTATGCGAAGGTGCACAGCCCCCCTTAAGTAAAATGTCGATCAAGAATGGGTCCCGGAATGGTACAGACTCCAATAAAATTTGTGGATCCACTCTATGATCTAACAACAGTGGTGTGGTACACCATTACACAAAACGAGGAATGATTTAGTGCTGTGCGGCCTTATAACACACTTTTCTTTTTTTTTAATTGCCATTTTTGTAAACACCAAGTAGGCTAATATCAAGAAAAACTGTCAATTTGGTTAATTTAAATACCACCCCTAACTAAAATTATGTAACACATCGATACTCAATTTCTAATGTTCGAATTTTTGGCACTTTAGGCCATTTTGTAGAATTTCGGAATTTTTAAAAATCTCTTTCATTGATCATGAGATGTTAATCAGACTATTTATGTTTCAAATTTTGTTTAAAGTATATACGAGGGGCATTCAGTAAATAATGAAAGTGATCATGGTATGGGATGCATGAGTGATTCTATTGAGGGATAATGTGATCAATACAAAGTATGAACCTTTGTCTTTCAAACAATACACTTTTGGAATGTTAGATACCTTTGGTTATGTAATGTCATTAACATAAACACAATAGGTTTCAGACACTGACTGAAATCTGTCAATTATTTGGCTGGATATGTAATATGTTGAAAATGGGTTGATCGATACATTTGCGTATATCTCGGCAATGCAAGCATAAAAACAGATAACACTTGGCACATAGTTAGAACACACACTTATCTCCGCTTGACATTATTTTTTAGACCTGAATTCCTTAACGCAAATAAGAAGGGACCATCTCAAATGCGCTTTTATTTAGCAAAATCCGCAATAATATACCTTTGAAAACAACAAAGGATAAAGAACAATGGAGGGATTATAATTTAGTAAATTTGTGTGGGATGTAAAGCAATAATAGTGGGGATTTCAGAAGGAGCTGTTCATAAAATTTCCTCAAACCATTGAAATTATGTGACGATTACTTTAACAATACATATATAGTAGCTCTAAAGATAACAGTAATAAGAGAGGTTGTGGCAGCCATCTTTGATTGATACATTCATGTATATCTTTATTTTGACTATCACAATATTTAAACACATTGATTTAAGCATTTTTAATTATTTCTGATTAGAATTTGAAGGCACAGTAAGCTTTTATCTGGTAAATTTCTTGATTTTAGCCATTTGTGGCCCTGTTCAAAATGATCTGCCGTCTGCGCATGCGCACATTTTCTGCAGGTTTCATGCGAATAAGTTCAGAAAATTAGTTAACTATCATATGGAATCTCCCAAACTGGTTAATTGCTTGGATTTTTCATAAATTGTTTGATTTTCCGCAATATTAGTGATTCGCTGACTGGGCATTTTTCAATGAAAATTGGCTATTTGAAATACTGATATTTGTATACTTTTTATTCGATTGCCTCTCCTTACTTTTTACTCATATACTACATACATCAAATTACACAGGGATTTAAGTTATTGTCTTTTTATCATACTTACGTGGAAAAAAATGGGATTTACCTGCTTCTGGTGTCATGTTATGCAATCTTCTTATCACATGTTTCATACAAATAATTCAAATTTCCCGCCAAATAACTGATTAAGTAGTGTCCCAAGTGTACTTACTTTGAGACAATGCTATGACGTCATAGTTCACACTTATAAATCCAAAACTGTACTGTTTGAAAGATAAAGGTTCATACTTTGTATTGATCACATTATCCCCTCAATAGAATCACTCATGCATCCCATACCATGATCACTTTCATTATTTACTGAATGCCCCTCGTATAGGCCTATGCGATGTTTTAAAAACCCAAATGAACCATGAAACTGAATACGCATTGGCGTTTTCACCCTATATTAAACCTTATATACAAATGCGGAAATTGTAGGTCCAAAATTGCTGAATTTTAGGGGTATGGTGAAAAACGTTTCAATTTTGAAATAATAACAGGCCTACATGGTCTTATCAGGTAGACTCAGGTAATTTGTTTTGGGTTTATCCTCTAGGGAATTGCCCAGAGTACTGTTAGTGACATTTTGATACTTTAAAAGCCTTATTTTTGTCTTAATTTAGGTCCAAAATAAACCTGGTCACGCCCCCCCCCCCCCCCCCCCCCGACATGATTTGATATCATTGACGAATGGGTTTAAAAACATTTTTTAAACGTTATATGTTAAACCCCTGATTCATAAAACAAGCTCAGATATGTAGGTCTATAATCGGATAACCATGGCGAGAGGATCCATAATATTGTGAGTAAAATCAAAAACAATGAAACTATAGTAAAATTATGCTCTTCAACCGTTTTGCCAGTCCAAATGTGTAAGAAAATTGGGTCGTGTTCAAAAATTAATGTATGACATGGACAGAAATATATTGTTCTTTGAAATTAAGATAAAATTACCTCCTTTATAGACTCAAAATAAATGTAAATCGATATAAATCGAGTGTCACCACTGCGTGTTACAAGGGGGCACAGCACTAAATAAGTGTCCCATTGGATTACACGTAATAATAAGGGCAAAACGAGTCTCAATATGGGGCCTTAGTATTTTGGAAAGTCTCGAATGCTTCATATTTATAAATGAATATTAAAATTTCATAAAATCGGCAAGAAGTGTTACGGCTTCCAATTAGATTTTACGATATGATCATTTAAACAGCGCCACCCCTACATCGTAACTATGTTACGATCTACATCGTAACTACATCTTAAAAGATGTTACGATCTATCACTTATAATTTCCTTTGAGGACGCAGGTAGGTTTCTCCCTCCCCAAACGAAATAAGGGAGCGGTCCTTGCTACAACCCTTAAAGAAAATATTAATCTCTCAAAAGCAGTCAAAAGATACATAGGCGCAGGCAAAGTCACTAAAACTAATAAGTAGCTACTTTTTCATATAGTTGCATGTCATTCTCATCGATTCTATGTCTACCTTTCGCAGATCCAAAATTCGAGTTTTGACCAGCAACAATCAAACTGTAATCACGCCGACCGCAGAATTATTCGCACGATATATAACCAGCAACACCATCCATGTTCAACCTAACACAGCTCTTGTGGACGAAAAGGTGCATATTAAGATTGCGGGATTGGAACCCGAGTCCAATATCACTATCAGAGCCACGGCTGAAGAGAGAAAGATGAAATTCGAATCGCACGCACATTATATAGCCAATCCCAATGGTTTGGTGACTTTAAACAAACAGCCATCGGTGGGTGGAAACTTTACAGGTAAGCTCGCGGATCTTAGGTGTCCCTGAATTATTTATACCGGAAAGTGTGCATTTATTTAGATATGAACACCATTTTTATTGGTCAGAGCGCTTATTATTTTGATTATAATATTTACATATAGGCCTATTTAGCTTTCTTAGGAATTTGGAATCTTAAAAATCGGAATTTCTGATAGAAATTACACAAATTACCTCTTTTGAACTCGCTAAGATCCT
The DNA here is from genome assembly GCA_035610835.1 of Ophiura sarsii. Taxonomy (NCBI): domain Eukaryota; kingdom Metazoa; phylum Echinodermata; class Ophiuroidea; order Amphilepidida; family Ophiuridae; genus Ophiura; species Ophiura sarsii. The sequence goes on from CM069441.1 coordinate 54,865,115, forward strand.
TGACCATGTTCGGCATCAATCTCAATTTAAATGAAATGCAGGCAATTTGCTTTTAATTTCCATTACATAGATGATCAAGTAATTGTGATGTTTTATGAAACAATAATTGTTCAGCTTGATTGATTTACACCATACTTTCATAAAGCTGCAGTTTGTGAGTTTTATCGATTGAAATACTCTAAAAGTGAACAACAGGTTTTCACCGATTCTAACCATTTTTTCAAACACGGTATAAATCTTTCTGGGACACTTTGAATATGTTATAAGTTGTATAAGTTGTTTGATTTACAAATTCAAGATAAATGTGGAGCAAAAGGAGTATGAATTTATTAGCGTGAAAGTTCATCTGTGTTGGGAGACAATAATTTGAAAATTAAGCTTATGATATCAACACAATGGTTTGACATACCTCGAATTTTCGACCGATTGCATCCATCTTCATCTGGATACTGGCGACCCAGATTTGGGGTCAGTGACATTTCGGACAAAATCGGGTCAAACACTCTTGGTAGCTTGTATCGGCCTGTTGAGTGACGGCTGGTTTACTCGGATGTAGATGGCCTCCTCTCGAAGTATCTTGGTTCACGGTCCAATAGTTTGACTTGTTCCAAGTCTACGTGATGGCCCGGTGACTCGATGTGTTGGGAGACCTCAGACGAGGTCGAGCTGGGGCGGCGGTGCTCAAGAAATCTAGTTCTTTGAGAATGAATTCATGATTTTTTAAATTTTAGATTCCAAGCGAGGTTATTGGGCGAAAACCCCCAAAACATAACTTTTTGCCCTGCTTCAATTGGTTTTTAAAAATATTTTATATGTCATGCGATCAAGTAAAATCAGTGGCCTATGGAGTAGGAAACACACTTTTCTAGATTTTCTGATTGGGTAAATTCTGTATTGCTCCCTATTGCTATATAGTGAAAACTCATTTACAATAGTGGGCAAGTTCCATACGATACGAGAAGACTAACTTTCTCACATGCTTAAATGATACATATCAATTGATTCCAAAACATGTTTGATATGATTTTGATCGTCTCTGCTTAGCAGAAATTCATGGAATTTGGCGATGCATTTCAACCTGATTTCGAGAATTTCCAATATCTGCGTTTATGTTACAGGCATAGAGGAAATGGGACTCTTCTGGAGTATGCTGCAATCGCCAAGACAAACAAAGGGTTTACGATTCATGAAAATGGATGTTGATACACCTGTTGTCGTTAATCTTTCATTGCACAAAGGTCACTTAGACACTCCTGCATTGCAAGATGACATTCCAATGACATCTACAAAGGTTAACAGGTGGTACAAGGCAGACAACGTGGAGAGAATTCCAGTCAGAAGTGGAAATGTCAGAGGTGTTGTGTTTAAACCAAAAGGTATGTGTTTGCTTTGAGTTGAGAATGATGTTTATAGTAATGCAGGTGTAGTAGGAGTACACAGCCCCCTGCAGCAGCCATAGTCCACCCTGAACAGTAAGATATAGATGGGGTGACAGGTGACGTCACACCGGGCAAAACGTGGCTAGTTGCCACTGTTCTTTGCCCGGCAGTTTGCGCACGCATTCTGTTTTGTTTAGGACCCGTGCTTTTAAAACTCGCGCCAAAGCATTATAAAGGGCAATACGCCATAGCGGACAGTGTTGTGGTCATATGCTGTTCCCTCAAGCGTGTATCGACAGTCCAGTCCCTTCGACCGTTGCGTTTGTTGATAAACATTGGATGTGAACAACGGTCACCTCATCTATAAGTAGGTTGGTATACATGTATATGGCACTTATCTCTATACACGCAGCATTAGTTTCACACTTCATTCCGTATATGTCTCTACGGAGGCCTGACTTTGGCTCCAGGTGAACCATGGCACCTTTCACATCGGGGTGAGGGTAACTGGTATAAGTGTGTGGAGTATTTATATTCATGTATTGCTGAACATTATGCCAGAGTTGATACATAAAGGTATATTCCAAGAATAACGAGTTCATCAGTGGTAAAAATGGTATCGTTTTTGCTCAATTCATGTATTTACGGCATACAAAATAAAATACTGAGCAAGGCTGAGCAAGGCTGAGCAGGGCTACGAGGCGGGATAAATAGGGCCGGGTATGGTATTATTGATTGGGGTGCAAGACTATCAGACGACACCACGCAACCGCAATATAGAAAGCTGACCACAGAATTCACGTTGGTTACAAGATGAGTACTCGAGTTCTCTGCGTTCAAGACTTTTGTAGCTGACTATCTGAAATGATCCGTGCCTGTTTAAACCACTTTCCACGCGGCAGGCGTCTGCAGACGACATTCCAAAATGTCACAAAATGTTTCAGAAATGTCAAAATTATTGAATTTCATCACCATATTGGAAATCACCATGAGCAATGCATTAAAATAAGTACCAACATGCTAAGTATTGGTTCAGTAATCCTTGAGATAGACCTTGAAAGTTGGTAAAGGTTTCTAAATTGTATCATGGTAAAACTAATAATAGCCGCGTGGAAAGTGTTAAGAAATTGTTGGTTTGGTTGACTCTGACGCTTGCATCCAGGAAACCGGGCCAGGAAACCGATCTCGGCCATGCTCAGGTAAATTGCACAGTGGCCATTTGTAATATTATTACCGTGTACAAGGCTGGTCAGATGGTCTATGAATAGATCTACCAATACCAACCAGGGGCGTAACTATTAGAGAGGAATCAGGGGGCATTTCCCACCCTACGAAATGGCTCGCCTCCGATTTTCCCCCAAATTAAATAGCTACTCATGTACGTCTTCTTCTTTGGTCACGTGGCATATATAAATGCTGGTGTGGTCCGAATGATGAGACGCCATAGTCTACGGTCGGCAGCAGCTCTGGTAGCCTCTGCTATGGATTTACCTGTAACTTGCTTGATGTCATCTAGCCAACTAGCTGTAGGTCTTCCTCTCCTTCTTCTCCCCTCTACCATGCCCTGGATTATGTCTTTTTGCAAGCATTGGTGTCTGGTGATGTGACCGAAATATGACAGCTTTCTGGAGATGACTTCGGCCCGTAGTGATTGTTTTACATCAAGTTTCTCCAGGACTATGCGTTGGTCTTCCTCTCTTTCCATGCTATTCTAAGGATCCTGTGGTAACACCACATCTCAAAAGCATCTAGCTTCTTTTTGTCTGCCAATCTCATTGTCCATGATTCGGAGCCGTAAGTTGCAATTGCAAAGGCTGTGGATCGGAGCAGGCGTACTTTTAATGAGGAGGAGAGTTTGCTTTTCCAGAGCTTGGTCATTGACTGAACAGTGTCTTGAGCAATTGCAAGTCTTCGTTTAATCTCCTGTGAGCAATCACCTTTGTTGTTGATGATGGAGCCCAGAAATTCGAAGCTTTTCACTTGTTCTATCACCTCGTCATCCAGAGAGAAAACATCGTCATCATTCTGACTTCCATCAATTACCATGATCTTTGTCTTTTTGGTGTTCAGCCTCAGTCCCCTGTCCTCACTCGTGATCTTCACTGATTTCAGTAGTTCCAACAACTCTGCTTTGCTTTTACAGATGAGGGTTGTGTCATCCGCGTACCCTAGGTTGGTTATCCGCCGACCGCCTATAATGATGCCTCCCCGGAGCTCTGTGATGGCATCACGCATAATTGTTCAGCATAGAGAGACAAAATGCAGCCCTGTCTGACGCCTCTGCCTATTTGGAACCAGTCTGTGTTGCCTCTGCTGGTCCTGACTGCAGACTCTTGGTGTTCATAGAGCTTGCTTATGAGTTTCACAACATGGTTGGGGAAACCCATACCTCTCATTGTGTTCCATAGCTTAATGGCAGACGCAGTCAAACGCTTTGCTGTAGTCACTGATACAGTGGAATTGAGTGACCTTTGCATTTTTCAATGATGTTCCTTATATTTACTATGTGGTCTATTGTGCCTCGTCCAGCTCGAAAACCTGCTTGTTCATCTGCTATTTCGTTTTCAAGCCTTTGTTTCATCCTATTATTGATGATTTTCAGGAGAACTTTGCTGGCGTGGCTGATTAAGCTGATGGTCCGGTGGTTTGAGCATTCCTTGATGTTACCTTTCTTGGGAATAGGGATGAAGACAGCTTTTCCCCAGTCTGTGGGCCATTGGGAATTGTTCCAGATTTTATCACACAACTTCCACATAATGTTTGCGCCGTCCTCACCAGATGCTTTCCACAGCTCGGCAGGGATATCATCGACACCAGGCGATTTCCCGTTTCTAAAAATTGTACGCATTGCCTGGCGGATTTCATCAAATTGATTATTAGGGGAGGTGGTTCAGATTCCAAGACATCTGGGAGTTCGGGAATGGGATTGTCTATAATCTTCTGTTCGTAGAGCTCAGTGCAGTAGTCTACCCATCTTGCTTTTATGTCTGCACTCTCAGTAGGCTAAGTGTAGCCCCGTTCCTATCGTTGATGACGTCGGAACTAGTTGAAGATTTTTGAGTCAGATCTTTCACCAGACGATATACTTTCCACAAAGGCGCGTTGATCGGCTCTGATTGCTTTAGACACCTCTTTGTGTTGCTTTCGCCACTCTCCTACGTCCCCTCTCTTTCTTGCATCTTGCCTTTTGTCGGCCAGTTCTAATGTTGCATTTGAAATTCAAGGTTGTATTCATGTACGTATACTAACCAAAATGAGTCGGTTATGCCCTGTCACCCTCTTTCACCCCCAATGAAGACCCTTACGCCACTGCTACAACACAGATTTCATGCTTACCTATCAATAGAATGTGACTCTTGGGATAACAAAAAAAGAACAACTGAATGGAAAAAAGTACATGAATAGACATATCTTTAAAATATTTAGTTTCATACATGTATCATCTAATCCTCTAGGTAGTGGTCCATATCCCGGTATCATTGATATGTTTGGGTCCACTGGAGGCAATATAGAGTTCAGGGCCGCTCTTCTAGCGTCAAAAGGTTTCGCAGTGTTGACCCTACCGTACTTCAGATATGAGGACTTACCCGATTCTATGATGAGTATCAACTTCAAATATTTTGAGGTATGTTAATTTTCTATATCATAATAGTCTAAACATTTGGTGGAAATATGTTACGTCAAAACATTAGTAATCGGTATAACTTAGGGACGCACCATTAGATACTCAGGGGGGGGCATGGAAGTGTTTTTTAAAAAAAAAAACTTTGCCCACTATCCAGGAAAAAAAACACTTTGCCCATCAACCAGGAAGAAGAAAAAAAAAATGACCCACTGCTGAGTAAAAAAAAAAAAAGATGACTCACCCAAAAGGACCAACTCAATGTAAAGAAAACCATTAAAACCTAAAAAAAACAAAATTGCCGGCTTTGCTAAAAATTAAAAAAATACTGGCAAAAAAATAAAAAAATTCCGCCTACTTCGGTGGCGAAAAAAAAAAAATCCGCCCGACCCCAACTTCCATGCCCCCCCCCTGAAAATCAAATGGTGCGTCCCTTATTACCCCCAGCCCATTGGGCACTGCGCCCGGGCACTGCGGTTATGCTAAGTATGTTGGACTTGCCCAATAAATCTTGTTTGGTATCATCTGAAGCTCATACTCATAGTGGATGTAGAACTGGAATCGGTCACTCACGGCCTTAGTACACTAAGCTCGCCGCTCATGTGTGTATTATATTACCGGTATCGCGAGTGACCGATTTCAGTTCTAAGTGGATGCTGCATGACTAGCTACCAAATAGAAGATCGTCAATTCATACACATACGTTCACAAAGGTAGTTTACATCCAGTAGGATTTCATGACTGAAAATCAATATCGCAATAACTTTTTTAAACATTTTGATTTTTGTTATAGGAGTCCGTAATGTGGTTTGCTAACCTACCGTACATTAGACCTGGTGGTGTTGGTGTAATCGGTACATCGTTGGCTGGTGCAATAGCTCTGTTAATGGCGACGTCTTTTCCAGATCTGGTAATATCTTACTATGTATATTTGTCAGTGGCGTAGCTAGGATTTTTTCAGGGGGGGGGGGGGGGGCAAGATTTCTAAAATTTTCGTAAAAGGTTGCCCCAAATTTTTTTCTAGTCACTTACCTCGTGAATTTCACGTAAGTGTGTGGGGGGGGGGGGGGGTCAAAAAAATTCGTACATTCCAAAAAAAGAATCGCAAAGTCAAACAAAATCGCACAGTAAATGTACTACATGAACAATTTCTCGTCCCCATTTTTCCGCTTGTTAGTGCTCTGGCTCTGGCTCATGCTCTTGCTCATGCTCTTGCTCTTGCTCTTGCTCGAGCTTCTGCTCTTGCCCTGGCTCTTGCTCTTGCTCGTGCTTTTGCTCTTGCTCCTGCTCTTGTTAGTGTTTGTGCTCTTGCTCCTGCTCTTTCCCTTGCTCCTGCTCTTGTTAGTGTTCGTGCTCTTGCTCCTGCTCTTTCCCTTGCTCCTGCTCTTGCTCTTATTAGGCTCTTGCTCCTGCTCATTCCCTTGCTCTTTCCCTTGCTTTGCTCGAGCTCCTGCTCTTGCTCTTGCCTTTGCTCTTGCTCCTGCGCTTGCCCTGGCTCCTGCTTTGCCCCTGCTCCTGCTCTTTCTCTTGCTCTTGCTCTTTCTCTTGCTCTTGCTCCTGCTCTTTCTCTTGCTCTTGCTCTTGCTCTTTCTCTTGCTCTTGCTCTTGCTCTTTCTCTTGCTCCTGCTCTTGCTCTTTCTCTTGCTCTTGCTCCTGCTCTTTCTCTTGCTCTTGCTCTTGTTCTTTCTCTTGCTCTTGCTCTTTCTCTTGCTCTTGCTCTTGCTCTTTCTCTTGCTCTTGCTTTTGCTCTTGCTCTTGCTCTTTCCCTTGATCGTGCGCTTGCCTTTGCTCTTGCTCGAGCTCCTGCTCTTGATCTTGCCCTTACTCTTGCTCTTGCTCCTGCTCCTGCTCCTGCTCTTGCTCTTGCTCATGCTCTTGCTCTATGCTCTTGCCTTTGCCTTTGCCTTCGCTCGTGCTCGTGCTCTTGCTCTTGCTCTTGCTCTTACCTTCATATAATAATATTAAAATTTGACTTTTTTTCAGGTTAGTGCCGCTGTCAATATTTCTGGTACATGTGCGCAAATGTTTTCATTTACCTTGACACATCATGGAAAATTTATGCCTTTTATCTTAGAGTAAGTTATGATTTAATATCGTACTATGTAATCTGAAGATTCACACTAGATTTAAAAAAAACACTAATGCAAAATAGTCAAAATAATGTCTTTTGTACTGTTTTTGCCTGATTATTCTAAATCGTAACGATCAAGCTCCATATTGCGTAAAAGACTATTGATGTATTGGTCCGTATGATATTCGAAATCTTGATTTTATAACATAAAAAGCAGACAACTCATGCAAGATAATTTGGTGAAGTATTTGGTGAAGTATTTTAATTATGAATAGGGCCAGAGGTAGAACTTTTAAGGAGAAGGTGGATGTAAGTCTAAAACTCAACAATTAATCTTGATTTTATAAAGAAGTTTGATTCATCTTGCAGGTATGATCCATCTAAAAATGTGGAAACCGATTTCGGCATAAGCACAATACGATGTATGGAAGATATTCGCACCGCACCAGAGAACGCCATGATACAAGTATGTCTAGGATTTTCCGGATTTCCTCTAGATAGCGGGGTTTGTAAAGGATTTTATCGTTACAAACTTCACAAAACGGCCATCTTTGGCACACATATTGGTATGGATATAAGATACAAGAATTTCTCAAGACGCAAAAAAATGGACCAATAATTCGGTTAAAATCTGCATTTTGGGGGAAAAATAACTTTTTAATGATTTTACTCTATATGATCTACAAAGTAATTTCCTGAATGCACAAACAATTTTGAAATTAGTAGACAGTTTTGAAATTAAGAAATTATCAAATGTCCATGGTCAAAAACAATACACATAATAGCAGAATTACATCTTAAACTTGTCGTATCTCGATTTCTATCTCGAGTAAATTAATGTATATATTTCAAGACTATTCACATTCAAATTATACAATCATGCCGTACATTTACTGTTAGAGACATTGCTCATGTGTGTAGTACGGAGCGTTTAAAGTGCCTTTAGATGGCTACATAATTATCTTGACAAGTCGACATATTATTAACGTTATGTTGAGATAGTCACATATTTTTTCTCACATTCTTGACTTAAACAGTTTTATTAGTCGTCATGATGATATAGACTATCTTGTCAAGTTGACTTTACAAAACATAGATGTCGTCATGGCGAGATAGGTTAACTTGCAGAGTCAACTTCACAAAAAGTAGATGTCGTCATGGTGAGATACAATACCTCGTCGAGTCGACTTCACAAAAAGTAAATGTCGTCATGGTGAGATAGATTATCTCGTCAAGTCGACTTCACAAAAAGTAGATGTTGTCATGGTGAGATAGATTATCTTGCTAAGTTGACTTAATAAAAAGTGAATGTCGTCATGGCAATATAGACTTTCTCGTCAAGTCGACTTCACAAAAAGTATATGTCGTCATGGTGAGATAGATTATCTCGTCAAGTCGACTTCACAAAAAGTAGATGTTGTCATGGTGAGATAGATTATCTTGTCAAGTTGACTTTACAAAACATAGATGTCGTCATGGCGAGATAGGTTAACTTGAAAAGTCAACTCCACAAAAAGTAGATGACGTCATGGTGAGATAAATTATCTCATTAAGTCGATTTCACAAAAAGTAGATGTTGTCACGGTGAGATAGATTTTCTTGCCAAGTTGAAATCGTCTTGTCAAAACAATTTATCTTGCCATGACGACATGCTCTTTTTGTTAAGTTGACTTGACAAGAAAATTTATCGTCCAATGACGACTTCTCCTTGTTGGGAAGTCGACATGTCAAGATCACGTATCTCTTCATGACAACATCTACTTTTTGCAAAGCCGACTTGGAAAGATAACCTATCTTGAAATAACGACATCCACGTTTTGGGAAGTTGACTTGACGAGATAATTTATCTCACCATGACGACATCCACTTTTTATGAAATCAACATGTCCAGATACTTTATCTCACCATGACGACATCATCTTTCGCAGAAGTCAACTTGGCAAGATAATCTATCTCACCATGACGACATCTACTTTTTGTGAAGTCGACTTGACGAGATAATCTATCTCACCATGACGACATATACTTTTTGTGAAGTCGACTTGACGAGAAAGTCTATATTGCCATGATGACATTCACTTTTTATTAAGTCAACTTGGCAAGATAATCTATCTCACCATGACAACATCTACTTTTTGTGAAGTCAACTTGACAAGATAGTCTATATCATCATGACGACTAATAAAACTGTTTAAGTCAAGAATGTAAGAAAAAATATGTGACTATCTCAACATAACGTTGATAATATGTCGACTTGTCAAGATAATTATGTAGCCATCTAATGGCACTTTAAACGCTCCGTAGTGTAGGACTCGCATGTGACGTCAAAATAATCTTTAACGACATACTTGAGTTTGAGATTCAATCAGGGGCGTGCCAGTGAGCTTGCCGATCGGGTCCACTTTTAAATGAAAATTTGGTCAGCATAGAACTGGTGGCGCTATACTGATCAGGCGTGATTGTAGCAGACGACACGACGCTGGCCACGCGTCTCTCAGACGACCCAATATGTCAACGGGAGTGCACTATTTTGAATTATTTTTAACAGTCATCGCCCAGTTAACGATGACAATTCTTCTAATTATGATGAATTTGTCAAAATGATAAGATTAACATTCGCGATTACGTGTTCACCTTATTCATTACGTATATTCAACATTTAGGTTACGCGTGGCCACCGTCGTTTGTTTAAATCCACAACGCCCTCAAACCTATCCTGACCAAATATTACGTTAAACCTGGTTAAACACTGTTAAACGCGTTCAACGCCGGTCACCGACACATTCCGATGATTACAATAATTTATGTAATTTATGCAAACGGCCCCGTTTTCGCTACGTGTGTTAGTATACGACTTTCCTATCCCAAAATTAATAGTATCCCTGGTTCAATTCAGATGCATCGATTTTTTTACCGGAAGTAGTAGTATGACGTCAGAGTGTTAGTGCTGCAGCACGCTGACGATGCGAGCGCCTCTGGCGCGAAGTCAATAACGGGTGGGGTCCAGGGGCCCGCCTTAGGGCCCCTGGTGGGGGTCCAGGGGGCGAAGCCCCCGGAAGCTCTGAGCATTACAGCGAATTTAGGACACAATTTTCATGTATCTTGCCATCGTTGACCCCATTTTCCATTCATAAAACAACATGTTACCCTAAAAAAAAAAATTAAAAAAAAGAAGAGATTTTCAAGGGGGGTGCGTCCGCACCCAACGCACCCCCCCTTCTGATGGCCCTGATCATCAATGTTTGTACTTCAACTTAAACATTAAACATTTAAAAACAATAACATAATACCCGATGTTTAGCATTTGATTATTATGACTGTTTAGGCTCATTATAACATAGTTTTCCGTATCAACATTTGAAAAGGGTATAGTATGATTTATGGGCATATGTTATCAAATGTTCCATTTGTTTACCAAGGATATATAAACTGCTAAAAAAAGTTCGGAAACTTTGTTCAAGCACAACATTTACAAATATCTCAGGAAGTGTTCATTCAATGTTATATATCAGTGTAAAGCTCATGTGTTCATCTTCAAAATTATACCCAATTTAAAGCAATCCCTTGTTCAAATCCTCAGCCACTTGAGAACATGGGTAGGTCACAATCCGAATGTGCCAAGATCAACACTATTTCATGCCTTATTCCATGCCCTGTTTCATGTTCACTTTGTCGTCTGTTCAATGGAGTGTTGCATTGACCAGTACAGTGTAGAGTGATGCTCTATTGACTTTTGAGTACAAAATAGAGTTGATGTTGGCACATTCAGATAACGACCTATCCATGTTCTCAAGCCAGTGGCTGAGCACTAGAACATGGGATTGCTTCAAATTTGGTACCATTGTAAAGATGAACACGTGAGCTTTTCATTGGTATAACACTGAATGATCATATCCCGAGATATTTGAACATTTTGTGATTGAATTTGAGCAGTTTACATAAATATATATAGGCCTATAAACAAATAATATGTTTTACCAAAACATGTCTTTTGCCGCCCAAACAGTATTATCGGTATTGTCTGTTTTTCAATTTGGCAAGTTTTATACCTTTCAGAATAGACATTTCTACTTGTAGTTGGTGGTTCATAATCAACAGAAATACATAACTGCTTAGTGGTAAACAAAATCTTCGAAAACAAATTCTTCGAAAACAGAATCAACTCAAATATATGATTTCATTGTTTTTCAACAACAAAACTGGATAGCAATGACTTAATTTTGTTATACCATTTAAATAATAACACTACACGTGTCAATGAACCTTTTCATAATCATCCCGATAACTATACGTCATATCATTATAAACTGCGCCAATAAAGTATCGAAACACTTACAAATGGTCAGATTTATCGGAACCTGAATTAGTATGCAAAAAAATGATTAAATAATTCGATTCACAGTTATCTTCTGCGCATTTTGACACCTCTTTTGTTGCGCTATGATGTTGTTTGGCGGATTTATGGGCACTTGAGTGGCTTAAAGTCGAATTCTAAAGTTGCAAAAGCTCCTATTCACCCCAATTCCAGAAAGGAACTCGCACAAAGCATCCCACACAGACAAAATTAAGACAAAAGACACCAATTTGTTCTGTTTACTTAACCATGACAATTAATGATTGATTAATTATTGATTTATGCCTCCCATCTCTGACCCTTTTGTTTTGTTATTGAAAATTAATGCTTGCAATCGATTTATCCAACACGCGACATACACATCATTTAAAAAAGGCGGGCAAAAATAATGATGATCTTATTCGTTGCTGGATAGGAGCTTTTGCAACTTTATAGAATTCGACTTTAAGCCACTCAAGTGCCCATAAATCCGCCAAACAACATCATAGCGCAACAAAAGAGGTGTCAAAATGCGCAGAAGATAACTGTGAATCGAATTATTTAATTATTTTTTTGCATACTAATTCAGGTTCTGATAAATCTGACCATTTGTAAGTGTTTCGATACTTTATTGGCGCAGTTTATGTTAACAATAAACAAATGATGACCATAACAATTTGATTTAAATGGTCGAATTTCCCTTTAAAATTAAGATATTTACATCCAAAAATATGATACTTTAGACTTTTTGACAATCTTTTTTGTTGTAATTTGTTGTAATCGGATGTTTGCCTTGTGAACTAGAGCAGTATGCAAATTGCCCAATGTAATTTGACGATGAGAACGATAAAAATGTAAAAAAACATATATTTTGGCTTAAAAATATGTTTTTAGGTAAAAATGTTATATAACAATGGACGTAATTTTTGCGTTTTGAGATTTTATTGCACTACACGTATACACAAATAGTTGTTGAACACTTTGGTGATTGAAACCTATTAGTTCATGTTTTTTTGAGAATGATAATCTTTTTCTTTGTAACTGATTATTTATCTATTATACATTTTCTATTTATTGTTCTAAAATTTAAGAAACATAGCCAAAAAAGGATTCGTCTATATATTATGTAAACTTTATTACACATTAAAGTCTGTAAGAAAACTCGGGCGTAAAATTGTGTTTATCATGTAAAAAACCATAAAAAATATAATATTTAAATTTTAAAAAATGAAAATAATCCAATATTTACGTTTTTCTACCTTTTTTGAGCTGTTTAAGTATTTATGACACCCGCTTTCTTTTAACCAAAAACTTTTCTGTAGCCTTATCTTTAAAATAAAGCAACCTTTGAAATAATTCGATGTCTGAAACTATCTCTAAACATGAAATAAGAAAAATTGAATTTTTCACCTAAAAACACAAATTTTTGGCCTAAAATAAATGTCTGAGAATCTAACAATTCCCTTTTTAATTTCTACTTAAATCTGATACATGTTACAATATTTCCACAATATTAAGAAGCGATAGACAAATTGTATCGTATTCACATAATGAGAATTGTGATTTTGTTATTTTACACCAAAAAAGGCGTTTTTTGGACAAAAAAGGACGAAGATAAACTAAAACAAATTGCGTCTTGAGAAAATCTTATTCCATATATTCATGTTAACCTATGTAGCGAATATGGCCGTTTTGTGAAATCTGTAACGATAATGGCATTCTAGGTCCTTTACAAACCGTACTAAGAAGACAACACGCTCCCATCAACATTGTTCAAAAAAATTCAATGTGGGATATTTGTCTTCACTCTTCGTATAGCTATTTGGACATTTTAACTGTAGACACCTTGACTTTTAAACCATTTAAACCAAACAAGAACAATGCTGGAGCCAATGAAATTATCAGTAGTCAATCCAATTTCAAAGAACCATCGAAACCATGACTCTATTCATTAATACTTTCCACGCGGCGGTCGTCTGCAGACGACAGTTCCAACATTTCACAAAATGTTTCAAAAAGGTCAACATTATTCAATTTCATGATTATATTTGGAATTACCATGAGAAATGCATTACATTTAAAGTACACGTATGCCTAGTAGTTGTTCAGTAATTCTAGAGATAGAATTGGTAAAACTAAATAGTTGCGTAGAAGTGTTCATAATCACTCCAGAGAGACCATAGGCAAACATTACGATAAATCACATCAATCAGTGTATATACGTACGATCAGTGAATGCTATTATAATACGTGTAAAGCAACACTTTTTTTTGTATTTTGATTTTGATTTCATACGTTTTCTGACCTACAGGTAGAAAAGGCGCGTAATCTGCTCTTTATAGTCGGCGAGGATGACCAGAATCAACCAAGTCTTTTGCATCAAATGGAAGCGATCAAGAGGCTCAAAAGACATAGTCATCCAAGCTATGAGCTTCTGAGCTACCCGGGTGCAGGCCATTTGATTGAACCCCCTTACAGTATATTAGGAAGAAGTTTATGGCATCGAGAATTTGGTAAGCCTCGTACACGAATCCTGAATATTGTAATGCTTCAAAATCCAACGTTTTTAAGATGAAATATTTTTAGTTTCAATTCAACATATAATATTTAGAGAATAAAAAAACAATCAAATTGCCTGCTGACATCCCAAACCATAAGACTTTTGAATACATGTTGTCCCAGAAAGATTTATACCCTGTTTGAAAAATAATAAAAATATGAAAACAACATTGCAGTCCAAGTCGAATGACTGGAATGAGTGGGGAACATGGTTCCTATACTTATTCTGTTTGTCATCAAAATATCTGTATCCATACCGATATGGCATGACATAAGAGATTTGTATCTAGTCTAGATACTTGTTGCAAACGCTGTTTGCAACAAGTTTGCCATATGTTATAGCGCCATCTATCTGTATACTTAATTCAAGCAAGTTAAAAGTGGCTTCCCGGCAGTTTCCAAAGCTCTCAACAGCGTGATCAGAGGCAAATCATGTAATTGTTTTACAGGAATAATTAGACAAATTTTAGTATTTTAAGGCCCTACCCCGACAGATCCAAAATGGTCCAGAAAATGTCCCTAAAGCAATTGTGTGACAAATTGCTTAAAGGGACACAATGTCATGTTGTTGTTTTTTATTTTAATTATTTACTTCAGAATTCAAGATGAACATTAAGAATTGCCATTACTGTTGTTTCTACCAACAACAAAAAACCTGACAAAACTTGAATAAAACAATGTTTTAAATATGTTGGAATACCACCCCTAACCATGTAAAATGCTGGTTGCGGCTCTACCAGCATTTTTGAATCGACGTTTTGTTGTACAGGGCGGATTTTTCTTAATCCTTATAGGTATAAGTTCATACATGTATTAATACAATTGTAAAAATATACAAATCCCAGTTTTTATCATACATTTTTGTAATTGAGGGCGAAAAATGTAACGCTACATTAAAAGGTCCAATGGTATGTAGATGTCAATACAGTCACCTATAAAGCCCCACCAGTGACCCCTCCCGCCGCTTCCGCCGCTTATACTTTTGAATAAATGTGACTTTTGTACCTTTTCAGGTGTCTTATGGGATATGGGTGGAAATATGGTGGATCATGCAAAAGCACAAGAGGATTCCTGGCCAAAACTATTGCAATTCCTTCGAAAGCATGTGGGGTAAACGATGAACCTCGAACCTTAGCTCGTCGACTCACTATATATCTGGCAGGCAGAAGCATATCTCCTTTGGACTTCTATGATAATGGATACACTTATACAACGGACTATTATTTTGATGTATATTATAACAATAAGCATAATAAGCATCGTTATGTTGTCAAAATATGGCCACTTACCTTATCCGAATAGTCGGGTTTTTCTGGAGCCAGAAGGTCTTAACTCAAGAAAATGCTATTTTGAATTAATCGATTTTCAAATATTTGGGACTCATTACAATACACTGTAGCACCCAACTTATAACTCTAATTTTAGTCAAATTAAGAGTGTTTATGAGTTATCTCTTTATGGTTATGAAAATCTAGGTTATATGGATTATTTTTGTACCAAAATATCAATTTGTCCACAAATTGAGTCACGGCCTTCTGGCGCTCAACCCTCGATATTAACCACTTTATATCCTAATAATAATAAAACATAAATTGAACAATTTGTGGTATTTATTCTCGCGACTTTGAGCCTGCAATATATTCGCGAAATTAAATAGATCGGAAAATGAAGGGAGTGTTCATAAATACTCAAAAAAGTTTAAATACTTATTAGTTTCCAAAATGTTCTGGTGGCGTTTTACATGTATGCACATTATTTACGGAACATTCATTAATCAACGTAAAAATATCTATTTTTGGCGCGCTATGCGCGCAGATGTCCACGGACTTATGTTCATGTACTAGCCCAGCTAAAATACAATGAAGGGCAAATTCATGTCAACAAACAACAATTGCGCGCACATTGTATTTAAAGCTATGATATATAATTGGAGGGCAACCCTAATTGGTTTAACAGAGATCTGTGCCAGTAGCGTATCTCCCGGGGGTCAGGGGGGGGGGGGGGCAGAGTGCCCCCAGACGGCTCTAAGGCCGAAGGGAAAATAAAGGAAAGGGAGAAGAGGAAGATAAAAGGAAAAAGAAATCTAGGGATTTACTTAATTCCCATCTAAATGACAACTTTGCTCCTTGCCCGGTATGATGATAGGCAAGTAGTATAATGGCAAATTTTCTCGCGCTACGCGCGCAATTGTCCAGGAATATCATTATAGAAGCCCGTTTAAAAGAATACCTTAATAATGGCCAGATTCGTGTAGATATGTTGTAAATATTTCGCGCGCATTAGGATGCAACGCGCGTCATGTGCAGGAATAAACAATCAAGCTGCGCAATTGTTTTACTTTAATAAGGGAGTGTTCATAAATACTTTGGTGGGGGGGGGGGGGGTTGGAAACAATTGAGCATGGACATCTTTTTTTTTTGGACCCCCCCAAATAGGGTGGGTTTTTTTCTTGACCCCCCCCCTTTCAAGAACCTTTTTTTTTTACCCCCCCCCCCGTCAAAATGCTGCTTTGTCAAAATACCAACCTTTTTTTTGTTGACCCCCACCCCTATACAAGCACTTTTTTCCCTGACCCCCCCTTTTAAGAACCTTTTTTTTGGTTGGCCCCCCCCCCCCTCATATTTTCATCCCCCCCCCCCCCCCCACCAAAGTATTTATGAACACTCCCTAAGGTCGAACAGGTGTTCACCGGTAAAAAATATCTTTGCCCCCCCCCCCCCCCCCCTGAATAACTTCACCGGTCAGAAGTTATTCAGGGGATTAAAGACCATGGTACTAAACCAAAGATACCTGCAATTGAAGTGGGAGTTCTGATCACTCTAGATTCTACAACCTGCCCTCCTGGATGTGATGCGTCCATCAAACAGTGCGTACCCAGGGGGGGGGGGGGGGGTCCAGGGGGGCAGAATAACCCCGTCGGTAAAATCGACCCTTCGTCGGTAGATTTGCGATTTTGACTATGCGATTTTTTTTCGGCCGTTTATGCTGACAACTTCATTCCTACCACCCCCCCCCCCCCCCCCCCCCCCCCCCCCCCCCCCCCCCCCCACTCCCCCCCCCCACACTTATCAAGATTTCAGCTGGTCACGGGGAAAAAATTGTGCAAGTGTTACGATCATTTTTGTCTGTAAAAAAAATTGTCGCTACATCATTCCTTTCGTCGGTACAACTATGGTCGGGCCCCCCAGTTTCCAAAAGCTGGGTACGCCACTGCATCAAAATAGAATGATACATGGTCAAATTTTGTAAAAAAATCCCATAAAAGATAACACACTGTTCTCTGAACTTGATAACAATGAAATGAACGGGGGGGGGGGGGGGGGGGGGGGGGGGGGAGGGGGGGGGGGGTGGCAAGAAAGTGTTAGGTGCAGGCAGTAATACATGGGGGTGGTCAAAAAGTTTGTGGCATGGCGAGAGGGGGTCAAAACGTGTTGATATCCCAAAAATAAAACGCACCCCCCCCCCCCCCCCCCCCCCACCCCACCAAAGTATTTATGAACGGTCTCAAGTAATCTTTTTGTTGTTGCCTCTGGCGTCTTTATTTATTTCAAAATAGCATGGAAGTAGGGAATCACGTTTTTTGATGAATTATATGCTCAGAAAATAATTGTTGTTAGTTTTGACCAAGGCTCATGAGGTTTGAAATGTTTTAAAGCAAAAGGCTTAAATAATTAATTAAGTGACTAATTAATAATCAATTGCCCAATAATTGGTCCTTTCAATATTTGTTTTTATTATTTTTTATTTAAACATGATGATCCGAGTACTACTACTACTACTGGCCAGTGCACAAAACCGGAAGTAAATTACTTACTGTACACATTGGCAGGTACCGGCTTTGCTACCTGTGCTACCTGTCGCACTGTGCGTTCTACGTTACTCAATGTTCGAGCCTAATTGGGCCATTTCGAAGGCTGAAGACCGGTTATTGGGCGTTATAGCGCGCATTCAGTTGCGCTAAAAACTTGGGAAAGAAAATAATTGGGCTACATTTTTACATCAATTAGAAGCAATTCATGCATCAAAAATAACAACGTTTAAAAGTAATTTGAAGACCGATGATGGAATGCAGATATGATCACACACGGATTTGGTAAGTGGACCGTTTCATTGCATTTAATTAAAAGTCACACAGCTTTTAAGTATTTTATTAAGTTAGTTTTGATCTGCAAACGATTATGTAACAACCTAGATCTTGGTTGTCCAGCCTGTAGAAATAAGCTTTTTTTAGAGCGGGAGAGTGAGTGAGATCCGACTCTTTTTAATTATAATATATTATAAGCTTAAAAAACTTGAAATAAGCTTAAGTTAATTATATAATAATTAAAACTAAAGCACGGTAATACAATATTTATAACATAAAAGGCAATATCCTCATAGGCAATGTCTTGCTATACTCTATTTGGCTTCCTCTGGACAGTGACGTAACTTAATAAGCCATGATAAGCGCAGCTTTTGCGTATATTATATGTATAATGTATCTTCCGCCTTTTCAGCGCTCGTGTGTATACGACAGCGCCGCAAGTAGTTAAGCGCGTTATGTGCTGCAATAAGTAGAATATGCAGAATACGTCACTGTCTCGTGATGGCCAAATAGACTATAGACGTCCCGTAACTGATGTGCGCATGCTCATATTATTTCCTGCACTGGATGTGATGTTATTTACAAAGCTTGGGCATGTTGCTTGGCTTGGCGTGATCTGTTACAAGTAGTGTTGAAGTTGTTTTTTTTAAATTAATTTACTTCACAATTCAAGATGAACATTAAAAATTATACAAATTTTTAGTGTTGTTTCTACTCACAAAAAACACAGCAAAACTTGATTAAAACAATACCATCGCTATTTATTGAACCTTTTCTTAAAAACGCCCTCTATGTAAATATGGTTTGCATTATGTATCACACGTGCTGCAGGGGGACAATGTCTGACGTAAAATGCTGATCGCGGCTCAATCAGCATTGTTAAATCAACGTTTTGTTGTACAAAGAGAGCTGATATTTCTTAATCCTTATAGGTATAAGTTCATGTAATTAATACAATTGTAAACATACCAATCCCAGTTTTTATCATAATTGAGGGCGCAGCCTAAAACACATCTCTAATAGTGTCCCTTTATTAAACTATAAGTTAAAATGTAATAATAACCCTAACTCTACCCCCACTTTTTTTAGACAATTTTTCCGCAAGGCGAAAAGTGAACCAAAATATCCCCGGGATTTGAACCAGAGACTATATTTCAGTTTAAGTAGGGGGGTCAAAGGAAAATTTCAAATGCTTTTTGGGCCTCATTCTGTTTTCTTTGGTTAAAACTTGTGCAGAAATGAAAAATACTGTTTAAATCGTCAAATCGGAGCATTATTTCTTGCGTTGTGACCAAAAATGTGTTTCGGGAGATGACCCAATTTCTTGCGAAAAAGGGCCAATTTTGGCAGTTTTGCAGATTTTGATTTTTAAAAATGTCATAAAATCAAGTCTTGGTACCCTACAAGTCTGAAAATAACATATGTTAGGAGTATAACTTGAATATTTTACATTTCTGCTTACATGAAAGGTTGAATTTACAGTGTTTTTGTGTGAGAGCATGTCAAAAAAGCCCCAAAATGTCCGAAAATGCCTCTGTCAACCAACATTCCTTCAACAAATTTGAATAAGTCCAGCTCATTAAATATGCGAAGGCTATATTTCATACAAAATCAGGGAATTGAAACATATCCCTGACCCATAAATGGTTTTTTTGGGTGTAGAATTCATTTTTAAGGTCAAAATAGTGCTTATTCTTCAGTAAATGCACCTTTCAGATTTTCACATATTTAATTAGCCTAATTTGCATAACTTGCATAATGAAATAGTAAAAACCTTATAATGGCGATAGTTTAACCGATTTGAGCTGTGTAAATTACCCTTTTAATGTATTTTTGGACGTAGAATTCCTTTTTCCAATCAAAATTCAGATGGGTCTGTGGCAAATACCAGTTTATAGTAAAATTGATTATTTTGCATTATATTTGCATAATTTCGGCATGTAGCCTTTACAAATAAGTGATTTTTTTGGTTTCCAATACAATGGTAATATATCAAGCTTCAAAATTATACAATGATATTAAACTTGGTATCTTCAAAACATTGATATTAAGTGAGTTAAAACTTTAATTTTAGCATAACCTTGTTATAAAGGAGTGTGACCCCCTGGAAATAAATCTCAAAATATAAATCTGCTTTGTACAAACACTTTTCATATTGACAACAAAGTCCCAAATAGTAATGCTATGGGCCTAAAATCAATTTGAAGAAGGCTGTTTATAGACATTACATTGACAATATTGATATAGTAATTGTGTAGGCCTACAGTGACTTGCAAGAATGTAAAGAGCAATGTTGTGACCCCCCTAGTTTAAGAAATCCTTTAAAGACTCATTTGTTCACAATGGCTTTTTAATTGTAGCCCAAATCCATGTATTTGTTTGTTATTATGTTTTATGTTCAAGCGCTTAGGCTTAGGGATCTCGATGTTAGGCGCTATACAAATATGGTTATTATTATTATTATTAGGGAGGTCCGGCACACAGGACTTGGGATTTTATACTTTAGGCTGGGTCCATTTTTTCACGATAAACTTCCACGCCGGGGTGATACAAACAAACTCTGTCGTGGTATATGGTAGGGTAAGGGTTATAATAAATTATATTAAACCAAACTTAGAAAAATGTTGGGAAAAAATAAATTAAACAAGGTCTTCTAAAAAACTGGGTGGACAAGTGTTTTTAGTGTCAAAAGGATGAGAAGACTTGGAATGGATCTCTTGAATTTTGTGGAAGTCGGCAAGAGGATCACTAGTGTGTTGTTTCTGGAAGGAAATGTGAGCGATATGTGGTGAAGTTTATGGAGAAAAAAAAAATAAGAAAAAAAATATCATAATTTATAATTTAATTTAAATTCCAATGTTTATTAATTATTAGAAAAACGTAATTTATGACAGATTCAAAAATGCAACAAAATAACTTGGATTTCCCGGGGCGTCAGGATAATCGTTCTGTAAATACATCACGAACATCACAACACAACACTCAACAGTCGAACGACGTAATTTATGACATATTTTGTAAAAATAACATTAAATAAAGTGCTCAATCGTACCCCAAAAAAAGTCTCGTTAATAAAACAAACTATTGATATTGTAATTAATTAATATAATGGAAAACATCAAAAAGTACCAATGTATTATACAAAAAAAAAGTGGCTCCGCGCGGATTTGACCCGGGGTTCTCCGCGTGGCAGGTAGCGATATCAACCACTACACTACTCATTCTTATTACTTTCAATGGAGTTACAATGAATATACATGTACACCATTCAGACTCTCACTCAATAAACTAAATCGAAAATTAAATGTGACATTTATTTATTATTTAAAGCTACATTGTCGATTAGAACACCATTTTATTTACGGTAATAGACACATTTAATATAATATAAAATAAAAATATTAATTTCGCACTGAATAACTGAATTTGAAGATATTTTCGGTTTTATTACGACCCAACTGGTCTCACTCAGGTTCAAATTAAAAGTGACATTTATTTATTATTTAAAGCTACATTGTCGATTAGAACACCATTTTATTTACGGTAATAGACACATTTAATATAATGTAAAATAAAAATATTAATTTCGCACTAAATAACTGAATTTGGAGATATTTTCAGTTTTATTACGACCCAACTGGTCTCTATGGTGGCCAAGTTAACTTGTCCACCAAAAATAGCTTCTTAAGGTCTACCAAGAAATTCTACAGATTCAGATAACAATTAAATTGTGTTGTTGCAGTACACGGTTTATTCCGTACGGGATGTCCAGCAAGATATAGTCCTCAGTCATGTGTCTCACCTTTCCTGGCCTCACATACAGAATAATGCAAGGCAGCAATTGTGTATGAATGATATCACATCACTGCACGTAGTACAATGAAAAAAGTACAGAGATTATGATGTGTATTTAATAGGAAAATTACAAATGCATAAAAGCCCATCAGCTTAACACAATCAATTTGTGATGATTCAAAGAAATTGACAGCTGATGTGACCTTTCTACTAATGTGCTAATTTTGTAGATTTTAGCCTTGACAAGCTGTGAGCTGATTTAAGTATCATTAGGAGCGTTCCCACGAGGGACACTAACCTCTAGGTTAGCGTCAAAGTCAAATTTGCTAACCTAGAGGTTAAACTCTTGGTTAACGGCCGTGTGAATCGGTCATGGTTAACTAACCCAAGTATAAAGCTGTAATGTTAATTCTAAAAGATCTTACTGTTAATTTACCCGAAGCACTAACCGAGAGCTATTACCAGAGTGTGTGCGCCGGGTGAATCCATCAGTAATGCTAACTGCGAGTGAGATTTATGACCTGTGACCCAGGTCTTAACGCAAAATGAAGAGTCGCATGACCTCGAAGCTACTGCAGTAGTGTTGCTATACTCGAGGTTAAGTTTGTTGTCTGGACAGGCACTCTGGGTTAGCATAAAAAAGAATTAAGCTCAAGAATAATTATTCTCGAGCTTAGTGGCCGTCTGAACAGGCCTATAGGTGCTAAAACCATGCACGATTTAGACATGTTTCAGGACAAATGCATTTAAATTTGTATGTTCAATTCCTGTAGTAACTCTCTCTGTTTTCAGTTAAATTCAATCTTTTAATAATAATTTTGAGACAAACTGCATTTCAAATCGACTTTAATTGCATTTTGATGTACATGTAAATACTGGGCTAACAATTTTGAAGGCAACCATAGCACAGATAACCAACTTGTACACTATTGTATTGCTTGCCTGCCTTGACATTGCAATTCAGCAATTGCAACAGTATCATCTTGTATAATTTATTTTAATCTCTAAATTAAAGGTTCACAACAATGTTAATCTATTTATGGCTATGCTGCTATGAGGAAGGACCCCTGATACACATTTTCAGCTGAAGGTCAAGTTCAAATGTGTTCACATTGTACCAGGGGTATGCCACTGAGCTTGCCGATCGGGTCCACTTTTAAATTGAACTTAGTCAGCATAGAATTGGTGGCGCTATACCGATCAGGCGTGATTGCAGTAATTGCAGACGTGTGATTGTAGCAGACGACGCAACGCTGGCCACGCGTCTCTCAGACGACCCAATTTGGCAACGGGAGTGCACCATTGTGAATTATTTTTAACAGTCATCGCCCGGTTAACGATAAAAATCCTTCTAATTATGATGTATTTGTCAAAATGATCGGTTTAAAATTCGCGATTACGTGTAATATTCACTACGAATTCAAAATTTAAGTTTCGCGTGGCCACCGTCGTCTGTTTAAATCTACAGCGCCCCCAAACCTATGCTGACTAACATGCCGTTTAATGCAGTTAAACCTGGTTAAACATTGTTAAACGCGTTAAACGCCGGTCACCGACGCATTCCAGACTATTATCATAATTTATTCAAAAGGACCGTTTTCGCTACGTACGTTAGTATACGACTTTCCTATCCCAAAGTTAATAGTATCCCTGATTGTACGTACTATCATCGTAATAAGTGAGAAAAAAAATCCATTTTACCCAACATTTTGGACCCCCCCAAAAAATCCATTTAACCCAACATTTTGGACACCCTGTAAATAAAACGTGAACATTAACCTAACTCAAGGTAGCCACTTTCTTCAGATTTTTTTTTCCGTGGAGAAAAGTGACACTGAAAGTCACCCGACACCCCCCCCCCCCCCCCCCCCCCCCCCCACCGGATTTGAACCACAGACTTCCAGCACACCGGCCGACATTTGAACAATGGACCTCCAGCACACGGGCCGATCGGCTCTCCACTACACCACTACTTGGCTCAGTATACTTCGAGGGGAAAATTGGTCTCCTCATGCCCCGGGGATCGGACCCGGGCCGCGTGCGTGCAAGTCTGATGCTCTACCGACTGAGCTACATGTATACAGGTCAGACTCAAAAAAAGTATTTTCACAAGTTGAAAGCCTGGCGGAGCGTGGTACTGTACGAGATTGACTGTGCGGTCACACAATACACGATTGTAGCGCTGTCGGGTTTTATAGTGTCTACTGTCTAGGTTCGATAGGGTTAATTAACAAACTCGTTTATATACCAAATGGCAAACCATAGGACTCTTTCCATCTGGCCTTGAGTGACCACATAGGAAAGCATTACAAAAAGCACTAAACCCAGGGGGGGGACTTAGTGGATATGATGTCACGGGGATGTGCCGCCAAATATGGTCCATTTTTCACCCGTCTGGTAAATGAATGACCCCTTTTCATAACCATTTTTGGTAAATTTATGGGTTTAAAATCCTTAAATTTGCTGTTTCTGTCATTTATGTAGGAAAATTATGGGTCTCTGGTAAACATTTGGGTCCATTTCCCCATGAAAATTGGTAAATGCTTGGATCAATTTAAATTTTGTATACAAATGAGGGTGCTTCACTATACCAAATGATGTGAGGGTGTCTTTAATGTAGGTCGGTCATAGGAAGTAATGACTTCCAAAAATGACTCTATAATGACGTGCCTAGTCTATCCTAGTAAAAGCCTTTTCCCACCTGTCTAGTAAATGACTAACAACGGGCTGATTACACAAGATACATTCTGGTAATAATTATGTACATTTACATACTTACTTTCATGTTCCTTGTTCCTATAATAGATGTTAAAAAAAATGAAAACTCCGTCTTGAGGACACCCAACATATTAATCATCACATTTTGTTGCCTTGGGGGGGGGGGGGGGGGGGGGTGGGGGGGGGCTTATATTAGCTCATTGATCTGGTCTGAAAATATGTGTCCTACATGCATAGCTCACTGGTCTGTCCTGAAAATGATAGCCCTTTTTAAACATTGAAAATACATATTTTAATATCAAGTTCAAGTTCAAGTTTTATTTCACAATACAATTAGGCCATTGGCCCATAATATAACAATATATTAAATTAATGATACATATTTTACATATCGTATCAGGCATCAGATACATAGGATTTGTTTTAATTTTTTTTCTTCTCATAATAATTACATAACATTTGACGAATATAATAAAGTTCTAACCACTGAATTTCTAAGTTTAAGTGTGTGCTACACGAATGCTGCTAAGCCTGCTAAAATGGTCGAGTCAAAGGTGTTTAACAGTGAATACAATTTCTGATGAGTTGGATTAACGTAAACCCAAAGCGGCAAGTATTCAGTACGTAAGGTGGTGAAAAAATTACAAATAAGAATGAAATGAAATTCGTCCTCAATATCATTACCATCACAAAGAATACAACTTTAGACGATTTCTCGATCAATATTCTGCCACCTACCCGCTTCAATCATTAATGACTCGAACATCTCAGCCGGCTTAGAGCTTTTCTATGAGATGTTAATTCCACAGTTAATAAATATCTTTCAGGGTTGAGAAGATTTTTAAATTCTCTGTAGGTACTTAATTTATCGAGTGTACATACTTCAGCAAACCATTCTTGACCAGCAATGTCTTTTAGCCTTGTGGAGAAAGAAATCAGAAAATTTTCTTGAAATCCAATATCTTTATTGATCCAAACAATACAAAAACCAAAATTAAAAAGTACATTTTTAACATGAGAAGCCCAATTAATGTGACCATGATTATCAAGAGCATGTAACATTTTATAACATTTGTACGGGCACCGGTGGTTCGGCATGCGCAATATTTTACACCAATAATTGATACAACGGAAAGCAGTCATTACAAAAGTGGAAGTCTGCCACATTCACCTAAAATTGCAACATTAGTAGTTTTAATGCTAACACCGAGAAATTTCTTGCAAGCTTTTTTACTATGAACTTTTTCAAGATGTTTGTATGACTTGTAACCCCATATCTCAGCTCCATAAAGCAAAACAATCGATAATGATGCATTGATGATTTTAAAATAAGGAATGAAAAGAAGATCAGACCTCCGACTTTGAATGAAATGCCTCTAATTGCAGCAAGAGTTTTTTCACTTTGTTGAGCTAAAATTGTTGTTGCTTTGCCCCACGCGTTAACCGTGGAAAATGTGACACCAAGATACTTAAATCTGAACTCACATTCGATTTCATTTCCATTCAAAAACCATTTTTCATGACTTGAATGGTTTATCAATGGAAGAAAGAAGTTGAGCATAAAACATAAAAAAATAATTGAATTGATTTAAGTATAGATGGTTGAAAAGTTTGGACAGGGAGGAATATGAGGGGGTACATGTATGAAAAAACACCTCTTCATTTCCAATATTTTGGTTTTTATCATTGCAAGAAAGAAGTTGAGCATATACTGATATTTTCCTTGATTTAAGTATAGATGGTTGAAAAGCGCGGACAGGGGTGTGTGTGAGGGGGATGTGTTGAAAAACATGTTCCCCAAATTGTAGGTTGAAAAACAGGTTCCCCATTTACCCCCGGGTCGCTGGGTAACGGCAAATGAATGATTTTTTTTAAAAAATAGATTGTAATCACGTTTTGAGGGGAGGAAGCCCAAAATGTTGAAATGTTGAGTAACATTGTAAGCGTGAAGCGTGAGTATCCGGTGGTCCAACTGGGGTTGCAAGGCAGAGCCTCTTTGCCATTGGAATCTTTTTGAAATCAGTCCACTAAAAACATAATTTTTAGCTGATTTTTTAGCTAATTTTCCTTCAAATTACTTAGTGCGAAGCCTTTTATCTACGAGGGTCATTCAATAAGTTCTACATCCTCCCTCATAACATCGCTTATATTAATGTCAACCTCATGACATTTGTCATGATTATAGCTCCGAATCATAGCTACAAATTTGTAGTAAATAATAATTGATATCTGATTGACTTTTGTTATGACGCGGTCAAAGCCAGAGAGAGATTTTGGACAACGGACACAGAAAATTACCTTAAAAATATACACATGTTTTTCGGGTGGTTTCTTCGTATTGTATGGTTAGATATAAGAGCATGATTTGAAAATACTGAAAATGGAAATGAATAAATGATATCTGCATATATTACAGTATTATCATGAGCTTGTCTGGCGAGGTCCAAGTCCTTAGGGGTGTATTTTTAAGGTATCAAAAGTGTTCTTGTTAGGTGTTGGTGTGATTTGCCAAGTAAAATTCTTGTTACGTGTCACTTTTGTCACTTTCTTGATGAAGGGTGGTTTCTGTGAGTGCATTCTCACGGATCTGTACAAATCTTACATGTGAGTATCCCCCCCTGCACTCTTAGAAAAAATGGTTCGTTTAAGAACCCTTTTTTGTCCCGCGGGGAGCACCTTTTGGCCTAAAAGGTTCTTAAAAGAACCTTAGAATGGTTCTTTGAAGAACTTTCAAATTTTAAATAAGACCTAAAGGTATATTTGCTTTTTTGTTTTTATGTAATATGCAAATTCAAGAGAAATGTAAACAAATTTAATCCTTTTCAACTGTTAAAAATCATTTCTTCTTGGCTAAAAACATTTTTTACCGTTTTACCAAGAACCATTGAGGGTTCTCCATAATTTTTTCCCAAAAGGTTCTTGAAGCTTGAGGAACCATTTTCTTGGCTAAAGAACCCTTTTAGAACCTTTTTTGGTTCTAAAAGGAACCCTATAGAAATTTCATTGGGTTCCTTTTAGAACCAAAAAAGGTTCTAAAAGGGTTCTTTAGCCAAGAAAATGGTTCCTCAAGCTTCAAGAACCTTTTGGGGAAAAATTATGGAGAACCCTCGTTGGTTCTTGGTAAAACGGTAAAAAATGTTTTTAGCCAAGAAGAAATGATTTTTAACAGTTGAAAAGGACTAAATTTGTTTACATTTCTCTTGAATTTGCATATTACATAAAAACAAAAAAGTAAATATACCTTTATGTCTTATTTAAAATTTGAAAGTTCTTCAAAGAACCATTCTAAGGTTCTTTTTAGAACCTTTTAGGCCAAAAGGTGCTCCCCGCGGGACAAAAAAGGGTTCTTAAACGAACCATTTTTTCTAAGAGTGTGGGTTATCTACATGCATGTCTTATAAATGTACAATATTTGACCCTTTTGTAATGTTACACCACCTATCATTGCTTTCCTGTGACTGCCAGCTGATGGTTTGCTACATGTACTGCTGGATAAACAGGGGTAGGTAGCCATGTTCCCATGCTGAGACTCCAGTGCGCTAAGTTCAATGTCAAATTCCTTAACATTTAAGAAAGAAAGTAGCACAGTTTAATAGCTATAGATATAGATTAGTATGCATGCATGGGGAGGGTAGCGTCTGGTTATGGTTAGGGTAACCTTTTGTACCTTAACCCTAACTCTATCAGAGCAGAAAAACTGGGCATTTATTCGGGGGAAAATCAATTTCTGCACACGCCAGGAATCTAACCCGGACCGTGTGTGTGCAAGTCAGGCACTCTCCTGACTGAGCTATATGTGTCAGCTTCACAAAGTTTTTCTTGCAATTTGATAGCACGGCGGAGCGTGTCACGAGATAGACAGGGCAAGAGTGGGGTACCAGATTGTACCAGCATAGGGATTTGTAGTGTCTAAGCGGGTTAGGGATCATTTTAAAACCTACCCCGCCTTAAGATAGTCCCCAATAATTACATATCATTTTTCACTTTGGGCCTGAGGAAATTAAACCTTTAGTAGCAGTGTTTTCATTCACCCTATACAAAGGGTGAAATACCCTTAACTTTTGACTTTCACCCTTCAAAATAGTTCTCAAGAGTGAAAAATGTTGATAATGTCATTGTTTTACTGCCCTAAACACTGTTCGAGCACACGTTTTGGCCATCATTTTG
Organism: Ophiura sarsii; assembly: GCA_035610835.1. Taxonomy (NCBI): domain Eukaryota; kingdom Metazoa; phylum Echinodermata; class Ophiuroidea; order Amphilepidida; family Ophiuridae; genus Ophiura; species Ophiura sarsii. The sequence continues at coordinate 54,893,843 of CM069441.1, forward strand.
ATTTTTTCCCCTCAAAAAATAAACCCAGTGAAATTGCTGAGTAGGCATCAGGCATAACCATCGACTGGACATGAGTAGTGTGAATGTTGGGTGTGAAAAACCACACAGTCCCCAGGCTGCGGATCTCTTTGCACTGGGTTTAGCACGTCTAATTCCAGCTCATGACCTCAAAGTCCAAACGCTCGAGTTCCCCCTCCCCATACGTACAGTTGGTTAATATCACCAATTATCACTCATGTTTATCATACAGCTGTCACAATAGACAAATCATCTATCCTGTGTATAGGGCCTCTTTAGTACTGTAAACATGGACATTTTTGTGCTTTATTAATGTTCGCATTTTCCGCGCTTCAAACTGCTTCCACAAAAAGAAAAACAAGCACAATTATTTCCTCTGTGTGTATACAAATATATAAGTAATGAACTTTTAGATCATGAATTCAAAAACAAGCAAAAACAGTTCATAAAATTTGTCAAAATGCACGAAAAAATTCAATCATGAAAATCTCCACTTTAAGCAGTATTGCCTACTACTGTAAAAGCTGACATTTTCGCGGAGGTTTTATTTTCGCGCTTTTCGCGCAAAATATTTTTCCGCAAAAAATTATAACACGCACAAATATTGTTTTTAACGTTCATGCAGTGCATCCAGAAGGTCGCTCACGAAAGAAAGACAAAATCGTAAAATGTCTATGATATCAAAATGCGTGAAAATATCTTTATGCAAAAATATTGGCTTTTACAGTATTATAGACTGTCACACACAGTGCTGCTGTTCATCCCAAGTTTAGTTTCAGTCAGTCAGGATTACTCATCCACCAGTGTGTAGTGTCACCTTTTGATGTACATCCACATTGTATCAACCAGCGGACAGTAGTAGGGATTAAAACTCTTTGCGCCATTGTCAATGAAATCAGACGATACATTAGTACATAGGACATGCGGCAGGGAAATATTACACAGGAATAATGACTTGAGTGGTATCTTTAGGTGATATTGTACGATATCCTTGTGTGGATTATATACATGTGTACATGTACATTGTTTTTGTTTTTCCTGTGTTGGGAGCATAAATGCATTTGTTCAGATGTGATACGGCCTAAAGGTGATTGGATTATCAACTTGAAATTGTGAGTTATTTGTGTATTATAAAAATCACAACACAGGGACATATTAACCAGGAATAATTACTTGAGTGAAACTTTTGGTGTCATCGTACGATATCCTTCTTTGGATTATATACATACATTGGTTTTGTTTTTTCATGCGTTGGGAAAATAATGTATTTGCTTAGATGTGATTATGTGATTGGATTATCAACTGGAAATTGTGAGTTAGTTGTGTTTTATAAAAATAACAACACAGAGAGAACAATGATGAGAAAGTATGAGAGCGGTCATAATCGCTGGTTAAACACGGCTGTTTGATCCCACATAATTTGTCCGTTTTATTCTGAGAACACCGTAACTTGCTGGCCCGGTTCTGGTTTCAACTTATTCAAGTACCTGAATATACTGGCCATCTTTTGTAGAAATTTCAGAACATTTGTAGGTGCCATTTCTGAGAAATAGAGCTTTGAATATTATTATTTACTATAATAGCGCCCTCATCGGCCACATTTCCCATAGAGTTACATGTAAAATGTGCGTAAAGTAGAAAATGCCGATAATTTAAAAATGGCTCCTACAATTTTCGTGAAATTTTCACCGTATACTCGTATTCATTAGCGCTACCTAAATCAGGCCAAACCATAACTGGGCCACAATGTAATCTTTTTTTATTCCATAATTTTAATTATAAATCGGACAGTCAAACAGCCGTGTAAAAGTATTTAGGGGCGTTTTGTTTTTTGTATTTTGTTTGTACCTCAATTGTGTCTCGACCAAGTCTCAAATTAATTAGCTTGAGCTGAGAGATTTTTACCCAAGTTTTAACTCCAGTTGTTTTTCAATTTTTTCCACAGCAAAGTATAGGATCGGGAGCTACTTCTGTCAAAAAAATTACAAAGTAGCTCCTGCTTCATACATGCTTTTCAATTCAAGGCTTGGTATGGATAAAGACTCTACAATATGCTTAGTATTATCTAGCAATGACAAATAGACACAATACCTTGGCCTAAATATTAATCACATATAAACTGCATTAGTTCGTTCTATGTTTGTTGATCATTTATACCATACGTTCATCATTCATTGATTGGCTTTGATTGTTTGTTGCTCATTTATACCATAAGTTCATCATTCATTGATTGGCGTTGATTGTTTGTTGTTCATTTGTTTAAACTAGGGATACAAATTTAGAGATTACTTCCCTTTACAACTAAAATCTAAACCGGATTCCATACATTTGACATATGAAGCTTATTTATTATTTGCTTAAAACGTTGTATGTGTTTCTTATTTTTTTAACTTAATAAACTTAATAAACATCTTTTTTTTTGGTGGGGGAAGACAAAAATTTGGGGGGTGGGGGAGGTTACAAAATGTGTGCACAATGTGCAAAAATGTTGGCTTTTATTGTAAAAACTGCCTGAAATTAGCTTAATTGGTTCTGAATGAGACATCTCAGACCAATTTAAAGCTAATTTTAAGTAATTTTAGCATTATAACCCAACATTTTTTATTGTTTGGGGGACAAAATGGGGTGGGGCTTTAGCTGACTGGGGGAAAGTATGGGGGGGGGGCTATGACTGGGGGTGTTACCCGGTGTTCAGTGGTCAGTACAAGGGGGGTATCATGAGCGTCCAAGGACTTTCAAAAAGTACCGTAAATGCGTAATCGTGTTAATGTGAAAAAGCACCCCCTAAACAAGTATGGCACAGTATTTTACATACCCTAAGCAAGTAGTATCAGTATTTCCAATACCCTAAACAAGTACTCGCAATATTTTGATACCCTAAGCAAGTAATTTGTATAGTTTAAACCTCTTAACGCGTATGACACATTTCTAACCCATATTTGCTTCCCTAATAAGCTAAAAGTATTATGAAACAAATGCCAAGCCGATCTATCACTACCAGATCACTTACGAAGGATACAATTTGAGAAATATATCTCGCCCTTGTATCATGGCTATTTATAATCCTCATGGAGCAAATAGGACCCTAAACATGCTAAATACGAAAGCCAATGATGTAAAAAGTATACCCTTTTTCTAAATTTGGCTTGTGTTGATACCCTATTCACGTTACGTACGTAACGTGCCCCACCTTGAAAAACTGCCCTAATTACGAGATTTCTTGGACACGCATATACCCCTCTTGTAATGACCACTGAGCACCCCGGGGGCGTTGACTTTTGTGTTTAATACTGTTGGGTTCTTCTTGCAATTGTTATCCTAAGTCGTTCTCATTTGGTTAAAATCCAATTGGAAATGAAAGAGGAATTGTTTGTTTCACTCAAAATGTATAATTAACTAGCTCTTGTTTTCCCCATTTTTATCTTTACAGAATGACACAGCTAATTTTCATCATGGTTTGAGAAGGATCTTCACCCTATTATCATTTAAGTTTGAGAGGTGGTGTTACGTATGTCCACCACATGGTAAACCAGGATACAAGATATATTGTTATTTTACTCAATTTCATCATGGTGTATGACGGATCTTCACCCCATTCTCATTGAGTATAAGATAGGAGAAGGCAGTGTTACGTATGTTTATTATATGGTAAACCAGGATACAAGATGGCGGGACCCACACTGGGAATACAAAGGAGGACGAGTGCCACGCTTCCGCACGGAAGGGACAGGAGGAATAGCTACCTTGAGGTACATTTTATTCCCGGGAAGGGAAGGGGGAAGGAGATGTGATGGAAAAAAATATGAAATTATTTTTAAAAATTATTCTGAGAGCCATCAGTTATTCAACTATTCTTATAGCCAAATATTTTGCCAACAGCTATATATTTGGTCAATTGTGATGACAAATCGAAAAAGAAACCCATTGATATATGAAAAAGGTGTCTAAATGAGGATTTTTGTTTCCCCTAATGATTTTTTTTGGTGTGGAATGCCAACTTATTTCATTCATTATTTGTATGAAGCAATTGGCACAACTTGCCTCAAGTCCTAATAACCTTTGCTAATATATTTGGGTACATGTAAACCATTTGTACCACATGTATATTAATAATCAATAATCCCTGTTAATATCATACTGCTAAAGGTAAACATTAAAATATGATCGATGAAGCTTAGAAAATACCAAGTCATCTTTAATGCAGGGATCAGTGTGCAGCTTGAACCTACCCTCCTCAAGGTTAGTCAAAGATAAGACGCCTAATCTTTGCCTAGTAATATTTTCGGAGAGGTGAATCTTGAACTAATTTATACATTGGACAGGTGAATCTATGGTGAATCTTCACCTATATTTCAACTTCTCCCACATATTACTATTGAACGAACATGGTGCACTGAGGTGAATCTTCACCCTACAAATTGCAGGATAGACCTAATCTTGACCTAATTTATCCTGAAGAAAGGTGAATACAGGTGAATGCTTGAGGAGGGTAGGTTCAAGCTGCACATTGATCCCTGCATAAATAAACACAATCGGTATTACCTTAGACAAATTACATTATCAAATAATCACATAATAATTTAGTGTATCACCAACATAAGTTGAGGAGATGTCAAGATATAAAGAGATGCGTCATCCATGAAATGTTTTGAAATAACCATATGCAAACATTGTGGAAATTGACCCCTCCCCCAAGATTAGGATTAGGAAGAGACATAGACGGTACTGTCTATGGAAGAGACAAGAAAAAATGTTATCATATCTGGTCATTTGAAATTCTTGCCCAGTGGGGATTCCCCCATTTCAACAGGTATTTTTCGCGGTACATTAAATTTCGCGCTTTTCACGCTCCAAGAAGCTACCACAAAAATAAAAACACATTTTTTGTGTGTATAAGTCTATGTATAATGAACTTTAGAAATGCGAATTTAAAAACAAGTGAAATTGCGGAAAATCAGCAAAGCGCGTTAATTTAATTATGTGAAAATTACTAATTTTACAGTATTTAAAATACAGAAGACAGCTAAACTTTTTGACCTTGTTTCAGATCATGGTAGAGTTCAAAAAATCAATCATAATTGCATAAACTTCATTTTATGCATGATCAAACACATGAGTCATGATGTTTGATTTGATTGACTTAGCTATTCAAATAATAAGTATTAATAGGTCTGTGTGTGTGTAGGGTAGTTATTAATGTTGACTTTATGAATATTTTGAATTCAGTTGTTTTCTTTTTATGAATACAATCAATTAAGTTATTCATTACAATTTTGGATATTGGCATTTAACAACAATTCTTTTATTGGTGATTGTCTAATCAAGGCTGTGATAATAGAGTGAATATTATATTTACAAAGTGAATTGAAGATGTGCTTGTACTTTTATTTGATGAGGTTTCACAACCACATTGTTTGCCAAAAACTCTTTTGTAGTTTGCTTGCGTGTGATAGTTTCAATCTAGTAATACAAATGTAGATAAATCCTTTGAAGTTGGTTGTTCATTTTCATTTTCATACTATTTCTATGTTATTATTGTTCAAATGTCCAACTAAAACGTGATAAATGACAAGAACCGCTTTCTTTGCCAAAAAAGGATGAAGCACTTATTTGAATTATCGCAACATTTTAACCCATAGTTTAATATAAACTCACAACCCTGAAATGTTGTAAAACTAACTTGTGAGCTATCTTGTTGTGAATGATGGTGCCCACTGTCCATGTGCGTACGTGCAGGCATAAATATAACTATGATTATTTACAACAACCAGCAACTGTTACAGATCAATCATTGCGCAGCTTTTTGTTATGGATTGTTAAGTCATGTTAAGCATGTAGTGGACTTAACAGATAATGTCCAAGTTATGAATATGCCATGATTAATTTAGTTGCATCTGCTGCCATATGCTAAGGACTTGCATTTTGTAGCCGTGTTAGGTGTTTGTTAATTAGGCTAACAATTTTTTTTTTTTGCCCTCAGCGACAGACTCCTTTTTTCCCCATTTTTTTTTTTTTTTAGATTTAAATTTGATCTTTTAAGTGTCTAAATGTTACTATTTCTTGCTTGAAATGAATAAGTAAGCTTAAATAAATGTTTTTTAGACTATTATCACACTAGAAACATTAGTTAAATCGACTTAGGGCCTATATCAATTGTGATGCGATCTGTGAAAACCTGTCGGATGTCGCAAAATGTGAACTAGGGTTTATGGGTAAAATTAAAATGTAAAAAAACAAAAATGAAAAAAAATCTTTTTTTTTTATAGATTTTTTAAAAGAAAATTAAATTCCAATACTTTGTGTCCTCATCTTTCATGAAATTTCACCTTCAAAAACGTACTTAAGTCACTTTTATTATTAACCTTATAATGTTATTCTATTGAATTTTGTATCTTTTTTGACCTGTTTTCATGATTTCTAGTTTTGTAGCTTTTTATGACATTACAATCATCATGCACTCAAAACTTTTTTGTAGTGATTGTAGGAAAACGAATGAAACGGTTCTGTAATCAGCACAGTTTTAGCTTTCTTATGATATAAATATCTCCAATATGAAAAATGCCACTACATGTATGTGGCGGGTTTTCACAGATCGCATCACAATATTGTCTTAACATAAACCATTTATTTTTCAGCCAAGAAAAAAAAGCATTTTATTTTTAAAGCATTTCTTTTTTTCTTTTTCTTTTTTAAATTTAAATTAAAATTCTTAAGAAATAGCAAATGAAGGGTTTTCAAAACAATAGAAAACAAGAAATTCTATCCTGTGCTTGGCTATAACTCAAAATCAGTATTTGCAACTTCAGGCTCATTTTGCTTGACCACATCCCATACATCATATAAGTTTAAGGAAAAAACCTTTACTAGGAGCCTGACAGGTGCATATATTTATAGATAATCCTGCCCCTCTTCTCCCTACCCCCACCCCCCCAAAAAAAAAACCCCAGACCAATTAATGAGAAATTGGATAACCATTGTCTAAATATTTATACAAAAGGGTATACTTTCTCAAATCTATTTATACTCAAACATTACTAGATACTATGGCATCCCCCAGTAATCATTTTGTATCCAAGCACACACACCCCTTGTCAATAAGTAATTGCAGAGTTTTGATCTATTATTATAAAGACTGTTATACAAAACCCATTTAATGATGTTCATGATCATATTAAATTGAATGTTTATATTCCACTTTTTGGGAACAAATTGATTTTATTTGGCAAAATCCCAGTTTTCTGGACTGATGAAATAGATATTAAAGAGTGAACATTTTTTATAATTTGTCATAATTAAATAGCACACATTTCCATTTTTGGGTGTCATGTCTGTTTTAGTGTGGGATTGACCTACAAGTAGTACTTTTTATTTATTTATTATTTTTAAGTCCTGTCAGTTGAGAGTTCTGGTTATTAGTTAAAACCAGTGTACGGTACTCAGAACTTATACATGTATCAACAAAGGTCTTTGTATAATGTATTCATAATTTTGTAATATTTCTTTTGACAGACACTGAATGCAGTTTCAAGTGAGCTGGATTTCATTCGACAGAACCAGCAATCACCAAGATCAGGGGGCTCGCCAACGGCACCGTTGAGTGCCACAAAATCAATCAGTTTTGTTTTTGAAGGAAATTCAATTCCAAGTTTTGGGTAGGTAAAACTCCTGATCACTATTTCTGAAATGAGATTGTATTGAGCATACACCATTTATTTGATTAATTTATGACAAAAAGGACACTTCCTGCACATTGTGTTAAATTGCTAATTAGTAGAACAATCTGTTCGAAACAATTACACATAGAGCATTATAATCATCAGGTTTTCATCATGGGTGAATCACACATGTGATTTTCATCCGCGGATTTTCACTTGCGGGTCTACCACGGCGCCATTTTGAAACAAACTTGACACAATTTGAAAAAGATGGTGCTCTAACAATCAACATAGAGTATGATTGGAGAAATTCGAGAATCTTGAGTCAGGACTCAAAATACATGAGGCGAAGGGCGCTTAGCCCTAGTTTTCACAAAATAGCCCTCTGAGAAAATGTTGGTCTATGGTGAAATGTACTCTAGAAAAAGACCACTTTTGGCAGAATTTGCTCAAATAGCCCTCATAGCCAAAAAAAGTATTTTGATTCCTCTCCGAGTCCCGCCCGAATAATTAATATGAGTCCCGGGAGCAAGGTTTCCTGAAAATAACATACCTATTTGATAATTTGTGGTCTTTCTCTTTTGGGAAACGTTGATGGGTGGCCAATTTTAAGGTTAAAGGGGCATGAAGAGATGTGTTGGAGACTGCGCCCTCAATTGTGCAAAAAAAACCTGGGATTTGTATATTTTTACAATTGTATTACATGTATAAACTTACACCCTATGAGGATTAAGAAAAATCAGCCCTCTTTGTACAACAAAACTTTGATTCAAAAATGCTGGTTGAGCCGTAACCAGCATTTTACGTATGGTTATGGGTGGTATTCCAACATATTTAAACATTGTTTTAATCAAGTTTTTGCTGTAACATTATGATGCAAAAGTCAGCCAAATATGTTATCTTTGAAGCACTTTAATTGTTTTTGATTTGCTGTGTTTTTGTGAGTAAAAACAACAATAATGGCAATTTTTAATGTTCATCTTGAATTCTGAAGTAAATTAATTAAAATTAAATTAAAAACATGACTTTGTGTCCCTTTAAACTAAATGACACCATGCCTTAATTAAAATCATCTATTAAACACACCTCCCATTACTCCCAAACAAAACTGTTCAAAATTAATTATCTGTTTTCTCCAGAAAAAAACTCTCTTTACTTAACCTCTGTTAAAGAACCCTTTTATTTCCAAAGATATCACACCCTCGGAGGGGAGGGGGGTTAAAAAAAAAGGTGTGCATAATTCATACCTGCCAATTGTTCAGATTTTCGAATTTGTCTGAACAGTTCCAATATCTAAGTTTTAACATACCAGAAAATCTGAACGTTCTGATTTCCAGAATTTTAGGAAAGAAAATATATATAAAACCTGAAAAAAGTAAAAATAAAAGATGACTCGTTCCCCTTCCGGTCTGGCATTTTATCAGAATGAAAAAAATTGTCACAATAGGTATGGATAAACTTATCCCATTATAATGTAGTGTTTTTTAGATTTTAAAAATGTATGTCTTGGTAACCAAAAGGGTGTTGTAAACAGCTTGTCTGGGCAATATCTGTAATTTTCAGTAGCTTTAGGGCCCCTGGACGCCACATGTTATGGGTGACCGCAACGCACATGTTCAGATTTCTGGACTTTCAATGTTAGCAGGTATGATGATAAAATTACAAATGACAAGAAAGGTAACAGTCTTGCACCTATAAAATCTTTGACTGTACACACATTGTTAAGCTAGAATCGTATCCCAACCTTTATATAAGACAGGGCTCAGGCCAGGAAAAAAGAACGTGCCATTCTTTACTGTATTAAAGGTTTCCTGAAATCATCAAAAGTGGCATAATAGAAGTTATAAATAACACCATGAGTGTCCAATTTGTGATTAAAACAGTCCAACATTACAAAACACTAAACGGTGTATAATATTACCTTGACGAATAGGCCCTGGTAAATAGTGTGACTTAGTTTCTGGTTCTATGCCAACAATTTAGAGATATTTATAGGTAGTTGACACTTAGTCTGATCAAAATGATCAGATGCGTGTGTAGTCATCACCCACCACTACACTATTTGTATGTAAATCATACAGAAGCGAAGTGACTGGTGGTCATTTTTTCATTTATTTAGCAAAACACCTGTTTGTTTTTCAAAATTGAAGGGCACGATGTTCACATTATATGTCTACTTAATTAAGGTGGGGAAGGGTTGACATCTGTGCATAAATATTCAAGTGAATCTGCATTTTTGCATGAGAATGCCGCTTCTGCGCCTGTAACTGGAATATGTACAGATACAGTTTGATCACATTTTAGTTGGACATCTTGAGGTGACTTTAGGCTGTCTATGAACAGTGGTGGCACCAGGATCAATATTTGGGGAAGGCAAGAAAAAAATTGGGGGAGGGGGCAAAAATGTTGGCTTATATTGTAAAAGTGACCTTCTCTGTTCTGAATTAGACATTTCAGACCAATTTTTTAAAACTAATGGGGTTGGGCTTGAGCAGACTGGGGGCAAATGTAGTGACTGAAGGACTGGGAAACTTTGTTTGCTTCCCGGGAAGTAAACATTATTTCAAGCCCTGCGCCAAGAGCCACGCTGTGACTGTGAGTGACAAATATTTCTTAAAGTTGTTAAAGACCCGCCTTTTTCCAGTTCTTTTTCCAGTTTTTCTTTTGGCTTCTCTTTTCTCTTTTCTTTTCCCATGCTGGTATCTCTTGGTAAGGCTATATTAAAAAAATCATTTGTCTCAAAGCTCCCGCGCGCGTTAGTTAATTGGCGCGCGTTAGAAGGAAACAAATTATGAAAAAAAAATCATTGATCACATCATTTTAAATACAAAAGTTCACTTTTACAAGGATTTCAATATTTTATATTTAAAAAAAAAAAAAAAAAACTTTAAAAAAAATTGCATTCCGCATTAGGTTTTGAAAAACTGAAGAGCTTTGAGACAAAAGATTTTTTTAATATAGCCTAATCAGGCATCATTAAGTCCTGTTATTATCATGTCATGTATTTAACATATTTCTCTGAGTTATTAGCCATGGTGCCAATATACGGACTGATGAATATCTTGATCTGTAATATTCTTTTATTTTATGTTAATTTTTTTCAGTTCAAGTCAGACATTACAGCCACATTATATAGAACCAGCGGGGAACTTTGGCAACCAATATTCAAGTCCTCCTCAGCAAAGGTAGGTGTTGTCCATTATGAAAAAAGACAAATATATTATGACTATGAACTATTAATTTAATGAATTTAACATCTGCGGCAATTTAGATATGACGTGAATTACCATAACTCCCGTAGCTGTAGGGTGGTTTTAGGGATGAATCTTCCAGGGGGAAATGAGCCATAGAAGGGGGAAAACGGACTCACTTGGACCGGTAATCAACCCCAGGTCCAGCCAAATTGTGATAGGTACGCCAAGGAAGTTTGTAGCACATCACTAAGTTACCCCCGGTTTATATAGCCAGGGTATAGCGTAATGAGATTGGGTGGGGAAGCATTCCAGTGTGTGGTAATAGCTTTAGTGTTGTTAGTGCCTAGGAAGGTTAATGTTTAAGTAATGATTCAAATATGGCATGTGTGCACATCAAATAGACCATGTCACCTCTTGTTGATCAACAATGTTAAGTGCCCGGTTCCATTCCATGCATGGGGGAACATGCACTGACCGTTGTATTGACTGCTGTTGTTATAGATGAGGTGACCGTTGTTTACATCCAATGTTTATCAACAAACGCAACGGTCGAAGGGACTGGACTGTCGATACACGCTTGAGGGAACAGCATATGACCACAACACTGTCCGCTATGCCGTATTGCCCTTTATAATGCTTTGGCGCGAGTTTTAAAAGCACGGGTCCTAAACAAAACAGAATGCGTGCGCAAACTGCCGGGCAAAGAACAATGGCAACTAACCACGTTTTGCGCGGTGTGACGTCACCTGTCACCCCATCTATAGATGACTGGTCTGGTGTAGTGTGTGTGGTTTATAATGGACACTACCTTCAAATGTGTGTGCATACCAGCAGGCAAGCTTTTGTTTGACAGGCAATTCGCACTCACATAGGCAGGCAAGCTTTTATTTACTTAGCTGCTGTGGGGTGACAGGTGACATTGTCTATACCCTGGAATCTAAATTTGACCCCCCCCCAAAAAAAAAAAAAAGTTATAAATCTGATCTGGCCAACATGGCTAGAGCACATAAATGTTGCATATCTTCTTCAAACAGCCTATCATCTTTAGGTGTGGCTGATTTTAGTAGCCGAGGCCATTCACATTTGGCATATGTTTCCTATGCAAAAAATCTCTGGCCTCTTTAGGTAAAGACTAGTGTAAATGAGTTTGTCCTTCTCAATGTCTATGAATAGATTGTTACGCTATTTTCCAAGTAGACATTAGTATAACGTGTGTCAGGGTGATGACAAAGTTAGTTGCATTTGTATTGGCTTGATATATTGCTAGCTGGCCACCATTTAAGGTTATTTTCCAAATAGATGATAGTTTGGCCAAGAGTGATAAAAAGTTGCATAACTTGTATTGCCTTGATACTCTGCCAGCCTTCACTTAAATCAATTATACTCCTCCATTTGACTTTTGAGGCCAACTTTTTAATTTTAATTAATATTTTTGGTTACTTTTTAGTAAAAAAGGGGGTTTTGTCCAGAATTTGTCATTTCTTAATGTAAAATAATGTTTGCTTAGCTTCTTCTAGCTACGGAGACTACCATTGAAGCTGAGCGTCATACATTTACTAAAGCTGGCGATCCCAATTCAAGTTGTTTTTTCTTGAAAGTTGAAATATGATGAGCAATTTAACTAAGGCGTACATATTCTTTGAACAAGCATGATATTGATATTGATATCTAAACTTAAAGCAAAAGTTTGACCTATTATATTCAGAAAAGTTGAAAAATAGTGATGAAAATATATGACGTCCCGGTTGAATGGGTTCATTTCATAGCTCTATGATGTCAGAGCCTGAGCTTCTTCACACTTCTAAAAATAATAAAGTGAAAAGGTTTAACAGTCTAATTGTGTTCTCCTTTTTTTGCCAAGAAAGGAAATGTTCTGTATCCTTAACATACTTCTCTAATAAATATTAATTGATATTTTCAAGGCTCATGGCTTTTCCAGGAACAGGGGGCCACTGAAGTAAATTCCATATGGCTGGGTTACAACAGCTTATATTTGTTACAAGGTGTTATTTTAGAACCCAAAGTAAAAAGTGTACTTATGTATATAGATGGAATAGGCAGCTGTGAGCCTACTGCCTATTTACCTAGGATTGCAGCCTAAAGATAATAGATTTTAAATTATCACTTGAAATGCATACAACTGTAGACAAATTGTCACGTTGCCTATGTGTACGTAAAACCCTGTAACAAACATTAGAGACATAATGTTAGTGAAATCAGAATAATATTTCACAATTATGTTTTTTTCTTGCAATCTATAAAGTTTTTGATACAGTTTTTTTCCCCATTTTATCAAATAACCAAGCATGAATAGTGATCTGGTGTAATCGGTAACCTGCAGATTAATTTACCAACACCTACCACACCTGCCGAAAAATAATTTGATAGATTACCACATAATTTGCGACATTCCACAGGTGCATCACGTTTGTATAACTTCACCTGTGTTGTTTGTCTCCACTATGGAATTAATTAATTAATTAAATAGAATTAAGAAGGGATTACAAAATCTGAAGTTGATTGGACATTTGCCTTCGTTTAATCATTAAGCAGACTTTGGTTGTAGCCCGAGTTCAACTGGATTTACTAAACTAAATTTGATTAATTATCCGTCAATTAGATCAGGACCCTATTTCATAAATGTCAACTTAAGATAAATCTTATGTTTATAAGTTAAGAAGAGTTCCTATTAGATTCTTCTTAATAAAGTTAAGAATAAAAACTTTTCTTAGGATAAGAAGAATATTTATTACCTTAGAACTTCAGAATAATTCATTATATTTTTTCCAGAGGCGCCCTCTATTCATGATTATTTTTAAAGAGTAAATATTCTTGCAACTTTACATTTTTGATCATAAATCATGAATATATTCCAAGTTTCAGAGTGATATAATTCCTAATTCCCTCAAAATCATGGTTTTAGAGTGAATTTAGAGTAAAAATGAGTTGTCGGCGCAGACTCCGACAGTTTATTTTCGCTCTAAAACCATGATTTTGAAGTAATTAAGAATCGTATTGCCCTGTTACTTGGAATGTATGTATAATTTATGATCAAAAATGTAAATCTGTAAGAAATCTGCTTTCAATTTTTTCTCAAGGATTGAGGGCATTCCCTGGAAAAGATCACATAATATACCTGTAAGTTAATATGAAACTTCAGAAGGATATTTGTCTTTCTTAAGTTGTTTTCTGAAATTGAAGAAAAGAATCTTTTAAAAGAGTACAGGATTTAAAAGAAGAATTTCAGGATTTAAGAAGAATTAATTCTTATGGCCCAGCAGCAATCTGAAGTAGATAGATTTGTGTGACGACACACATTGACAGTAAATCTAATGAGTAAGACTTCGATGGTAAACAGTTTTAAGACTGAATTTTTGCAACAAAGCGTATGTGTTCTTTTTTGGTTTTTATGTGTTGTTTATGTCTTCAAGGAGAATAAAAATGTGCCTTTAATGAGTTGTTTTGCCTGTTGAAACAGGTATTTTATTTTTAATCCTCCTCATTTCTCTTTCTCTCTACAGCCCAAGATACACACCCGTAGCTGCTCCCACTGCTGCTGATTACAGAGCTATCACCAGTGGAGTACAGGTAAATCCCGCAACATTGTTACAACTTGTTTTTATTCAGTGATGATCCATACACTTTTAAACCAGATCACGTAATGTAATGTTAGTTTTAATTGGACCATTCAATGTGCTGAGCTGATATGTATGTTTCATTACATGCCCAGATAGATCTGTACAAGGGAAGGCTATCAGGGAACTCATTTGATCAGACTGATTGAACACTGCTCAGAATGACTGTTTTTGGACTGTTTTACCATAAAGATGCTCACTACCAAGCATGGTCAAATACTATTTTGTGGATAGAATTTAGAAAATTCTTATCATATTCATATCACATAAGGGCCAAACCCCTACCAGACCACCCTTAATTCTTTGGTGCCAACTGATTTTGTTTGGACTATGACCCTGTCGCTATCCATAAAGGCATCTTTAATAAAATTGAACCATTTCCTGTCACTATTAAGCGCTTCTTATGCAAAGTGATAGGGGCAAGTAGACCTAATCCATCAAGTTAAGATTATTATTATTAAGTATTAGTATTAATAAGGGCATACACTCTATTGCCAGTACCTATAAGTATAGACCAGGTCAGTCCGGCGGTGCTACCACACTTACCATGATGTCTGGGTTATTGTAGTAGGCAATGTATACATCAAAGGAGGTTTTTTCGTTTTTTGGAGAATGTTTCACATATAGATGGATATAATATAGAGTGTTGCATCATCATGGAGTAATATTTACCATACATGAATGCCTACAGGTGAGTGAAAGAAGATTTTTCTTTTTAGAAATATTTTGAAAATTGCTGAAAAGTCACAACAGTAGTATACATCTATTTTACGAGCTCAATTTTCTTGCTCCAGTTTTCGTTTCAGCACCCCTTCCCCTCTCAATCACCTCAAGTTTCTAACTCGGCAACACATCCCTCCACCCCCCCCCCCACTCTAAAAAACCCAACCCTATAGGTTCATTTGCCTGTACAACCGGGGGGGGGGCTTTTTTCATTGCCTTAAGGTAGCTACATCGGCTACGGCATCATGCTCAGATTCGCTTCAAAAAGATACAGGATGTGTATATTGACAAGATAAACACACTTGCCGATTTTGAATTTTTTCCATCCAGCCGTTTTCGAATGGTGCAATTTTTTGTCTTCAAAAACCCCATAGACTTACTGTGTGTTAGGTTTTTGGCACGTTGCCAAATTTCCCCAAATGGCTTCTTTTCTCAAAACACACTCTATTTATAAATTATTTTTTTAACCCTTTATATCCTTAGGATGAACTTGTTTTTTATATTATGTTTTTGCCAAAATACCAATGCATAATAATTAATGTATTTATTTCCACATTTAAAATCATAATATGGATTGAATGGAGTGGGAATGTTAGTACTTAACAACAAAAAAAGTATTTTTTCTAGAAACACTAAATAGTCAAACTTTGGGAATATTTTTAAAGAGAAGTATAGCTCCTATTTCAACAAACAAGGTGTCATATGAAAGGTAATTTAATTTAGAAGATTCTCTCGCCAGCTTTTTCCATTAAAGTGTTTCTAGTCCTTTTTGTGTCAATTTGAACTTTTCCATTTAAAAAATCCCTAAAAAAATAATTTTCTCAAAAAGTAAACACTTTATTTACAAAAACTGGCGAGAGAATTTAGGTAATATGTTTATTAACTACCCCCCAAAGTGACAGACCCATAGCAGTTTCCTACTTGGCTGAAAATATTCAAATGTCCAAAAATTTAGGGAATTTTCAAAAAATAAAGAAAAACATAAGAAATATCCAAATTAATCTGAAAGTTCTCACAGAGGTAGAGTAAAGACTTTTCTTTAATGTGGTCACAAAAACATAAGTATAGATATCATTCATTTGGCACAATAGTTGTTTTTCTGCAGTGGTGTAACAGCCGATATAGCTACCTTAATGATCAAGTAAACAATGTGCTTAGGCCGAACAAAGAAGGTTTGTCTCGGAAGCCTGCACGCATTGGTATGTGAAATGAGGCCCAAATTGTTGTTGTTGGATTTGTTTGCAAAGTATCAAGGCAATACAAGTTATGCAACTTTTGATCACTCTTGGCCAAACTATATTACATCTACTTGGAAAATAACATTTAGTGGTGGGCAGTTAGCAATATATCAAGCCAATACAAATGTAACTAACTTTGTTATCACCCTGACCCACACTATACTAAATGTCTACTTCGAAATTCAACAAAAGTTCTCTGTTAGCTTTGATTAACAAAACAAAATTGCATACCTCATAGCTTTTTTTCTAAAAGAAAATTCGCACAGCACTTAGTTTTTTTTGCAAAATGTTTCTGAGACAAACCTTCTTTGTTCGGCCTCATGCTGCACTTGATATGAATTACACGGTATATTGATTTGAGGAACATAAACTTTGACTTGGTCAACTTCTATATTGTGTGAAACAAATCAGTAAATTCTGCATTGATTTTGTTCATTTTCTGGCTTGTTAAAAACTGTTCAAAAATCTTTTACATATTAATTGACATATGAATTGAATATGAATGGAAGCTGTTTCCTGCTTTCATTGTGTGGTGATTCGGGGTACTTAGTGTTTCTCTTTCCAAAGTACACTGTATTCTAAAGATGTGTGTGGACAATCGAGAACAAAATAGCATTTTTCTGAGAATGAGAAGAGAAATTTAGGGTTTGCAAAATATGAGTTAATTCAGGCTGTATATTACCAGCTGTGCATTGGATACAGCGTGTGTACCTTGTATTTATTTATATCATGGGTTAATTGTGGTTATTAGGGCTAGCTATATCTAGCCAGATTGTTTTTGTCAAGATATAATTAATACAAATGTAATTACCTGGCATCTGTTTTAATTAATTAAAATAGTCACTTCAAAATATTTATATAATATTGAATGGCTTTGAGTTTGATACAAGAATATATTGCATGAGTCAAAGACGAGTGCAATATTTGTATACGTGTGCAATATTTTTATACGAGTGCAATATTCTTGTAGCACACGATTATGGGATATTGAGAAAAAAAAGAAATCCTGAACTGACATGAATCTCAATGAGATTGAAAGGTCACTGTCATAATTGTACACCTTGTGGCAATATCTGCGCCACACAATATTCTTTTAATATTGCTTTCATCCGGTTACTTTTGGTGTACAATATTCAATGTGCAGATTTATTGTACTGTTTGGGAAGGAACCCCCATATGCTATTCCCTTAAATTAAATATAATTACATGTTTTTAATAAATGTGTATGTTTTTATGTGTCCTCAACAGTCCCTCACCGTCAACTTACAGCAGTCTGCAAACAACAATCAGATCAGAACACCTCCAAGTAGTCCCTTGTATCCCAATACTATAGGCCCTGTGTCTCCGGCAGTGCCAATGTCTCCAAGAAGTTGGAACACCAAGGTTGCTGTAACGATCCCGGAGAGGAAGATTGAGTTGACGCCTATGACGAGGTTGTTACACACCAAACCTATATGGTATCTGCCGAATAGGCAGAGGGCCGCGGCGGCGCACTATCTACAGCCTCATCCTGTTGGGGTAAGTTGAAATATTGAGGGTGGTGTAGTGCCAAAAGGTGTTATCTATAATAGCTGCCAGATGTTATTGTTATAAAATATTAATCAATGTGGTGTTACGTTATAATATTAGCTAATTTTAGGTAATTTTGATAATAAAAGTCAACAATTTCAATTATTTGGGTACAAAATGGTGTAGTGTTTACTGGGGGGGGGGGGGGGGGGGGGGGGGAGGATTGTGACTGCCCCCCCCCCCCCCCCCCCCCCCATGGTGTCGCCACTGATTCTACAAAATGGCAAACAATGCAGATCTTCTAGCTCTACAGGGTGAATCAAAAAAATTAGGCCTCCTCATATTTTCAGGATTTTATAATAATTAATAGGGCTATATTGAGACTAAATTGGTCATGGTCCAATGATTATACCAAGAATTACACCGTCATGAAACAGAGTCCTCATTTTTTTGATTCACCCTGTATACCTATGATGCATGCCCCACAACTAATAATGTACACATTGTCATAAAGGGATCCATCTAGTTCTAGTGTTCGTACACTTTTAAGACAGAAGAGCCAATTTGGACAGAGTAATTGAAAATATGCAGTGTCTTTTACTCTTTTTTGAACAAAGAGTGTTAAAAATGTAAAAGGCAATGACGTCAAACTGACCTTTCAGGGTGTGTTTGTTGATTGTTGCCGTAGGATTATCTACAATTTAAGACAAAACATAGTTTCCCCAAGCTACCCAGTTGAAGGTAATTGTTGTTGACTGAACTGGTGGCCTAGTTCTAGAATTTCTTAATTACGTATCAATAATAATAAATAAACAAAACACTTGCAGACTCCAGGTACCAACAACAAAGATAGGAACAGGTCACCAAGCCCTTAATAAATACTTAGACTTGTTATTATTACTAGCGGCGTACCCGAGCGTTTTGTCCCGCTAGATGATTATGCTACATTAATACTTACCTCTGAAACCACTAAAAAAAAACACAAAACGCTACTTGTGCCACATCACTATAAAATAACCCTAGGCCTATCCTATTCCTTAACCATTTTCCATGGTTTTACCCCACCCGAAATGACACCACATACCCCTAACAGGCCTATCCATTGCTCGTGTGGCTTATGCGCCATGTGTAGGAGTGTGTGGGCTGCGGCAGTGGGCCCATGCGCAAACATGCACCACACGACGCGTTGCCATGTTTTGATTACGCCGTAGTACGTGCAACATACAATATCATGCAATTGTTGCATTTGTGAGCTAAATTTGAGAGGTTTTTTGGAGCCAATTGTCAACCAATTTCACTGGAATATACTTTATCACATTTCCCGTTATTTCCTATGTTTCATGCAAATTAGGCGACACTTTGATCAAACTAACGGAGAACTAAGGATAACAAACATACACTGTTTCCAGATTTATAGTAAGATTTGTACTGTACCTCACCCACTTTTCTCAAATATCAATATAGGATTCAAACTTGCAACCTTTGCGATAATGTACACTGGATGTACTTCACTTTTAATTCCTTGAGGGGGACCATCAAAAAGAAAAACAGTAATACCTTTAAAAGAAATCAGTTGGACATCCATAACCTCACAGCGATTACAAATAAATCTAATTTTAGTTATCCCTTGAAATGTACCCCTTAAATCTCGGTAGCCACTTTGGATGAATCAAAATATCTTATCATCAACTTGCTACTTTCTAAATAAATAACAAGAGGCATGTCATACCTAATTATATAGATGTATTGTTTGTCATCATTCAGGTGTACCAATCAGGATGTGTGAATTTGCGGAAATTAACCACAATTCAAGTCGTGATGACTGATCAGGGGAAATCTTGGTGTCTAAACGGGTGTTTGTCGCTCATTTCCCCCTATTTGGACCCCCTGGGCTGCATAAAATAAACTTTAAAGGCCCTATCAGAGAAAAAAAGAGTTCATATACCCTGTATACATTAAATAAATTAGCTTTATCTTTGAGCACATGCACTGTAAGCTCTTAACCTGGGGCATTAGCATAATTCCACCAATGCATGCATACTGTACGTGCTTAAATTCTGAAGTGCGTCCCCGAAGCATTCAGAAATGACTGCGTGTGTCCTGAATGGTCAAGATTTAGAAATTGAGTTTCAGCAACAAAGAAGCTGTACACCATTTGGGACTGTTACAATTGAACACTAAGTATGGGGATTTTGTAGCGTTGTGAAGAAGATCTGTTGTGTTTTGGACTCTTTTGGACCATTTAAAAAAACAGGCCTAGAAGTGCGAGAGTCCATTTAGATTCTCGCGGAATAATTTCGCGAGAATCCTAGATTCTCGCCAATTTTGAGAATCCATGGATTATTGCGAAAATAATATCAAGAATAAGGTTATAAGCTTGCACGACTTCCAAATTCGGCATGTTTGTTGACTAAGGGTCAAATACCAGTCATCTAAGGTCCTGTTTTGGACTTAACAACAACAAAAAGTTGTTTTTGTTTTTGTTTTTTGTGGTAGTGATTTTACACAAATCTTCCTGAAAACACCACCAGATTTGCATTTAAAGGGATTCATGACAGTTTACTTTAAGAACTCTTTTGTTCTTGATATAAATAAATAACTTTGGCTGGATTCTCGAAAGTGATTCAACCTTGAATGATAGACGCTGGCGTAATAAAACCCATTTTAGTCCGATTAAGAAACCATTACCTAAATGAATAAGCTGTTCCTTGTTATTTTTGTTAGTTTTGATATGAATCTTTGCCATGTGCAGTAGTGTTGGACAGGATACAATACTACCAATAGTGGTTTCAAGGCTATCTGTGTGTTATTATTGGTAATAGTGACGAACGAGAGACGTCAGATTTAGTGGAATTCCCTTCCTGTTATTTCCCATTTTATAGTGTTGTTTTTTATTGGATTAATTAGACAAATTGAAATAAATCTTGTTTTGATTGTTTTGATGCTACAATATTTCAAAATCTGATGATATTAGCCAGATTTTTTTGATTTTATTTTTTTGATGAAAGAAACAATCCTAAAACTGTTTAAATATCAATGGTTAATATGTTTCCTGTATGCCAGAGCAATACCTCTCCCCTCCTCTACCTCCGCCTCCCCGACCTCAACTCCTTCTTTCCTTTTCTCTCTCCCCTGATTCACCATTGACTTAAAAAAGATTGTTTTCTTTTAAAGACAGTGACTTTCTATCAATCAATGTTACCCAACCTATTAATTGAATGATGACCAAAAAAACTGTTTTCTCTTTTAAAAAACTTTCTTATGAGCCTTGATCATACATAGGCCCTACAGTTCAATGCCTTCAATGATGTCATTCCCAATCAAGCCTGGAATCATTATATCATTATATCCTCAAACAGCTTCCGTTCTATATTCATTGTACCCAAAAGCTTCCTACGGAGTTACTGTTTTCTTGAGCTCCTCTAACTGCATATTAATTTTTGCTTGTTGTTGTTGTTGTTGCTGTTGCTGTTGTTTTGTGGTTTTTTTAGTTTTTATTGTCATTATTTAATTTATTTTGAATTTGAATTTAATTTTTATTTGTGGTGGGGTTTTTTTGGGTTCATTGTAAAAATAATTGATGGGTCACCTGTCTTGAGTTGTAACGCCCTTTAACAGGGATTGTGACTTGCCATTTTACTCAATGTCTTGCCCACATTGAAGAATGCATTGTCATGACATGAAAATAACTTGACTTGACCTGAATTTGAGTGACAACACTGCCCTTTAAACAAATTAGCGTTGATTGAAAAGAAAGAAGAAAAAAATACAACATTTCAAATAATGGTTAAAATAAGGATAATGACTTTGTTCAGCAGTTGTTTCGAGGTAAGCTTTATACTTTTTCAGTGGTTTGAGACCTTGGATGTCAGTTGGTGCGACAGTACCTCTAAACAACTTATACAAAATCATTATCCTCTGAAATCATTACAGCAACAAACCAAGTGATTGACAATTGGGCCACCTAACCTATCAAGCTATTATTTAATAAGTTCCAAATTGGCGAGAAATATGTACCTGTGCGCAAAATAATCCCAGCATATGTGCGATAATTTGGCATGCACACATGTCACGCATACAATTCACAGTGCGCCATGCAAGCTTTTTGCACACCCATACTCTTTTGTATTAACTCGCTGCTGTAAGCAGGTTTGTCACTTTGGAACTAATTGAACTATAGACAGGTCAAATTAATAATAAATTTAATTTCCTTTGATACACACATTACATCCATACACAGTGTATGCTTAGACCTTGATCCAGGGAGTTCGTGGAGCTGGTAGTTCAACACGCCAACACCAATGAAATGTGCTTAGTTAGGAAACCGAAATTGATATTATTAGGCGTGTCTGTACGTGGAGATGAAAGTGTTCCCAGGCACCAATAATTACAAAAAATACACAACCCTAATTTGATATATATGAATAGTGGAGTCTGGCGAAAGATAGAAATACAACTACTTTGGCTGTGAATTTTCAACTTTCAATTTTCAGTGTTACTGTGATATACTGGTCATAGTGATGCCCGAATACAAACATTAATGTTCGTCATAAGTATCAAGATTGCCCGGGCAGAGTAATTACATGTTACATTTTTCAGTTTTCCCCGTTTGTTCATGAAACATTGTGAAGCTCAAGTTTTATCTGCTTGTGAAAAATTCTTGCGGTATGATTATGAAGTAACTTCTACAATTCTTAGAACTTAGAACTTCCTTCCAGCTTGTTTTTATTTGTAGGACTTCTGTAGAAGTAGTAATAACATAAATAGTGAGATACATTTTAGGAAATGTGAGAGTAAATATATGCCTCAAAGCCTATCCATACTCTCTCTAGGGACGTCTTGTTGATACGGATTCAGGGGTATCGGAAAAGTAATAAAGTAGTGTATAAAGTAGTGTATTACAACTTGGGGGAAATAGTAGATTGTGCCTTCAAGCCCGACATACCCTCTCAAGGGACCTCTCGTTAACGGAGAAAGAGGAAGTTATTAGACGGTTGTAGTTTTAATCACTTCCCCAACCAATATCCTAAAACTAACTGGATCTTATATCCATCAGGTATGGCCTGGAACCACTTATGCTGTGTGTGGTGGACACTGATATTGTGCAATTGTTTTCTATGGTAACCCTAAATAACCCTCAAACCAGGTTTTTAACCGATATCACAATTTTGGAGAAGAGAAGAACAAAGAGAGATTAACTGATGTGTGTGTGTGACTTAATCATGTTGCTTCTTGCTTCGTGCATTTTAAAAGCTTTACTTTCATACTGAGAGGATTGGACCGAGCCGATTTTGCTTCCTCATGTTTGCTGAAGCATATCTCCCGTTCTAAATAACCAATTGGAACGCAATAAAATGCAAATGAAAGCTTATTTACTCAGCTTTCATAATACATCAAGATTAGACCCGTGTGTTCCTGTCCTTTCAAGATATCTTATGTACCCAGAGTGTTAACATTTTTTTGGGTCACCCTGTATATTCCTACAAATACCCATGAGGTTAGAATTTAAAACTAATTTTGATCTTGTACATTAGAAATCACAGTATTTTCAAATTAGAAGATTTGATAGCAGCCATGCTCAAGTCATAATTATTTCCTGCCCACCCACACACCACCCAATCATACTTGTCTAATATGAATCATGGCCTGTAGTAGTACATACCTGTATCATTGCACTAAAAGCCGCTAATCTTCCCCAGATATTGGAATTTGTTTCAATTCTTCAAATGAAACATTATCTCCTTTAAAAAAATCCTCTTTCTGAGTAGGCCACACAACAAAAAATGAATTATCTCAACAAATGAGTTGTTCTGATTTATAGGCCATATGTTTTTAAATTAGATAATATTTTACCTCATTTGTAACTCTGTATAATCCAATCCATAACCCTAAGGGACGCACCATTTGATATCCAGGGGGGAGGGCATTGAAGTTTGGGTTGGGCAGAATTCATTTTTTTGCCCGCCAAAGGCAGCGTCATGTTTTTTTCTTCTCTCCATTTTTAATGTTTTTCTGTATTTTGAGTTGGGTGGGGCAGATTTTTTAAAAATCATCAGTGGGTCAAGATTTGTTTTCCGCCTGGATAGTGGGTCAAGTTTTGTTTTCTTCAAAACACGTCCATGTCCCCCCCCCCCCCCTTATCAAATGGTGCACCCCTAAAATAAAGCTCCTTTTGATAACAAGACTGGACAGGAAATGAAATCACAGGATTCCAGAAATAACCCTTTTGACTATGAATTTAACCCCAACAAATGGAAGGACCTTTAGGAGACAAAAAACCCCAACCTGTTGTACGGGCAAATGGACCTCTCACGTCGGGTTGGTTAGGTCTGGCTTTTTCTTTTTAATTAAATTATTTTCCCTTTAAAATGAACGTTAAAATCCCTAAAAATCTGTAAACATTTTACAGTTTTTTGACAAGCAAATTTTTTATTTTGGTTGGTATTCATTTGTATGTGATAAAATTGATCACTGATTTAAAAAAAAAAAAAGGGTTGGCAGGCTGTACAACAGGGTTTTTTTCCGTCGCATAAGTGGACCATTTTTATTTATTTTATTTTTCATTTAAAAAATGATTGATTTTTGTTTTGCCTTTATTTATTATGTTGCTATAGATGACTATACTGCCCCAGTGTGTTGAACAATAGAAGTACATGACGTATATAATTTTAAAATTGTGTCATGCTAGGATTCAAGATATTGTCTTGAGAATGTAGGAGCTTAGATGATGGGTTGGGTGCAAAAAGCTTGTAATTTTGGAGGATACACAATGTGATTGGAGGAGACTGCTGGCCCAACTATTAAAAAGGGTTGGTAGTCCTTGGGGTTAAGATAATTGGGTGACTTAATCCTATGATATTGTAAGATGATCAACTTTCGGAAGACTTTTAGCAACACCAGGAGAGTTGTAGAACGTAGAAGCCTACTGCCTAATTATGATTAATTTATGCACGAAACTTATGACCTGACTTAGAAATAGTGTACTGCCCCAATGTATGAACTGAACTTCACAATCTCTATCCATATACCCCTTTTCAAACTTTCTGAGTTGACATTGTGCTATTTTTATTTTCAATTCTTAAGCTGAAATAGTCTCCTATTACATAGAGAGTCATAGACTCTCATTACTTAATTATCATGCGTAATACATGTGTCGCTGGTGCATCTGTCATGAAATTACTCACACAGTGTCAATCAACGTCTTTAACTTCCTTTTTATTTAGGTTACAACATATTGGTCATGAAAACATCTCTTGGTTTTTAATTTTTAATTCTAGTCCAGTGTTCCCTCTTAGGCCACTATGACACGAAATTGGCTCGGCACTTTGGCAAATGGGCTCAACAGAATTTGGGGCGTTTTTGGAAACATGCTTTTTCTGTTCATTAAGCCTTTTTTTTAGCCTAAACTGATGAAGTTAGTTCAAGCACTCCATCAATTTGTAGAATTGTCCCAAGCTCAAAAACCTTAGAGGGAAAACTGGTGCTATATGATGCTTCGATAATCTAGATTGTGCCTCATCACACTATGCACCAGTCATAATCGCACCATCCATGCGCACATGCAATCTGTGCGTATTCCCGTGAGAGTCGCATCATTTTGATCACGTCTTTGATCGTGCGAGTACTTGCACATCAACGCTTTTAGAATAGCAACGGTGCAGCTCCCTGTCTATATTTTGATCAGTTCCAAATTGGTGAAGCCGCCTTACAGCAGTGAATGAATACAGAAGTTGTTCAACGTACAAAAAACTCTGCCACCGATAAATCTTTCACTGTTGCTTTCACATTTTATAACTAAAGAAATGTGTTGTAGTAGTGGTACATGGTGTATTCTGTACGGGACAATACTTAGGGATTAAATCATGTTTCAGCGTGTGTGCATCGCCAATCGACAACAGTGTTTGCGCGTCTGCATGGTTTATTTCACGAGGGCAACGCCCGAGTGAAATAAACACGCAGCACACGCAGAACGCAAGATGTCGATTGGTGATGCACATACGCTGAAACATGATGTTAATCAATTTCAGCAACAACAGGATTTGAACGCCATTTCATAAATTTATTCAGTTTATTATTTGTAAAAAAATATTAAATTGTAATGACCAAATTAAAATAATTATCTGTTCCTCTAAGTTTCAAAAGTTGTTGTAAACCGTTTGCATGACCATTTCAAAAACAATCATGAAGCGCATAAACACACTATCCACGTAGTGCGGTTTGATCGGCGTGCTGGTTGCCCATAGTAGCGTTGTTTAACTCAAATTTACAATGCTTTGCTACTGTACTTAACCCTAACCCTAAAATATGATATAGTGGTGATGAAATAGTGAAATATTACACATACATACATCATATATTGACTGGACTGAGATTTGAACTTTATTTTGCATGTTTTCTATCATATAAGTCAGATTGGAGTCACCATTTGTCAGTCGTCACTGGAAGTTCAATTGGTCCCAGCTAGAGCAGACAAAAATGATTGCAGTCCGATAAGCTACTGGTTGTCGTCTCTGTTCCCTCTGCACTAATTGAGTTACTTTTCTGATCATTCCTCGCTAGTAGTTATGGTAATACACTAGACAAATTTAGCTCCCAATGGTTGCGTTATACAATACTGGTAACCGCAGTTGGAAAATGTCTACATATACCGTAGATGGGCAAATGATACAAGTGTTGTGCTCTAATGATGAGCTATGTTTGATAACGTATATGCCACACCTGTGGTTTTTATTGTGGTTTTTGCAGACTTTTGTGGTGAGACAAGGCAGGCAGAAACATCTGGTACTGACCATGAAGCACCCAGGGACCATACCGTTCATACAGAATTTCCCACTGGAAATTACACCGTCAGGTAAGTCATGTGAATACTGTGATCTTTCTCCCCATGATGGGTCATTCGGTGGAGTAATTAGGAGGGAAAAAGGATCTTTGTGTAACAAATTCGGTGGAAGAATAATTTGAAGAAAAAGAAAAAAGATGTTTATGACCAATTTTCAAAAGTATGGTGTTTTTTTGTAAACATTCTGAAAATGTCTTAGTTTTTTTGACTGTACGCTTTAAAAGTTCTGAACAACCAGTTAAACAACTTTGTTTGAAACATAACCTCAAGTATTCGTAACTCTTCAAACCCTTCTCATTACAACCCAAAATTGTGTTTGCGTTTCTCAAGCCCACTCTCATAGAACCAGATCCAGGTCTTGTTATTTGAACTTCGATCGATATTTCCATTCAGATTTTTGACATGATACAAGGTAGTTGCTTTCAAAACTTTAATTACAATGCCATTCTTGAATGGAATGTCATTGCCACATTAACATCAAGATTGGATGATTAAGTATTCATTCAAAAGGTACTTTGCTGAGATTGCCAAATGACTAGGGGTTGTTCTGGATCCAGGGTTGGAACTTCCGATTTTTTTCAACTAGCCAGTCGGGCAGGTAACTCACATAATTTACCTGCCCGAC
Organism: Ophiura sarsii; assembly: GCA_035610835.1. Classification (NCBI taxonomy): domain Eukaryota; kingdom Metazoa; phylum Echinodermata; class Ophiuroidea; order Amphilepidida; family Ophiuridae; genus Ophiura; species Ophiura sarsii. The sequence goes on from CM069441.1 coordinate 54,921,279, forward strand.
AAAAATTCCACCAACCCATAATATTTTGCAGCAAACAATTAAGAGCAAGACTACTTTTAAATGATGATACAATTACATATTTTTGTCTTTATTGTACGATGTTCCACATAACCCTAGCCCGTAACAGCTTCTCGTATTCATCATGTATCAACCTTTGATCTCCTCTATAATCATGACACATCTGATGATGAAATTACCCTGAACTTACTGTTACTTACACTTTGAGCTTCAAAAATGTTACCCGCCAGTCGGACGGGTACCTTTGCATCTTCACCCGCCCGACACGAACGTTACCCGCTATGGGCGGGCGGGCGGGTCTTATTTCCATCCCTGTCTGGATCTGGATCTGAATTTTGTTAAACACCAGCAAAAGAGGGTCCTCCAGAACATTTGGTTAATGTGATGTTGATTTATGTAGTGGAAGGTCATATGAGTCTGGCTCAAATGAGGTACATTACAAAAAATACTTTGAAATATGGTGTATATAAACTGCACAGTGCACATTCCATTGCAATTGATAAATCATAACCCAATTTGGTCTTTCCTTAACATATTTTGACTATAGAATTATGTACTACATCAGCGACTCTGAAATGCGGTCACATATAAGATCCAATAAATATAATAGGTCACATAACTAGAGCATACTATAGTGGTTATGGTTTGTCTTGTTCCGCTCTGAAGTCTCGGTAACTTTTAATTATTAATTATACTTACAGAAAAATTAGTCACATCCCGGAATGTAGCTCAAATAGGCTAAGGAGATTATATCTGGAATAATTCAATAATATAGATGTGAAGATATAAGGAACAGTCAAATGTGTGTTTTGTGATTCGTGGCTTATCTAGGCTGATCATGATTATTCAGTTAGATCATCATTTTATTTTTATTTCATGCCATATTAGCAGCATTTTATTTATAAACAAAAATTGACTGATCTTTGTTCATGACATAGTATACAAATATTTACTGCTCTTGAGGGATCTGGTGGAATCTATTGGGCCCCGAGGTGAACTGGAGACCGTGGGGTACTATTTTCCCGAGACCGAAGGTCGATGGAAAATAGTACCCCACGGTCTCCAGTTCACCGAGGGGCCCAATAGATTCCCCCAGATCCCGAATAAAGAGCAGAAAATATTTGTTTTATATCCTTTATATATTTCTTGTTCATTAATTTGTTAAAAGTAGACTCTTAAGACTAAACTAAAGTCAACTGTCATAATATTAACATAACGAGAACTTTGACATGTAAATCGAGGTCATAGGGTAATAGTAGACTATTTCATTCTCCAAATAGTACCTCTCTCCCTCGTCAATAGCATTTTTGGTCTTCTTGCCTAATGGTGAGACTATTTTTGATCATGTGACACACTTTTAACCAATTAATGAACAGGAATATGTTGATAAAGGATATAATGCAAAATATTTACCCTCCATGATTGGGATAGCACAGCCTAATAGTACTATAGATTGAATCTTTGTTGACTTTGCTATTTAAATACGGTGCCTGCGAGGGTGCTCAATGTGAAGACTGAAGAAAAAGAAAAGTTCCAAAAGTGTGCGCTGATCAACTCATGAATAAACATGATCTAATTCATGCACCATCACACCACACTGTCGGTGGTTTCACACGGCATTGTACATCTCGTGACGCTACGGGCGCTCAACTTTACCTCCTACGGCACGGCGTGACAATCGTGTACCTTGTATATTTTCCTGATCCTTCAGCGTGTATAAAGTAAAACTGCTCAATGGTTATGCATATAGGAAGTGTTGCTTTATACATGTTCAGGGGCAAGAGCACTTATAAGCAGGCCTGTATAAAGTAGCACCCACCCACCTGCCCATAGCAGATAACTTTTACGCAAGGCAAATGAAGATCCAAAAGTACCTGTCCGACTGGCAGGTAAAACTTTTTGAACACAGTGTAAGTGAGTTACACTGGCTTTTCTGTTGGGCAGGTATTTTTTGTGAGTTACCTGCCAGACTGGCTGGTTGAAGAAAATCTGAAGTTCCAGCCCAGCTTACAGATAGATGTGTTTATGTTTAGATTAGACTGCCCAAAGGTTATACATAGGAAGTATAACTTTATACATGCTGATGGGCCAGAAGGAGATACAAGGTTTTAACAGAATAGCGACGATAAGTAACATACTATCCTTGATGACAGAAATGCAATAGTCACGTCAAGTGCTAATTGGTTGATCATCCCTGGCAAAGACGTCGTGTACATCGCTAAGCCCAAATCCGTTTCCTAATTGGCCATAGAAACATGTGTATTACATTATGCCCCTAAAGGTGTGGTTAGGTGACATGGGTGTTGGCACAAACTGTGTTTTTTCTCTTATTCTGACTATTAAACTTATTAGTACATTTAGATTAATTTAATCCATCAAAGCCTGTTCAAAGCTTATAGCTGAGACTGTATTTCCTTGAATGTAAGGTCAGATATTTTTACAACTCTGAAAAAAGTCACAACCCTTTTGAGTAATGCCCAGTGAATAGTATACAATTTGCTCTGGTCTTACTACCATTGAGTTTTTGTCAACATTTTATTGCTAAATCTGCTATTATAAACTGTATAGTGCATTATTGTATTTTTATGGTGCTTGCTGGTTTAAAAAAATCATAATCAAAATATAATTTTTCTTTTGTTATTTTAGTGTGCTATTCATTTTAGTAGAAGCAATTAAATACCTTTCATCCACATTGTTGCCTAGCTCCCCCCCCCCCCCCCCTCGAAAAAACCCTGAAATAAATGAAGCACTTTTATCAATTTTGGGTTGCCATTCAAATGAATAAATCAACTTAAACAAGTAAGTGCAATGATGGTCAGTAAAAATTGTTTACTTAAGGGGGATGTTAAGTCTCAGGAATAGCCTCCGTGAAACTACCTTAACTCATCATTAGTCATTTAATCCAAATACATGTATACATTTTCCATTTTTGGATAGAAAATGAGTAGGAGAATCCATTTTTTGTATCAAATTTTACTAAAAATGCTGATTTTTAAAAATGTTGACCCCCCCCCAAATCACTTTTTGGCGCAACATTTTCGGACAACATAACAAAATCGGTTTGGTCAAATATGCTGAAATTGCACCAAAATCATCTGAGACACTCCCTAGGGACTTTTTTTTAGTTTTGACATAAAAATGTTTAGTTTTTTTAAATTGTTGAACATGTTCAACAAAATTTTGAGAAAAAACAACAACCAAAACGCCTGATTGACTGACCCTATCTGAGAGGTTGGTTTGTCCATATGGTGTTTTTTTGTCACCTTACTACTATTTAGGATGTCATGAGTTAAGAGGAAAAATTATTTCAGATTATTTAACTGTTATCAAATAAACACTGATATTTCACATTCTAGGTCAGTTAAAATGGGATAAGTCCACCCGTGAGTTTGACAAGATTGAAGATCTGGTGGACTACCATATGTTGGTGGAGGAAGGGTTGCCATGCCGGCTGATTCTACCGGAAGCCATCATGAAAGCCAGGAATGTCAGGGAATTACAAGCACTGGCAGTATTTGAAGACGGTAGGTTGCTTAGTGGATTAAAGGTACACATTCAGTGATCTCAAGAACAACATTTTGTTAATGATTTTTGTTTTGATTATTTGCTTCAAACTAGAGAATACACCAAGAAATACAAATTTGCTGCTAATTTTTACCTGCAAGGTTATAAAAAGGGAAACCACCGAAATTATGTTTCAGTGTAAAATATAAATTGCCCAATTTTGTTTGATGTACGATTGTAAATAGTAGTGAATATGATCGATCCATACCCTATTTGATCTTCTTTGTTTCAGAGTTCTGGAAGCGAGGTCACACAGCAACCCTGTTGCGGCAGTCGTCCGGATCGATGGACACTACGGCATCTATGCTGCCATCTCCAGCAGGAAGCCCACTACCAAATAGTTCTCAGAATCTGACGACGTCTTCGTACCAAATACCACCATCGGTTGTAGCAGCCAATAACCAAAGACAAAACAACTATAGAAGCATTGTGTGTCCTACATCGCCTTTACTCTATGGAAAAGAGTATGCAAATATGCCTCCACCAAAAAGTGCGCATACCACCTCACCAACACCACTCCAAAGTTATTCATTCGCTGACCGCGATCTTAGTTGTGCCTATCAAGGCGGGTGGAGCTTTGAGAACCAGTTAAAAGGTGCCGGTTTGCAAACGGCTTGCCTAGAAAATCAGAGAAGTTGTCAGGGGCCTGCATCCCCTCTGTGGAGGCAACCTATGCGATTTAGTACGCAGAGTGAGAGAGACTCGATGTTGAGGAATGTGAGCAGGAGGTATCCCCCTCCATGTGATTCCCCACCTCCTCCGCCACCTGTTACCCCTACCTCTAAAGGTAAAGAGTCCATGCCAGTGCAGCAGTCTGGAACTGGGCCTCCGAATACTCTTGCATCAAGACGTTCAGATGCGTACTACACACCGCACGAATTCACCACCAGATACGGACATAATCAGTTGTTCAGTTCGCCACCTCCAACTACCACTGCACCGCCAATACCCATGAAAACAACTCAAAGTGCAAGAGTATTAAGTATGTATCCACCCTATCAAATGCCTATTCAAACTCAAAGTAGCCAAATGTCTGTACAGACTCACAACAGTATGATTCCGACACCTTATGAGTATTCACAACCCATCGGATCAACATTGACTGCCCCTAAAGATACCAAAGAACCACTAAGACAAGCTGACTCGGGAGTGTATGTACTTGAACCCGTTAGACTTTCTGGTCCTTCCCACATCAAGGAAGATCCACTCTCTTTGTTTGATCCCCTTGTGTTATCCGCATCAGGAAGTGTGCAACAAGAAGTAGTGCATGAGGAGCCTATACCATCAATGGACTTGAAAAATGAGAATTTAAACATGAACAGTAACAGCCAGAGTATAAATCCAAATAACAATAATTACGGTTCTAGGCCCGTTGTAGTCACAGGCAATTTGATTACACTGTATGGTGAGGACTCTGGGGAGTCTGAGGATTCCAATTCTGATTCTGAAGAAGGGATGTTAGACGATAGTGAAACATCAGCAGTTGCCAAAGAGGAGATTACGGAAGGGGGATCGGAGCAGACATCAGGATCCGACCTGACCAGTAGTCAGGAGATGTCCAGCGGGAATATGGAAGCTAGTTCTGAGAGCCAGGGCTCAAATGAGGCTGCAAAACAGACAGATGTGGAGAAGACCAAGAAAAAGTATAAAGAATTCAGGAAGAGCAGTTTAACCAATGTGAAGAAGTCCATTAATAAATATGGTAATTATTAAATTGAAAAAATGTCTTCAGATTACACTCAACATAGTTTTATGAGTTAGCTAATGAATATTTATATTTTTGATTGTTATTGGCTGATCAAAACTTTATGTTTATATCTTCTTCTTTTTTTTGTTAAGCTGCTACAATTTGTTGCGATTAATTTTATTTTGGCAATAGTTGTCCAATACAATGTGTATATGCTAGCAATTCAGATTTGTAACCAATCTAGTATGATGATCAAATGCTCATGTGCACCCCTGCCCCTCACCCTACCCCCCTCCCCCACCCCCAAAAACCCAACAACTCTTGTCATCGTTATTTAGGGCACTAATTATTATTCATACAATACAATTTTGTTATTTCACATCTATTAACCTACCTACCTCATTTCTTTTTATAGTGAAAAAGAAGAAAAACCAGCTTAACCAGAAAAGTATGAAAGTAGTGTCAATAAGGAAGACTTACAAGAAGAAAATAGATCCGGCCAAAGATATACGAGCAGCTATAGACAGGTAGGAGAAGGAAAAAAAATTAACGCCAAATTTAACATTATTTTACCCTTTTCCAACAATATAAGAAACATGTATTCTGATCGCTTCAAAAGTGCTATTGCCAGCGCAGAAGCCAGATTTTAAGTTTACATTACCCTTTCCCAACAATTTGTAATTTAAAATTTGACTTTTTTTATAGTAATTGACCCTTTCCAAACAATAATTACAACATTATGAATATAAAAAACCTGCCTCCACACAGCCAAAGGAAGTGTTATTGCAACAGCTGAGAGATACCAATTTTAAGCCTAATTTGTAATTCTAAATTATTACCAAATTTGGTGCAGTCAACCTTATTTTCAACAATACAATATTGATCCAAAAAAGGATTTTTAAAACAATATTGCCTGATGCTGCTAACATTTTGTATTAAGTAATAAACCTCTGTCATATAGCGCCAAAAATTATTGTAAGGGGCTGTTCCTCAATATTATAAGAATTCATATCCATTTCGACCATTCTGTTCATTTCACGGTCAAGGTCATAACACATCCTCTCTATATTACTCTAGTAATGATCCCTGTCTGCCATAGGATGTCATTAAAGTGTATTGTCATATTACTGGTACCTACCATGGTGACTCACATGTCCACTGTTAGAGGCTACCTGCACATAAATATGAATTGTTATCCATCTATAGTTTAATCAGTTCCTAATTAGCGAGAAATATTCGGTTTTTATCTCTACGCACGCAAAAGTAATCCAAGCGTACTCACGCGATTATGGCCACGCGCACACGGTTTTGACCGCACACACACATCACTCATATGATGCACAGTGCGTTTTGCATTCATGCGCGCCTGTGACCTTCTGTATTCATTTGCTACTGTAACGAGGCTTCGCCAATCTGGAACTTATCAAAGTATAGAATCAGAGAGGGGGAGGTGGAAGGTGAGGAGGGGGAGTGCGGATGTAAGATGACGGGGCCTAAATTGTAATCGTTATTTTCCTATATAGATTGGCCTGCAATCCAGACAGTTCCTTCTCAGCATTGATGGACGTATTCATTCTGAATGCTAGAGAGAAGGATCAGGAGGAGAAACCAGACGTTATGATGAGAAACATCAAGCAATTCATGAGCGGCATGAAGAACTTCCTATTTAACAGGCAGGTGCCAGAAGTGGATGCTGTGATGGATAAGGTAGGTGTAGGAATCCCGATGTTGAGTTCTATAGTTTGTGTGGTACAAAATAGGCAAGGTTTATTCCATGGCAATAGGCGTAGACACTCTGTTAAACTCCATAGTTTGTTTGGTAATAAATGGGCAAGCTTTACTCCATTACAATAAGTATTGGAACTTGTATAGTTCTATAGTTCGTTTGGTTAAAAATAGACAAGCTTTACTCCATTACAATAGCATAGGAACTTGTTTTGGTGTAGAAATCGGATGTGATAGTTTGTGTGGTACAAAAAAGACGAGCTTTATTCCATAACGATTTGCATAGCAACTTGTTTATAGTTTGTTTGGTATAAAATAGGCAAGCTTTATTCCATTGCAATAGGCATAGGAACTCTGTTAAGTTGTACAGTTTGAGCAAGCTTCATAAATACCTTGCAGTAGGCATACACAGTGGTCCAACAAAAGGGTTCACATTTTTTAGATATGGATTAGGATTTTTTAATTTTAGCTTTATTTTCTATTACGTTTTCACCATATACGCCCAAGATATTGTTGTTTAAGAATATGCAAATATAATATGATGACGGTTCCCCCAATTTTGAGAAATCCACCTGAGTAAAGGTACCACTGGTTTTTTTAACCACTCTGTATTAGTCAAACTAAAAAGGCACAATACAAGTCCTTCAGGCACGTGCGTGTCATATACATGGATATCAGCCTAAGACAAAAAATTCTAGTTACAGATACGCTTGAATAAATTAAAGCTTCACAATGTTCACCTTGGTACTAAACAAAATATGATTTTGGGACTATATTTACTTAAGAAAGAACATTTTTCAGCAAAAGTAATTTTGCCCCATGATATTTTGAAGTTTTGTATGTCATAACCCTAACCCCGGTTTAGGATTTTTGACCGGGATCACAATTTTCGAGGAAAAAACACCAACTAAATCTCCGGGAACCTGCCGGGATTCGATCCGGGGACCCTCCGTTCTCGAGCCCCACCTTCCTAACACTAAGCCACGGCCCTCAGCTACACATTCGTGCAGTATACTGTACTCATTATATAGGCTCGGTTGACTACGTCATCGAAAACCGACGGCGCATGCGTTTGGAGAGGGACTTTGGATTAGCATTTTTTAGCACTCAGGGGGGTTAGGGTTAAAGTGTAAGCTGACTTTTGTCAAACCAGCATAACAGTTTTTAGTAAATATTGGTGTCTTTGAGGGTTTATTTTTAATGGAGAAGGTTTTATGGTTGTTGGATATGAAAAGTATTTAACTTTTTCTTTCCTTCTTTCAGTATCCCGATCTGAGCATGGTGGAGTTAGATGCCATTGTAGAGGGCGCTCTTCATCTGTACATTCTCAATCCACTCAAAGATGACATCTATCAGTGTTTTGTCAACGAATTAAAAAGGTAATACAATTACGCACGTACGGCATGCGTTTGCATAAAGCTGCATTTTGCGACATGATGGCAATGAAGATATTTTGTTCCCAGTGAATGGCATATTTGCATTATTTCATGTATGTTTGTAAATGTATGTACATGTATGTACTTATGAATGGTAGAAAGGAATGCTTAGTTAAACTATACATATTCTCACGGTCGCAGTGATGTCACAGAATGGAATACTGACACCCGATTGGTCAGTTATGGCTGTTCCAAGTTACTCCCTGGGTTAAAAATTGCTATTGGAGTAAATGGTATACAAAATCATACTTTACTACAAATGTTCATGTTAAAATAGATTCTTTGTTAAATATATTAACAATAAAACTAAGATATTCTTCAGCTGTATCTCGAAAAGAATTAATGGTATCAAAAACAATAATAGACAAATTTCCGAGCACTCCATACACATTCCATGGTAAGTTTCACTCCAGTTATGGTGAGTAAGCATGCCAAATTCAATGGTTGCAACCGCGAGAATAGAGCTATTTTGGATTCATTATAAGCATATTTTGAAATGGTTTATTCTATCTCTTGTGGCCTACAGGTCAGATTACAATTGATCATAAATAAAGCAAATAGAACAATGGAACTTGCAGGCAGCAGCTATAAATCTGATGTTAATTAAATTATTGTAGCTATTACTGTAACTGATGAAAATGACACATTAGGCCACACCAAAAAGAAGGTCTGTCTCACATACATATGGGAAAATAGCTATGTGATATGCATTTTTTTTTTTAAAGCCTAAAATTGGGCTCATCGCGTAGGGTTATGCGGCAAAAGTGACTCCACATATTTATGCGTGCGGGTATGTGCGACAGATTTTATTTTCTTGGCCTAAATCATTGTAGCTATTAGTGTAACAGATGAAATGGCACATTACTCTGATTTATAATTACATCCTAAATTACAAATTGTAACACAAGGAGGATTGTGTAGGTGTATGAAAAAAGTGCAACTGTGCACAAATGTCTGCATTCACAGAAGATGATTAGATTGAGAGTGGTCTATAGCACACATCTAATATGGCTTAAACTCCTTAGTAAAAATTGGCATTTGATCGTTATTACATACACTCTGTATAGTGATGCAGCATTATAGAATGATGCAGTTATCAACTTGTGTTAGCAAAAATCTATTACTGAAAAAATCACTTTTTTGGCGCTTTTTGGTCAAAATTTCAAAAAATATTAGATTAGGTTTTTAAAACAAAAAATCGTCCCTAAGTTAGTGTCTTTACATCATAATCTACCAATTTGGGAATTTTTTACTCAAAACTATTTTTGTTAATGATGTTTTTGTGATTTTCTCAAAAAATAAACATTTTTTGTCAAAATTGATGCAAAATGTGGATTCTCTGATCCATTTCATTTCCAAAAATGTATACTTTTATATGCATTTGATTAATAGATCAATAATTACAGCACTCACAAAATTCTAAAAATCAAGTCAAAAACTTCCTTGAGTCCCCAAGGGGATGTGCACCTTCGCATAGCCTCCGTAAAACTGCCGTAACTTCTTCATTATTAATTTAATCTTAATAAAAGTATACATTTTTTTGCGGGAAAGGGTTCAATGAATCCAACTATGATCATGAAATTGACCATTTTGGAGAAAATTATAAAAAACACGTTTTTTGACCCATTTTAGGTTCTGCAAAGATAACTCAAAATATATTTTGTTAAATTTTATCTAACTAGTTTTATTATATTCCTCATGCAATTCCCTAGGAATTGTTTTTTTTTTTTATTTTTTACTTTATTATTTTTTGAATTATAGACCAAAAAGTGCTAAAAAACATGATTTTTAACCTCCAAAATCGTGAAAATCACGTCTTTTGGTAAAAAATCCTATTTTTTGGCACTTTTTGGTCGATAATTCAAAAAATAATAAAGTAAATTTAAAAAAAAAAAAACGATTCCTAGGGAATTGCATGAGGAATATAATGAAACTACAATCTTGGAAAAAAGTCCTTGGAACGCGAACGCTGAGCTGAGCACACGTGCTGGGTATTGTGTGCATGTATTGATACTTAGTGTCTTCTGTTATAAACGGAAATTGTTCAAATGAGATTTTTACTTCCCCACCCCCATCGATCAATGTTGGGACACTCTGGCAAGCTGCAGGAGCCACTGGCCTTGGTCAACATTGTACGGGGGAGTGGGGGTGACACTTGTCCGTTAATCACACGCAAGTGTTCCAAGACTTTTTGCCAGGATTGTATAAGAGGAATGCAAAATATTTGATCTAAATTTGGTTTTTCTGTCATAAATCAAAAACCGAATGTCGTATGAATCTCATATTACACACAATTTGAGTAAACAATAGAGGCATCACAAATATAATAAAAATGATGACAGGGAATTAATTTTATTTAGGGAGTGGTCACTGAAAACAATTATGTATGTCATATTTAACTACAATTTGACCCGTTTCTTGATCCCGCGCGTAATAATCTGATGTTTATAAATCAATAAATCAAAAGTATAAAGTTCTTGCTGAGAAATTAACATGTTTATACTTTTAATAATGTTATCACATTGCCTATTTGTTTGTTATTTGAAATATGAAACTATACATTTACACTTTCCACGCGACAGGTGTCTGCAGACGACAATCCAAAATTGCACAAAATGTTTCAAAAACGTCAAAATTATTGAATGTCATTTTACCAATATTTGGAATCACCTTATGAAATGCATTCAAATAAGTACAAACGTGCCTATTATTAGTTCAGTTATCCTTGAGATAGACATAAAAGTTAGACAAATCTGTTTTGTACCGTGGTTAAACCAATAGCCGCGTTGAAAGTGTTAACATTTGCCGAGCAGTAAACGTTTATTTGCAATACTATTCCTATCTATTGAAGATAGCTCATAACAGAAAAAAGGAAAAAAACCACGCCATGAAAGCGACTCGAACCAACGCCAAGCAGGCTATTAACAGATAAAGGGTGCCAACGAACGCTCCTATCCACTGGGCCAAGCGGTCAGTGCTTACACAAGCGTGGATTTGTTTTATTATACATGTTATAGTAATGCATTATTGCAAAGTGTCACACACTTTACCCACAGTTTACCATCAGTTTACCATTGGGACATTTTGCTTATAATAGGCAATTAAACGTTTTTTCATACTGCCTTTGAGTTATCAAGATATGCATATGTGTTAGCTATACCAATCATGCATGTTGTAACTCCGAAATATAATCCGCATTGGTCACATCTACGCATTTTGATAACAGTTTACCATTTAAAATGAAAACAAAATATGTATAATAATATTATACTATAGAAACGACGGTAAAGTGTTCAATGAACACGCGTTTCAAGGCAACACTTTACCAAACACTTTACCATGCACTTTACCATTACGGTCCCAACTCGTCTGATGATTTCTTTGTGAATAAAGCTAAATTCATTTATCGCAGCGCTATTTTAATCAATAAATACAATAAAATATACTACTTAAATGGTTTATTTATGTATTCACGTATATTATAAATTACTTAAATGGTTTATGTATTCACTTATTTAGTTGTTTGGGTTGTTTTTGAGGATGGGATTGAACTGAAGGCCTATAGATAATATTATCGTCGTGCTTACTCATCTGACTCATTAGCTCAGTTGACTAGAGCGCTGGTCTTTAACCATCCAGAGGTCCCAGGTTCAAATCCTGGATGTGCAATTTCTTTTACTGACTATCATTTATAATTTGTGGAGTAAGAAGAAACATTTACTCATCATCCAACCATGTCCAACTATTGTTTTTCCAATTATTTTCAAATATTTCCAAAAAATAAATGCCAACAGTTTGAAAAAAATGTGTAAGAAAAAAGTAATATTTGAAAAATCCATAAAATAAGGGTTTGTGAATAACGTGTCGGGGAAAAAATACCAGCAATTTCAAAATGTTCAAAATAAATTCCAAAAACTGTAGGCAAAAACACCCTTTGACAATTTGAGCCAAAAAATGTTGGTTAATATTAATATGTGGAAATGTAGAACTAAATCCAAATGTAGTTTTTCAAAAATTCTTTTTAATAAAAACAGCCACAAAAGTGTACGTATAGGCCTATGGACATTCGAGCAGAAAAAAAAAAGTGTTTTGAAAAAAGGTGTTTTTCTTGCATTTTTTCTTGGTGATTATTGGGCCGGGGGATTCATCGTCCCTTTGCAACACAAGTGATGCAAAACAACGACCGCAAATAAAAAAATACATAATAACAGATGGGCATATGAATAATGAGCATCTATTATTATATTACAACCCGTTAATGCAATACGAAAGATAGCTGTCGAATCTGTCAAACAGAAGTTACTGCTATCTACTGAAGATAGTTATTTACAATTATTTGTGTTACTTTCAACCCCATATATAGATTCCGTTACTTTTAGATACTCTTTTGCATATCTGACAATACATGAATAACTCTCGTAGGAGTATCTGAAAACGCCACATTATGCATTGCAATAATGGCCAATTATTATACATCTTCGAAATGCATTAGTTAGTATAGGGAATTGGTTTCACTGAACGTTCCCGTATTAAATGAATGTCTTTATAAAAAAAAATACTAGGGATGCCAAGCCTATGGTCCACTGCCAAATACTGTGCAATTTGAGATACATGTGACATTTAGTTTTCGAGATGTGATAGAAAAAACAAATTTAGATGATTTTTTTTGCAATCTGCGTATACAATCTTGGAAAAAAGTCCTTGGAACGCGAACGCTGAGCTGAGCACACGTGCTGGGTATTGTGTGCATGTATTGATACTTAGTGTCTTCTGTTATAAACGGAAATTGTTCAAATGAGATTTTTACTTCCCCACCCCCATCGATCAATGTTGGGACACTCTGGCAAGCTGCAGGAGCCACTGGCCTTGGTCAACATTGTACGGGGGAGTGGGGGTGACACTTGTCCGTTAATCACACGCAAGTGTTCCAAGACTTTTTGCCAGGATTGTAGGTAGATAAAATTTAACAAAATATATTTTGAGTTATCTTTGCAGAACCTAAAATGGGTCAAAAAACGTGTTTTTGATCGTTTTCTCCCAAAATGGTCAATTTCATGATCATGTTTGGATTCATTGAACCCTTTTCTGCAAAAAAATGTATACTTTTATATAGATTTAATAAATAATAAAGAAGTTACGGCAGTTTCAGGGAGGCTGTACCTGAAGGTGCACAGCCCCCTTAAATGCATACTGCTGACAAAAGCCCCCTTTTGATATGAATGGTCACATTATGATGGTGGCCATAGTTATCCAACATCTTTTTCAGAGAAATATTGACTTTACTGATTTAACTGGGGTAACAATTGAAAAAAAATGAAAAAAATGACTTTGGCTCATGCTGGATGCGATTCTTTATCTAAAACCAATACAAATGTCAAAAAATCAATTAAATCTGAATAGTTTCATCTGATAACATATCTTCAATTTCGACAAAAAGGATTTTTTTTTTGTTGACATGCTTTTATTTGACACTCATAAAGTTCCACACAAAAAGGTTTGACTATGCCATAAAATTGGCCTTAAAGAAGAACAATACCATTCATGAAACCAAGCATTATATGGTAAGAAAATAATTATATAATGTATATTGACCGCATAACTAAAATATTCAATAAAACTAATTTAAACGGCACCAACCTGTGATTATTTGAAATTCGCTCCCAGTTGTCTGTGTCGAAAGTAGTGGTGGGATAGCCATACCCAATATTATGAAGTCATCGTTACTAAAACCGCCTCATCAGCAACAGGTCGCTGCACGTAATCACACAGAAATTCAATGCATAAATCGAAAATATCAATACATGAAACAGAGATGTTGAAATCTCGTAACTGTTTCATCATAGCTTCGATCAATATGGTGACGTCCATACAGGTGATTTTTTTCTTCTTCTAAAGCTGATTTGTCTTAGCGTGGCACTTTTAAAAACTTTAACCTACGGATGTGGTCTGTATAATAATAATGCTACATATTTGAGCGCTAAAGTTCTATGGCAAGGATTTCCTTTAAGGCCTGTTTAGACTGTTGAGTCAAACGAAAGTCTTAAAACACAGCAGTAGTTAGAATTACACCTTATTGTATGGAACCTTTGATTTATATATTATTACTCATGCCAACGACGCCATAACTCTTTTCTACTATAGTTTGATCAGTTCCAAATTAGCAAAGCCTCCTTACATCAGCAAATGAATACAGATGGTCGTGGGCAAACACAAAGGCAAAGCTCACTGTGCATCATATGCGTGATGCATGCATACGGTCAAAACCGTGCGCGTGTACGCTTGGATTATCTTTGTGCGCGGAGAGATAAAAACGAAATATTCCTCGCCAATTTGGAATTGATTGAAGTAAACAGGAGATTGTGGGTTTGAGTCCCTCGTCAGTGAATGTCCTTACTTTTTTCAAGAAGGGGCATTTAGTGGTGCTTGTTATGTGTTTCTTCCCCGACTTTCAGTCACGATGAGTTTCTCTGTACTACACACACATCTGTAATCTGAATGGATCAGCATAGCAAGTAACCAAAGAAGATTTTAAAGACACCACCACAATGTATTGCATTTTTGCAAAATGCCCATGATTGTGTGCTTATGTCTCGGTTCCCATAGACATAACCACACAATCATGGCTTCATAGCGCGTTCATAGTTGGAGCTCTTAGGTTCTAGTTTACATTAATGAATAAATAAGTTATCAGCGTTCCTTTTTCTTATTTCTAAAACTTAAGAGCTCGGGAAATGCATCGTGTGAAAGCTTTAGGTGGCTGGCGTTCGTGCAATGCATTGTTGGAAGATCTTAAAATCTTCTTTTAAGTAACAAAGATGTCCATGTGATTGCATGTATGTTTCAATGAATTTAATCAATTTTAATTCAACTCGACGGTAAAACTCATTCAAGAAATCTATTCTTTGTATATCAGCAGGACTGGGGCACTGGCCGTACTAGATCATAACATACAGATTGCTAAATCAAGGACTATGGTGGAATTGGGAATCAAGGTAAGAGAGATGAAACGGACTCTATTTATTCAAAGATTATTCCGAGATTTGGCAGGGATTACTCAATACTATAGTATCTGTCCAATTTTATTTAATTTTACTGTAAAAATTACTGTATTTTCTCAAATAAACATTTATTGGAGAGAATAAAGGGTGTGTATTTGAGGGTATTTTCTAAGAAATAGAAAGCCATATGATATATGATGAACATTTTCAGATATATTTATCCCTCCATCCACAGCCAAACTACACCCCACCTGCAGTAGAAATCATAAGTGAAATAAGGAATTTACTGACTGAGATGGAGGAAGCTTATTCACCCATCAAAAAGTTGGATTATTTACTCAAGATTGTCACCTCGGTGTATAATTCTGTAAGTATATCAGCTAATGAAATATAAAAGGTTTAATTTCTGGAGGAGAACAAACAAAAAAAACTACCGTCAAAATGGGGTTTAATGTATTTATTTTGTTATCTCTAAGGTCAGGATAATTATCTTTAGAATCAGTCACATTTCATATAAAAAGATGGGGGTGACTGTTGAATTCAACATTCATTCACAGAAATGATGCATGCTAGACTTTAAACAAGTCTGTGATGGAATAAAGCGTAACAACACCTGTTTAAGCAGGATTTGTATCTAGTTCTAGACTGTATTTTGCATTAAATAGTTGCGCCAAAAGACGACAAGTAATTTGAATTGAATTGAATGTGGCCAAATACAAATAAAAAAATGAAAAAACATTAAAAAAAACATTACAGAGATAAGATTACCCTAAGATCAAAAGTTAGTGAGCTACAGGATATAAAACATATTTGTGTACAGTGGCTGCAAAAGGGCGCAGTTGTCTCTCAAAGAAAAAGTTGAGATCTTAATACCAATAAATGAGCTTTTTGAATGTTTCAAAATGATACCTTTATGGGGAAGATTCGATACTGCTTTCTGATTTTATGAAGGAACATTATTGTAAAATTGTCTTTAATTCCTTTGTTTCTCCATGCCTAATTCCATCAATATCTCAACATGCATATTGCCGACAACTGTACCCTTTTGCCGCGACAATACACATTTTATTTTATTCATAATAAGAATATGTGGGCTATGTTGAGAATATCAGTTGATTCAGACTATGTGTTTATCCACATCAGTGCATTCAATTGATCATGAGTTTGAATTCTTATTGTGTTATTATCTACTCTGGACAAGGACATTTAACAGCATGATATACTTTCTCTTAACTGAGGGTACTCATAGGCTGCAATGGATATGTGATTCTATCAAACAAAATCAGTCTGAAGTTGTGCATAAACAATGTGTTTAGTTTTCCTTTCTAATTGGATTTTGTAGTGTAATCGGGTAACTAAACAATTGTTGTGGTTAGTTGTGTACTGACCGGGTCATAGAGCAGAGTAGGGTTGAGGAGTATCCGTAAAGTTTACTTGTTATGAGGTTCTTTCAGAGTCCTGTTGTGACAAATACAATATACCGATTTATATTATCATGCAATGCCTACATTTCAAAGAAAACCCACACTACGAAATACAGGATATGGTTGTTATGCATCTTTATAGAACAGGGGACTTTACCCAGTGGTTAATGACGTGTTGAACTGCATATATGCAGGTACAAATCTGTCAAAGTGTGCAGAGGCATTATAGGGCAAATAAAGTGATTTGACACAGTACACTTTTACATCACAGCATTTTATTTAGGGGGAAGGTTATATCAGCAAAGAAATGATGGGTACATTGTTCTAGGAAGTCCACTTAAATTAATAATAGTAATAATAGACAGTTCTTTTGGCCAATTATTATTGCTGTCATTTTGAATCAGAACCCTTTTCGTCGCTACACTTAGAGGCTTCTGGCCAACAGTGCACAGCCTATCAGCACTACTTAGATTGTGACGCCCTAACAGTTCCCAAATATTGCTTGGGTTGACGAGGCAATTGAGACTAAGTATCTTGCCTAAGGACACATACAAGTTGGCCACGGCGGGGATAGAACTCACAACCTCATGATCATGAGTCCCGTGCTGTTCTGCTAGACCATACTTGCTCATAACACAAACTGATGTCAGAACTATTTGATGACAGATGCTGTACTAATAATAACAGTGAAGATTTTTGATATAGATTGAGATGATAATTACTTTGCCTTTTTTTTTTAAATCCATAGGTTATAGATACGACTTCCGGAAGAAATGAAGTTCAATCTATGGGTGCTGATGGTAAGTCACATAGTAAGCGTGGAATATTACCCCTAACAACCCTGAGAGGCACGATCAGACGGGCTTTCATATGCAGATCAAAATATTAAGATTTTTTGAAGCTGACTCCGTAGTATGCTTAGGCCAAAAAAATATTGTTGTTTTGCCCTCAAGTGCCAAAAATCTTGAAGTCAGGTTGGTCGGTGGTTGCTCAATTGTCCTTCTTTTTTTTTGCTGACAAATATTGCTGACAAACCGTGGTTCATGACAAGACGAAATTGGTTAATGTCAATGTGACTAATGTTTCTATAGTGTGATTACAGTTTAAAAGCAATCTATTCAAGCACATTTATTCATTTCAAGTAGAAAATAGAAAATAGTAATATTTTGAAAAATTTAAATCTTACATGTTTTTAAAAAAAAATGGTGACCCTGATTTGTGAGATTTTAGGGTCGGTCTTTGAGGGCAACACGACAACAATGTTTTTGCCTTATGTAGGAGAGGGAGTTCCACACAGAAGACCCCAATTTGATTTCTGAGTCTTCCCCCCCCCCCCCCCCCTCCCACACACCCTCATTTGATCCGGTTTATGCCCCTGATAGTTTTATTCCCAAGACAATACCTAGAGGGTTAGGAGGGTTAATGACCAATGCTTTGAAAAAACACAAGTCATACCAAATCATGATATGAATCTGTGATGCTTATCAGTACATCATATAACAAGACTTTTCCATTACTTTGATGATGACACACAGTCATATGCCAAACCATGAGTTTATAAATAATCTGAGATGCAGACAAGTTCGCTAAAATGCTTGGGTATGTTCAGTGCTTTAAAGAAACACAGTTATACCAATTTAGTATTATTATTAGACGCATATTTGCACATCTGATGAGGAGACTGACCAGTAGGGCGGGGCGTAAATAGGGAAGGTATTTTGTTCAAATCGGCCATGGTCAAAATGTATTCCACTTGACCCCACATGATTAAATATGCACTTTAAAAAGAATTCGGAGGGGGTCTTCAGACCCCACCACTACCCTTAATCCCCCTATAGGGGAATACATGGTAAAATTGATATATTTGTGTAGCAAAATTATGTTTCGACCTAAAACAAATTGAAACATAATTTTTTCAGCACAATGCATTTCTATAAGGTCCCCATAATGACATACTAAAAGTCCGAAAGTATCAGAGTGGTAGAAATATGCCTAATTTGCATAAACTTAAAATGGCCGCTAATTTGAGAATTTTGGCGGCCATTTTTTTATTTATGCAATTTAAGATACACATATTAGGGCAGATATGTCTCTGTATGTCCTTTGAGACTTAATACATTCATAAAATATATGCTGAAGCTATTTAAAGTGCCATAACAACTATCTAAGACAAGAAATAAGTCCAAAACAATGAAAATGCTCAAATTAGCGGCCATTTTAAGTTTATGCAAATTATCATATTTCTAACACTCTGATATTTTCAGACTTTTAGTATGTCATTATGGGTACCTTATAGAAATGCATTAAGCTGAAAAAAATATGTATTAATTTGTTCTAGGTCGAAACTTAATTTTGCTAAACCAATTTGGCAACTTTACCATGTATTCCCCTATAGGGGATAAAGGGTAGTGGTGGGGTCTGAAGACCCCCTCCGAATTTTTTTTAAAGTGCATATTTGATCATGTGGGGTCAAGTGGAACACATTTTGACCATGGCCGATTTGAACAAAATACCTTCCCTATTTACGCCCCGCCCTACTGACCAGCGCTCTGAAAAATCGAGTATGCCAAATCATGAGTATTTGAGTTCTGATTTAACACATAGTTACCTGTTACAAAGTGTAATCCAGTGTATTGAAGAAACACAGTTTGGCCACTCTATGATTTCAATCTGAGACGCCTATCAGCACATTTGTTAACACTTTCCACGCGGCTATTAGTTTTACCATATATACAAAACAGATTTTTCAGAAACCTTTTTC
The DNA here is from genome assembly GCA_035610835.1 of Ophiura sarsii. Taxonomy (NCBI): domain Eukaryota; kingdom Metazoa; phylum Echinodermata; class Ophiuroidea; order Amphilepidida; family Ophiuridae; genus Ophiura; species Ophiura sarsii. Next base: position 54,940,892 of record CM069441.1, read on the forward strand.
AACTTTAAAGTCTATCTCAAGAATTACTAAACCAATCAATACTAGGAATGTTTAGACTTATTTTAATGCATTTCTCATGGTGATTCCAAATAATGGTAATGACATTTAATTATCTTGACAATTTCGAAACATCTTGTGAAATGTTGCAATGTCGTCTGCAGACGCCTGCCTTGGGGAAAGTGTTAAGGATCAACCTATCTGGAAAGGAGACCTTCAAAACACTCCCATAAGAATTACACACCAATTTAAAAAAATAACAAAATCATAGTCATTTGGATCAATCATGTTGTGTAATGTACTGCAGATAAATATTTTAGATAAGACATTTGGCCCTGCAGACAATGACCCGGGCAAACAAGCAATAGCATGTGTCATTGGAGTTAAATTAGACAGTGGCTTTCCTGTTACTAAGCTTGACATACACTTCCTGTGATCAGGTCAATATATGGTGGTATTACCATTTTAGATTAGTAAGGCCTAAACTGAAAAATTGGGGAGGGGGGGGGGAGCAGGGGTGTTGCACATATATCATAAATGATAATTGAAAAATAAATTCAAAAAGAAAGAAAATGTTTGTACAAATGAAAAGCACCTGAAATAGAGGTAGATTTTCAGGACAATTGGTTTAATTAATGCAGAATTTGCTCTTTTTATTTTAAATTAAAAGTGTAGAATATGATATAGTAAATTAACAAATGACAAAAAGGTTTTAAGTATCAAAAATGTCATAATAAACAAAAAGAAATACTTCTTTCTTACTCGGAAAAAATTATGAATTTATGGGGTTTTTTAAACTAAAGAAATTCAATTCAAACCTCTTTTAATAAAACAATTAAAAAATATAGGTTAAAATAGTCTAATTATACTTGCAAATTATCTACAAATGGATAGTTAATAGAATTAAAAACACATGAAACTGATATACATGAGGAAGTTAAATACCACTTTTATCAGTGTTAGTTTAGAAATTATTACACAGACATAATTTCTTTTCATTGTTAATTTGTATAGCGGTGATTTATGATAATTATAGTTGATACACACATATCAAAACTGCATAATGCCACATGGATGAGTTCTTCGACTTCCTGCGGCTTCTGGAAATAGATTTCTCTCAGTTTTAACCTTAACACTTTTCATGCGGCAACATCTCACCAAATGTTTCAGAAATGTTAGAATTACTGAATTTCATTATCACATTTGGAATCGCCATGAGAAATGCATTAAAATAAGTACAAGCATGCATAGTATTGGTTCAGTAATTCTTGTGATGAACTTTGAAAGTTGGGAAAGGTTTCTGAAAGATCTGTTTTGTATAATTGTAAAACTAATACTAATAGCCACGTGGAAAGTGTTAAATAGACTTACGTCAATGAATTTATTTTGGTTGCTATGTGCTATGTGGTTTTATATTGGGAGAGGAAACATCATAAGTTATTTTTATTATTTGAGTTTGGAAAGATGAGATCTTGGAAAATTGAATGTGTATGAAAAATATTGCCCAAATGTTTGATGTGTAACATGCACCATTCTTTATTTGAATAGCAGTAGAAGTAATGACCTGTGGGTTGTATAGTGGATAGAGCACCAGACACACAATATGGAGGTTATAGGAACAACACTTGCTGTGGTCAACATGTTGTGCTTTTGGGTCACCGACTTAATCCTTATTCCTTACCAAAACTCAGAGAGTAAAAGGCACCAACATTTGATGGGATAAAAAATTATTGCAACCCGGGTTATATTACAAAATGGGATGTGGCATGTCGCTTTGTGTACAAAGCATAGTGGCTTTTTATATGGTGTTTTTTCACAAAGGCAAGCTAGTTTAAAGCTGGCCTACCACTTTGGTAGTTAACCACAGACACGGCCGGGTCATACACCTGTTCACTTGATGACAGATTGTACAGAGTTAGCAAGGAGAAATTGTAACCATGTCAAATTCCCAAGAGCACGGGATGTGGCTAGAAGCTCTGGGTGGTAGTTTGCCTTTATCCAAAAGTTTAAAAATGGCAAAGAACCAACTTCCAAGCTTCTGATCCCTGGCAGCAAAAAAATAATTAATGAATCTTGCCAAAAATGCCATGTCCCGATATGTAAACTTATTAAAATCTTAGATCTTTATACTTTAGTTAGGCAAAAAAAAAAAAAAGTTTGTTTCCGGTAGGTGGTCTGAAAACCAAGATGCGAGATGCGTTTTTTATTTTTATTTATTTTTATTTTTGAGGGGGGAGAAGTCGGCGGGATGATTTTTCAAAGGCAAATATTTGCAATTTACCATACGCCGCGAACCCTGAAGACACAAATAATCACAGCCAGTATCCTACTGTGCCCCATATCATAGTTACTGGGCTTCCCAGAGCAGTCAGATTCAATTGTTTGTGCAAAATGTTAATCTTTTCTACAGTACTTTGAATTTCAATCGGTTTTGCAATTTTTTAATTTTTTAATTTTTAATTTTTAAAATTTGGAATAAAAAAATGAAATGCGGTAATTTACGTTGCCTGAAACAATCTTGGTTTTTTTTGTTACGCCTTATAACTTAACCTTTTTTAAAACTTATTTGCTAAATATTTCAAATTGTTTTTGTTATTATTCTCTCTTTCAGATTTTCTACCAATGTTCATTTATGTACTAGTGCAATGTGAGGCTGTTAACATAGAAGTAGAAGCAGATTATATGTGGGGTTTACTGGAGCCATCTAAACTGTCAGGAGAAGGAGGCTATTATCTCACCACACTAAGTAGTGCCAGTAAGTATGCGCTTATCCGTTCACATGATTATTATTTTGCACTTATTGTTAGATGTTTTCATAAGATAAAAATGATCCACTTTAGGGGAGGAATCTTTGCCAGTGTGGCAATTTAATGTTACAAAGTGAATTATAAATGTGAATGGCAACAGCATTCATCAGGATTAAAATGTCTTAGTCATATTGAAATCATCATCTACAATGTTGGATAAATCTGAAAATATTTATAAAGTGACAAAAAAAGGCTGTTCTCCAGGGAGATGGCCCTTTCCTTTCCGTAAGTGTTGGTCAGCCATTTGTTGTTTTTATTGTGTCAAAACAGTCCAAAGAAATTACACAGATTTTCAATCATTCTTAAAACAAATATCCAACATTTTATTATAATACAATTTTGTTTGAATCTCAAAGTCAAAAAATGATGCATAGAACAGGGTATCTTTCCATGGTCTAAAATCACCCGTTGTTCTGTCTTTTCAGTCTGTGTACTCAAGCAGTTTGAGCAGGAGAATCAAACTGAAACTAAAGGATTTTTGACTGTCATGGTTGCCTTGGAAACGGGTGAAGTGATGGAGAAAACCCTACCAGTGCTTCCTGGGATGACCGCAGCAGATATTTGTAAGTATAAGCTGGCTATTGAGTTTGGCTATCAACAGTTTCAACATAAAACATATTTTAGAAAGGGCCATTGACATTAAATGTTGCTATGGTAGTTTTGAGATAAATCCTTGCTTTAATTTTTTTTTTTTTTTTGGAAAATAGGAAAAGAGGCATACATTTCATTAGTCAATCTAAAATTATGGGGGGGGGGGGGAAATTATACCACTTATTATGTAATGAAAATCAAATTATATTAAACTTTGGTATCATCATTACAGCAACGGGGGGGGGGGTTGGGGGGGGGGGTTGGAGGGGGGGGAATGAGAGTAACTCTGCATCCAAAATTAGCAAAAGACCCTGTGTTTGTTTTTAGTGAATATTAATGTGGACAACTTCTGGTCTATTTTGATATCTGGTCTCCTTCGTATCATTCATTTGTTTAAAGGAAGTCGTTCATGTTTGTGATTAGGCGATGGAAAAAAAATCCCCTTTTCTATGGGCAAATAGACCTCTCAGGTTGGGTCAGACGGTCGTTTTTTTGTCCCTTCACAATTACCGTAACATTTATTTTTTAATCTGAAAAGGTTTTGCAGTTTTTTGACTATCCAAAATTGTTTTTTGGGGAGGTATTCATTTGCATGTAACACCAATTTCTAAAATGGTGGGTCAGGCCTGTAGAACAGGGTTTTGTTTTTGCCTAATGTAAATAATATTTTGATGGAGGGATTGATTTATTCATTGATTTTGGTTAATTGATCACAGGTCGAATCATCTCACATAAGATGCAGATTGAGAATGCAGAAGATGACTATCAGCTCTACCTCCTCACTCATGAAGGTAAGTGCTCACTCAAGATAACACCTGAAAGGGCCTTTGGAGGAGCAGGGTTGGGAGGGTGGGTAAAACCTTTTCTCTTTACCTAGAATATTTGACTATTACGGACCATTCTCTAAAGCATTTACTTATTTGACCCTTTTGCGATGGAATCACCATGTGACAATTTGATTATAGCAATCAATGCATAAATTAAATTATCATTTTTTACAAACCTATTAACAAACATCACAAGCCTTTAGTCCATATCCCAACTTAAAATGTAAGGACATAGCCAGTGCATGAATTGAATCGGTGACTTTTGGCAGTTGGATTGCCTCCCTATCATATAAACTGCTCACAAAAAGTATCGAAACACTTAGAAATGATCCAATATATAACGGCTCGAAAGGGTATGCATTAATCGAAGCAAATAACCAAGTGCATAATTTTGTTCTGCGTATTTTGACACCTCGATCGATGAGATACGATGTTGCAGAGCGGAGTTATTGTCATTTCAATGGTCGTGGGTCCAGTTTCAAAAGTGGCAATCACCCTATAGAAAGAGGTTTGCATTACTGTTTAGAATGATCAGATTCGTGATTTTCAATAGGGATGAGTGTCACCTTGGAAACTGGACCCACGATCATTGAAATGACAATAACTCCGCTCCGCAACATCGTATCTCAACGATTGAGGTGTCAAAATACGCAGAACAAAATTATGCACTTGGTTATTTGCTTCGATCAATGCATACCTTTTCGAGCCATTGTATATTGGATCATTTCTAAGTGTTTCGATACTTTTTGTGAGCAGTTTACTTACTTTGTTCAGTTTCAAACAGTCTAGAAAGTCATAATTGTGGAAGAAGCAAACAAACTTTTTCCTGAATGAGGAATATTAGGATGTATAATCTTCACTGCAGTAGAAGTAAAAACATACTTTTTTTCTCTCCCAAAACCTGCATCAGTGTCAATACTTTTTAAAAAATTTATATTCACAGAAGTGTCCCTGGCAGACTCTTGCTGTCCCATGTACGTCAAGTCTGACATCGAAGCCAACGAGAACAGGTATGTGCGGTTTGGATACAAGCACAAAAAACAACAGGTTAACTGGCCACGATTGAAAGAAGAATTAATCTAGGATGCATCGTGATTATGCATTGTATCGTTGTCGGCACTTCAATATCCAGAAGGAAGACTAGATTGGCAGACGACTGGCAACCTCTGAAAGAAGAATTAATCTAGTACGCATCGTGAATATGCATTTTATCGTTGTCAACACTTCATAATCCAGAAGACTAGATTACAACTGACCACCATTGAAATAAAAATGAATCTAGGGTGCATCATGAATACGCATTGGGCCGTTCGTTGTCAAAATCAAGATGACCAGAATAAAGACAAAGAGTACTACCGTAATTTGTGTCAGCTCAAGTTGAGAGGTGATGTCTGTGAATGTTCTAGATTTCGCACACGTTAACTCCAATACGCGTGATCAAAGAGAATATCGAAGGTGGCGCAGAAAGTGTTGCGTCAATCATTAGATTACGTGATAACGTCACCTCTTAACTGACACAGAGTATACCAAGTGTGTAATCCAAGAGAAGCATTGGGACACCACCATCAAATTTTTACCATTTTCATACGCTTTTGTTATTTTCAATCATTCTTATTACTTTTTTCAATACTTTGCTATCTGTGAAATTTTCCTTTTAGAAGAAGGAATGCCTTCATTTTTTTACCCACATGACTACATTTTCATATAATTTTAACCTGTTAATGACCTTTTTGGGATCATTTTTTTAACAGCTTGTGCAAATGTTAATTTTTCTTAAATATTCATCTTTATGCTATTTTATACAAACATCCTAGAAACTGTAATGGATTTTTTTAAGCTCCATCCTCACACATACTGTAAAGCATGAAATGTTCGCGTGCATCAACATTTCGCGAGTCATTCACACAAATGTTTTGCTTTTTAAAGGCCTGTAATGACTACTCAACACATTTGCGAAATGTTCATGCCGCGAAAAAGACAGAAGTCAGTGATTCGCAAAATTTTAATGACGCAAACATTTCATGCTTTACAGTATATTTTTTTCCAGATTGTTAACTTACATGGTTTCTGCGCTCTGCACTTTTGTCATGTACTGTTTAATTGCCATTTTGAATCAGTTTTCCATGACAATATTGAAAATGAGCTGGAAATCCACACAAAAAAAATAGCAGCTTCTGAGGTGAAATTTTGCTGTGTTTTACCATTTTGTTGCTAAGGCCATATATGGTAAAAAGCAGCTAGTTTAAAAACTACAGCAGATGAAATCTGATAGTGCAATTGGTAGTCCCAGGAAGAATTGTTCACATCGTGAGCCTCGAATCTGTTAATGTAGGTCTACAATGCAATGTATTGTATGTAAAATGGTGCATCAAATGACTGCAAAATATACATGAAATATAAAAACAAATATTAATTAACTGGCTTAAGTTTGTGGGATGGCACAGGTATGATCACCCGATAAAAGCTACAATCATGGAAAAAAAGGTTGGCACACTTTTTCCGAATTAAGGACAAAAGCGCCCCCTCTTCACCGAGGCAATGTTGTGCAGAGTCATGTTATCAGAAGCCTTGGCAGTTCCCCCAACATTGATTGATGGGGTGTGGGGAAGGATAAATGAAAGGGGGACTTCTGCTTTCTATTAAACAGTGCTATCATGTCCCAAGCCTGGTATCAATTACGAGCACAGGATGGTTGTAATAAGTTTCTTCAAGTGTGCCAACTATTTTTTTCCATAATTGTAGATCGTTTCGATTTCAACAATGTTGTTTTCACATCATGATCATATTTATCCCATTCTACTCATATAGCCAATTTAAATTTGTATGCAGCAGCACACGGTGTTCACTTACTTTAGGCCATTTTAGACCCATGTTCTACCTGATATAAATTCTGTCAATCGCAGCAATTTTGTGTGAACAAGGTTATATAATTATATTAACGACATTGAGATTAATGGACCAACCCGTAAATATTCACATATCCAATTGTGTAATAATTTGTGTGCTTTTTTTATTCATCAATATTTTTAACGAATTTTTTAATTGTGGCAATGACGTATTCAGTAGATGTATTGCATAGTGTTAATATTTGATCACTGATAGATTTAAAGATACAAATGCTGGACATTTTTTATAATATATTTGTTGGATATAGTTATTACCCTTGGCCTTATATGTGTCTGTGTATCATAAGCTGATTTATAAATGCGAGATTTTTACATCCACTGTGTATGTAGTTTATACCTTATGCACATAGTGTAAAGAAAGATTTTTGAAATAAACTGATAAAAATGTGTATAACTTTTTATTCTTCTTAAGGGCAGAATTGAAAGTATGTTGTACCTTTTAGAAATATGATAACCTTTGATTATTGCTGTATACTCGGGAAACAATGTATTAACTTTTTGGTTATTACTGTATGTACCAGTCACACATGCAAATACATGGTTCAACGTCCTTCAACGGAATAAACCGTATACTCCATATGGCGGTACTTGTATTTGCATAATGTGACTGTTACAGCCTTACCCAACTTTTTAGCAAATTCTGAAGTCGTTGGTAGACCTTTGTATCTTAAAGGTAGATGACCCGATCACATTTTCGTAACACAGAATTATTTCAAACATACGGAGATTTTCATATCATATGAAAGCTCGTATTTTTCTCATCATCATACTGAAATTTGATGGCCTAAATCGGTATAATTACGGAGAAATCGATGAAATAACGTTGAATTACCGCGAATGGTGGTAACCACCGATATAGTTTGTGTACTACTCAATGGGTACAGTTCACAGCATCTTGTGCGTCTAAAATAAGAACCATTAGAGCTATGCAACTCAAACTTTGGAACACGACTTTTTTAAGGATGACCTTTCATGTAGAATAGAAAACTTCAAGTTGAAAATCGGAACATCTACCTTTAAATGATTGCAGCTCATACATATTTATAAGGGTATCCTCTTTTTTGATTGGTTCATTTCTAACAAAGGCGGATAAGTTAAATAGCCTGTCGAATACTTGATTGTTTTTATACTACTATTAAACATGCGGTAGTTTTGGCTACTTCCCTCTAATCAACACAACCCCCCGAAACAATTCTAGAGCTTATGAATATTACGTAAACATGACAGTGTCGCCAGGTACGAGGTTGACAACAATAAACATGGTGGCGCCTGTTAAACATCTACCGATGAGATGTTTTTAAGATGCTGCATCTAACAAGCATGTAATAATACAAAAATCCGTGAAGGTCTGCCGTAATTATTGTGAAGAATAGAAATAGGTTTCAATGATATTGTCCGCCTTCCTCGCTATGTGTACTGTGTAGCCTGTAGGCCTTCTACGCGGGAGCAATATAAGCTTTTTCCAATTTAGTTTAGACAATGAAATATGTATGAGGTATAATAAAACAAATACAACATGGTTCATTTCGGTTAAGTAGTGCAAACTACTGGTCCTTGGTGTTGGATGACTGGCAACTACCTCCCTCCACCCCATGTTATCTTTGTTAACTGTCTTCATTTGTGTGTTGTGGTAAAGAAATTTTTTGTAATTATCAAATGATTGTGGAATATCCTGACCACCACAAGGGAAAGATAATTATTGACAAAGTGATGGTTTGTTCAGCCATGATTTCAATATTCTACCATGCTTACAAATTTCAAGAATAAACGCATTTTTGGCACCATATGATGAGGGAAGGTACACCTAAATGGATATTGTTTTGTAAATTATTTGCTATATGGTATGGCTATAATAGTGTCTATGAATTATGATTGATAGTAATTCTTATACAATAAAACATAATAAATTATTTTATCTGTTTTATCAATTTTTTTGTATATAATGTGTAAATTATAGTGTGTAAATTATAGTGTGTAAATTATAGTGTGTGTATACATGTACAAAAAAATACCAAACTGATTAGAAGATAATAATAATTATATGAGAAAAAATATGCTGGTCATATTGCATTTTCAAATGTTAAATACTGTTTGTGGCTGATTCGGTATGTGTAGGGTCAGCCACAATAATACCAATTTGTTCCTGAACATCTGTTTAAAATATTTTGCTATAGTTTTAAATCAGTTCCAAATTGGCGAGAAATATTCGGTTTTTATCTCTCCGCGCGCAAAAGTAATCCAAGCGTACTCGTGCGATTATGACCACAATGACACGGTTTTGGTCGCATGCACCTGTCACGCAGTGATGCACAGTGGGATTGTTGATCTCATGTGCACACTACCTTCTTTAGTCATTCGCTGCTGTAAGGAGGCTTCACCATTTTGGAACTGATCAAACTATAGTACAAATGCACAACTTGCCTAAGGCTGCTTGCTGTAAGAGATCATAAATGTAAATTGTGTGTGGGGTTGGGTCTTTTAGGGGGGGGGCAATATTGGTCCAAAAGGAGCAAAAAGTAAATTTGAATGGGTTTTTTATATCTGCCCTGATTCTGAAATATAAGGCAAACTAGATCTCAGAGGTCAACATTATTTCCTAATTGTAAGTACAGGAGTAAAACAGATTATCTAGTAGATCAAGTAGATGTCAGCATCCATAAGTTACATTAGATCAGTCATGCTTTTGATAGCACTTAGATCTGGTCATTTTGTCTTCTTTGATTTTAATGTTGTACAATATCAATTTTAGAAAATCACTTTCTTAGGAAAATGTGCTATCTTCATCATGTAAGAGAGCCTGTCTAGGGTAAATAAAGACTTCTTGGAGGGATTATACGGAATATAGACGTTATATCGTAATTGGCGCACTTACGTCAAAAGAGGGCTGTGCTATCCAACTGAGCTTGCTTGCTCAGAGCCTCTGAAAACGAGGCTAGTTATGTAGCCGAGACGAGAGTGATGTAGTTTTTCAATGTGGTGAACTTTGCACTAATCATAAAAATTCTTCATACGTCTGAGCTGTTCAATATTTGACCTTATTACATTCGTGAAATAAACTTGAACTAGTTTGAAATGAAATGTTTGCTGGTAAACCCACACTATCTAGGAAAATGTGGAAGTTCACAGTTGATTGTATGTTTATCGGCGTGACATCGAGTATGTCTCCCTCTTTGACATGAAATCGCCAATTACGAATAGCGTCTATAGTTATATAATCCCTGCATGAAGTTTTCTCGCCAGATTAGTTTCATGACAGCTTCCATGAAAGTAGAACCGGAAAATGTAACAAGAACGACCATCACTGACAGAACAAGTTTACATATATTAAGCATTTTATTTCAATAACAATGTTTAAACAATTACAATCAATCATTATCATGTCATACATTGGATTCATATAACTTATTTTTGTTACGGTTTTAATTCATATAAATTCTGATAGAGCACACAAGAACATCAAAAGATCAAATATATGATATGGTTTTTAATATATTTATAATACACATTATTTTTAAACACCTTGTACAATGCAATGGTGTGGGTTATTTTACTTGTGCTTATTGTGTGTGCAATTTGAATCACTGCCAATTATTGTTGTAAAATATATAAAAACATTATATTTCATCAGTAATGTCTTCCATTGCGAAGGATACAGTAAACATTTTGGGAGTCTGTAAGACAATTGAATGTAGCCTGTCACATAAGTGACACCTGAAATCTAACAATACAACGATGTTTGTGCTTTAAATGTAGTTCATAAATGTAAGTATGTTCCTTGAACGAGGGACTTCATGGAGTATTTATTATATGTGACTCATCACATCAATACAGACCAGTTGTCGCCATAAAGGAAAATTTTGATTTTGATTTTAATTTTATTTCTTTTTTTCTCATCATTTTTTGTTCTTTTCTGCAAGTGAGGTTTGTTGACAAGGTTTGCAGACAACTGGTCTGTCTCTGTGTTATATACATTCATTTGCCTTTATCAGACTATCAATACTGTATTTAACTTATTTTTGCATCTTTGTGCACATACACATGCTTGGTCAATCAGCGATACAGTTAACATAATGCTGTATTTCATCAGGGACAATCGAATGAAGGGACTAGAAACGGCCCATTGTATTGCTATATATCAACATGCGTGTTGCGGGTGTGTTTTTATTCAAAGAACTTAGTCAACCTGAATACAAGATATACATGATTTGTTAATCAAATAACATTCTAGTATTAACAATAATCTGTATGTTTGAGAAAAATGTGATAATTTATTAAGATGTGAAAAAATGCTAGAACAAAGCAATTCCTGGAACGTTTAAACTGGAAACTTTTTGTACCTATTGATCACAATAGCAAAATAATTCGGACAATGATGTTCTTTGATGATATCTATTTGCATTTCTAGAGTGTAGTAGTTCAACAGGAATTGCACAGGCTCCAATCGTATCGAGCAAAGACACACAGCGAGCCGTGCAGTGTGATTGCCGAGATTTTAGCAGGGCCCTGTCATGAATGTATTATGTATGCTTGCTCAACTGATGATATTTGTACACCCGCAACACACACACACTTTTATTTATAATAGTACAATAAGAATGAAGCAGTTTCTTGTCCCTAATTTCATATACTCAGTGTCGCGTGAAGGTGACACCGGAATGTACAATCTGGCTTGGAAATACGAAATTCTTTTGTAATCCTGTTTTTGCTTTGTATGTGGATTGAAAATATGTTAATTGTAATCATGTATATAGCTGACAAAAAGCTTTATTTGAAGATGGAAGAAATCGTATCGTATTGAATATGTTCAATCTAGTCAAGTCAAGTAATGGAATGGAATTCAAGAAGGCAATGGACCTATTCTGTGGGTGGTAGAAATTTGGTCCAAGCATTCCTTCGTCCAATTTGTAATAAAATAATTTATCATGAAACAAACATTGATAGTGGTCAGTTGTCTTATTTGTTCATAAATACTGTGCAATAATATGTTTACACAAACAACAAAGTTAATGGTTTCTTTGTTAATAGGTACAATAGGTACAATATTTTTAGTAAATGTACACTCTATAATAGTCCTTTTGAAATAATTTTTGGAAATCATCAGAAATTGCACATGAATGAGATCAGACATGCTTAAATACAAAACATCTATTCCACTCCACACAACTAAACCTTATTTATTAACCCTGAGCACTACCTGCTTTCTTCCAGTGTCTCTGATTGGCTAAAGTGCCTTTTTTCATCTCTTTTATCCACCATACCACCATTCTTACTGTATCTCTGATTGGCTAAATATATGGTATAACACTCTTTGTAACCAATCAAAATTGTATAGGCATGTAGTGCTCAGGGGGTTCAAAATCACTGTCTATCTAGTTCCAGCGGCACAACAGTAAGTCACAAATGGCCCACTCTTCTTGATAACTGACAAGCAAAGGGTTGTTGAGTTGATATGATCAATATGATTCCTGTCACATGTTAGAACTATCCACACTGCATATGATGTGAGTATGCAGGATATTATTTCATGCTTAAAGGTCAATAATTCAAAAGTAGATTAAAAAGTGAATTACATTCAAAACTCTGTACTTCCTACGAGTAAGCTATCACAAGTCTAGTGCAAAGACTTCTATTGTATGTATAGTTATATACAGAATGGTCCAAAAAAAGTTTACACTTTTTAAGATGCATATTTCTCGAAATGGATGAGACATTTAATATTTGTTTTAATATTATCTTAAACGCCATTATCTTAGTGATTTATGGTGAAAACGGCGTTGAAAATGAAGCATAAATAAAGAATTGGCGACGGTTTAAAAAATAATGGTCAAAAACCAGTTTGTCCACGTGTTACGCAAGTCTATGGGATATTGTCAACTCAATAGTACTGCGTTCACAATTTCTTGCAATAGTATGTATGCCCTAATTATACCTGTAAACAAAGGGGAGGTACTCGGCCATGAAGCAAGCCATTGTTACAAAAGTGGTGTCATTTTAGAGAGGAGGAAATTAGCTAATTCACTGAATCACTGATGCATAAAAGGATACAAACAGGTCTCAAATAAAAGAGAAATAGGTGGCTCAAAAAACTTTTATAAACTTTTTTTGAGGAGTTTATATGGAAACATCCATGACTGCCATAGACTTACGTGTAGACAAACAAGTTTTCTTTAAATTGACGCTATTTCTTAATTTGAGCTTTAATTTCAACGCTGTTTTCACCATATACCAACAAGATATTTTAGTTTAGGAATATCTTAAAATAATTTAAACATGTTTCCCCAATTTTGATAAATTTGCCTCTAAAAAAGTGTAAACCTTTTTTTGGACCACTCTGTAGATGTATTCTGTAATACACATCGACTATGGGCCCTATCTCTCTCTCTTGTAGGATTAAAATTGTTTGCTCAGCACCGACAGCCTAGCTGGTCTAGTGGTAAACCCAGTATCATCAGATTTTATGTAATACCTTTGCTTTCAATTAATTGTCCCCCTAATGGGGATTAAGTTTCTAAGTCGGAAGACTTACACAATCATGAATTTGTCTTGAACTTATAAATCACAATATAGTACCCCAAAAAGCTTATCTCCAACATAAGAAATATTTTTCTCTTATAGAAAAAAATAGACAACTTGGTTGTATTCCATTCAAAATGGCTGCCATCAAGAGATTTGTAGCTAAGAAGTAATGGGTTGTGCAGTAGATGTGACAGTGAACTTGATACCATGGTCATTCAGTCTGTCCACAAGGGTAGTATTGCTGAATGCTGAGCCAGGAGTAAACACTCCGCCACTGTGATAAAAGAAAGAGAAAATATTGTTAAAAGTAGCTCCCATCAAAATTACAACTTTTATGTGAGGGGTATACAACTGACTACAGCTTATAATCCAGTACATGATTAAGTGCCCCCCCCCCCCCCCCCCCCACCTCCTCAATCTGGGTAACTTGGCATGGTAGCAAATTGAGAAGTGATACATTAACTACAAGAGTTTTAGGATACTGCCCCCCTGGAGATAGACAAAAATGGAAAAGAGAATCTTGGATTCCTGAAAGAAAAAGACTTTGACACTGGTTTCAGGCAACTCTTACACAGGCACGAGTTGAGCATTTTAAACTGATTTAACCCTAACCCTCATCATTATTACAACATTAGGTGCTGGTAGCATGTGCTTCCCCAGTCTATCTTGTGGCACGATCAGACAGCAGACTATCATAAGGCAAAGAAAGTGTTAAGATTTTTTAGGTGACCCCCATGGCGCGATTGGGTAAGCACCTGATTTTCACACGGGCGACCCAGAGTTTGATCCTCGGCACAGCCTGATTTCCCCTTCCAATTTGACCCGTTTTTCTCCCCTGATAGAAAAACACCCTGGGGGAGTTATGGTTAAGGTCACTTCTTCCCAGTCAGTATTGCAAATGCTTATCAATACCACAATCTACCTATACAGAGTATGACATGATTTTGGCATCCACTTAGTACAGTATGGATCAGATTTCAAAAGTAATTGATTGTCGAAATGGCAGCATTTGCACCTGCTAAATTTAACATGGTAAAAAAACACTTTCTTAGCCTACTTTGCACTAAATATTCTATATAACATACCCAGTTGGTAGTTTGTCTGCTTCATCCAGGATAACCAGAGCTGCTTGTATTAATGCTATGGGAGTAGCTACATAACCTGGCTCTGGAACAAAAGAAAACACACACAAAACAAACAATATGAGATATCAACAAAATAAGAAAGAGTGCTAGACTTGCTCAATGGCAAATAGTGAGTAGCAATTATATTTATACTTTTACCAATTACTTGGCAATAACTTTGGAAAACATTTTGGCAATTACTTTGAAATGTGAAAATAATTTTGGCAATTACTATTGCTTTTATATTTCCTTGGTATTTTAAAGTAAGTTTTAACTCTCCTCTGAAAGAGACCTGTGCCATGCCAATATTTTTATTATGCCAATGTTTTTATTTTGTGAGAGTGGGAAAAGGAATGGCTTAGACAAGTTAGGTGTGGACATAATGTTGCACCATCTGACTGCTCACAATTTCATAACACTTTTCATAAAATTTCATAAAATAAAGAGGTCAACATCATCTTGCACACGTCACAAAAGAAATACATTAATTTTGCCATATTTCTGCAAGGGAGAAGATTTTGCATACTTGTGGAAAACCATTCACATCTTATGCGCTATAATGCACTTTATTCCCTAAAATGTAGTGTGAAGGGTTAAGTGTGAAGACTCAATTTGAAGGTTAAAGTTTGTATACAGGTATTATAGAATTATTCCATAGATTTTTAAAGCTCCCCTTATATTAACTCAGTCAGTGCAGAGCGTTCTCTGAACATACTACACCTCATGACACAAACAGTATGCTCAAATACCTGGTCCAGTGACTTGTGTGGCCATGCGTAGATCTGCTTTTTTCATGTCTGCGTTCTCGTTACTGAAACCCTCGCTGTAGAAATTCCATGTGAAGGTGGACCCCTCTATCTGTTTACGTGTTGGCCCTTCGTGGCTAAAGAATCCTGCTGAAAATAGCCGCGGATACTGCATTGGGTGCAAATCATGTGGAGATTGTCAATTGATTCACTTAAATCCCTATCATCTTGATAACCGATTTTAATTAATAAAGTGTATTTTAATCATTACAGCACTAATTAAATTGTGTGCGATTATCATCCTTTGTGCCATTTTTGCATGCAAATGCAGAGATGCATGTGTGAAAATTCAGATTTGAATTGCACAATTTAGAAATGTTCATGCAAAAATTGATTGGTACTACCATATCACCAATACCAAGATATCCCTATACTATGTCTGAACAATTTCACATTCAGTTAGTACGACCACCTTAGGTAAACTGCATTATAAAAAAAAACACAGCTAGTTTCAAATCGACCAATCGGGTGTTTTGATGTTGTCACACATATTTGAGTATATGCTGTTAAGTGCTATATCCTGGATGTATCCACAACACTTCCGTCCGTTTACTTCATGGACATGTTTTTTCCCTGACTATCAATTTTGTCCATCGATTTTAAAGATGGCAGCTATATACAGGGACTACAGGAACCCAGTCTATGATTTCATGAGCAATGCCCTAAAAAGTCATACTGAGAAAAACTTGCCGATCTTGATAATCAAATTTGTCAAATAGGTGCAATTTCTTGTTTCGATTCACCTACCTTTTCCAGAAGGGATCTTCCAAAGCTGTATCTAGTGAGAAACGAGAATATTATACCCATAAAGATAAGCTTAAGCAGGGAAAATAGACTACTGGTAGTCACATAAGCACCAAACTGGACCTGTTAAGAGAGACATCAAATATCAAGAATAAGTAGGAGTATTTCTAGTGAGAACAAGAATAACATGCCCATCAAATAGACCTTAACCAGAGAAAACAGATCGAATATAGTTCAGTCAGTTCAAAATTGGCGCGCCTCCTTACAGCTGCTAATTAATATAGAAGAGCAGAGCGTGCATGAGGCTTGCATAACGCAACAGGGTGAGGCCCGGGGGTTCTCACATTGATATGGTATACGTATATGTGCCTGCCTTTTGGGGGCTTTTTCGCAAAAATTGGTATAGTGATGGGGTGTTTTCATCACAGATCAAAGCGCCCAATTGGCATAAATTAGGTGTATTTTGAGGCATTTTTTTGTAAAAAGCACCAAATTTGTGCAAAATTGGGTGCTTTTCTAACAAAATTGGTATATTGATGGGTGGCAAATCGGCCCGAAAATAGGTATAGAGAAAATCAAATTTTGAAGTCCGGCAGTCACATCCATGTACGATTTTGGCGAAAGTAACCCCCGGGCAAGGTGAATCGTGTGTGCATGCCAAAATTAATTGCATATGCTTCGATTATACTTACACGCAGAGAGGATAATTACCACATATTTCTCGCCAATTTAGAACTGATTAAAGTATAGTAGGCCCATAAGCATCAAACTGGACATACAATATCAATAATAAGTTATACAAAGATGTTCTGGCTGAATGGGTCTATTTTGTTCCAAGTGATCCACAAACTTTCGCAAACAATATTCCTGATATAGGACTACATACAGGGTGAGTCAAAAAAGTGTACTCAACTTTGGGATTTTATATCTTACAATCTGTGCAATTATTTCACAGACATTTTAGTGAGGCAGACGGGTTATCCCATTAGTTTTCTAAAGAATTTTAATTGGTTGAAATTGGTTGTGGTAAACATATTTTGTGCTTGTTTGCGTAAAAGTGAACATTTTATAAACCGAACAAGATTTGCTATTTTCTCTTAAAGATCTATTGAATTCCACTATTGAAAACAGTCCACACTCTAGTCCGAGCTGAGTCCGATTATCACAAAAGCCGAATTTGTTGTTGTTGTTGCTAAATTCGTGTAATAATGACATTGTTTTGTCACTATTTCGCATTTAATGTTTGAAAAAAAACCTGAGAATTTTTGATATTTCTTTATTAGTTATCTAGTGTATACCATTTATGAATCCACTTGTTCATTAATATCAAGCATTATTGAGTAAAATATTCAATTTTTGTGTT